>CAJNDT010005903.1:155874-494773 GCA_905221615.1 Symbiodinium sp. CCMP2592 | reverse complement strand
AGTTTGGCCTCCGCACGGGCTTTCGTCGATTGAAGCTGAGGTTGATGAATACATCCGACAACACCTGGTTTTACCAGCACGACCACGTCAACCTTGCAATCATCATCCGCTACATGCCTGCACAGACCATCGTGTGTTCCGTGCATGCAACGTGGAACAAGGACGAGGGTAATGTGGTTTTCGGCTGGTATACCATGTCCGGAGCCTTGGTTGGGAGGTGGACATCGAGTGACAGCCGCACCGTTGGCATCAAGGACCTCCGCAGGGTGGTTCAGAAGGGTTTCGGTCGAGGATCGTTGCATTTGAAGCTTGTGTCCTCTGCCAGCCGTACCCTGATGGCGGACAGCATGGGGTCGATTTGGCTACCTCCTAAGAAGTTCAGACATGGCGCTGGTGTCGTGCCGTTTCGCCGTCTCACAAGGAAGACTGCAGCCGGCAAAGTCGTGCTTGCCAATCATCTGCTGCCATTAGTCTAGATGTGCATACATGTTTGTGAACATATATATATATATATATATATATATTTACATAGACTAAAGAGTTCTGTATGTGGGTAGATAGGTTCTAGGTATATTTCTAAACGTTAGAAATATACAAAGTATGCACATGCATGGCCGTGCAGCTTGATGAGATTTCAACAGACCCATGGGGCAGGTCTTTGGGGAAAAACAGGTGTTATCCGAGAGACTGACATTGCATGTCAGGGAAGCTTTCTGTGCACGCTGGTGTGGATGTTTATGGATGTATATGTATGCACAGATAAACATAGGATACGCACATATGTATAGACCTTGTACAAGATGGATATAGGCACATGTATCCATCTATAGTCAGGTACTTGATGGAAGTGCTGTGGTTCTAAACGTTGCTCTGTGTGAAAATGCGTGCATGTACCCGATACATTCTTCTGTTTCGCTTGCTTGCTTGGTTGCTTGCTTTCCACACATCTGTTTTTCTGATGGTGTGCAATACATATATATATATATATGTAAAATATACATTTTTTTATATAGATATATGTACATGTTGTGCGTGGAGCCGGAGAGAGGGCCATACAATGCTTTGAGGTCTGATGATGCTGCGTAAGTGCAAGTGGCTCCGGAAACCTTGCTTGCTGATCCCACGGCGATGGCAGACGATCTCGCACCGTCTGAATTGCAAAGACATGCCTGCTGGATCCTCATATATTGTGATATGTGATATACATATACATATACATATATTTACATATACACATGAAGGGATTTATACATGTCCCTGGCGATTGGGATGTTAGATCAGCACCGAGTTGTCTTTCGCTTATTGGTTTCGGGATATATATATATATATGTGTAGACGTCTTGCTATGAGTGCTTGTATATTCCAGTATATATATATATGGTCTGTGTACATGTGCATTTCGATTAAACATGCATACAGAGCTAGCCGTTGCAGCAGGATGGTCCTCTTGGTGGATTTTGAAGTATACATTGGCATAATGTTTCTGGGTGTTTGCAAACAGACTTGACCTGTCCAGCTGCTCTGACACAGACGAAGATGCATGCTTCCTGCCTGTGTGTGTGTGAGATACTGCAGGCATGGCCGCAGGATCCCCAAGCAGGGTTTCCAAACTCGCTTGCTTCCGAAGCAGATTGTTTTCGGCTATCAAGTCACACTTCCGAACTCCCCGGTCTTTTCTTAACCATGGCTACTTTTGCGGAGTTGCAGACCAAGATCCAAGCGGTGCAGACATTCTTGGATTCCCAGAAGCCCGACCTCGACGAGAAGCAGTTCCTTTCAGTGAAGGCGACACAACTCTCCCAGGTCATGCAAGACATCGTGGCGTTTACCACCCTCACTGCTGAGCAAGCGACTTCTCTCAGCACCGTCTTGCGGGCCGGACCGTGGTCTGTCGAAGACCGTGCGGCGGTGGCTGGCACCATGAGTAACATCATCGCCCACAACCCCACGAGATCAATAGTCCGCCGTCCCAACCAAGACGTCGCATGCTTCTCGACTTTTTTGAGCCGGCAAGACATCGAGATCCTAAAAGACGCCTCTTGCAGCTTGCACTGCAAAGCTGACCAGATCGCTACAAGACTGGTCAGAATTCAATTATGGCTCCCGTCAGAGCAGGCATGGGCGGAAGTGATCAAAACCGCGAAGGCGGCTGGCCTCACGTTCGAGGGCGCCAGGGGCCAGTACGACTTCTTGCCCTTGGTCAAGAAGCACTTGAAGGCAAAGAGCAAACGACTACCGAAAATCCCCTTGCCGACTCCGTTCCCGTCGACTTGGCAGGACTGGTTATATGTTCCTACAAACATATAACCAATTCAGACCTTGTGATTGTATTTGGTTCTGTGTTTAAAGATGAGAGAAAGAGAGAGAGAGAGATAGAGAGAGAGAGAGAGAGGGACGAGAGAGGGAGAGAGAGACACAGAGAGAGAATTATATATATATATATATATATATATAGATGTATGTAAGCATATGCATGCTTCTTATAGATTGCAGTATGTATATAGGCACTGGTTCTGAGCCCATCCATTTTGGACGTCCGAACGTTCCAACAGGACCTCCCGCAGGCCGTCAGGGAGGAAGCCTATTCAGAGGCCGACCCGCCCGTGGTTGTGGAATCAGCTTTGATCTTGCGGCAAGACGCCGTGGTCCGCAAAAGCTCCCTCGAACTGCGGTCCGAAGGCAGCGGCATGGAGATGCAAGTGTCCAAGAGGGCTAAGGCCAGCATGACTGCGTCCGGGCAGCAGCAAGACGTCTTCGGGAACATGGCGCAGCAGGTCGCAACCCAACTGGCCAGCGTCATGATGACCATGTTTCAAGGGTCCGGAGCTTCGGGATCGCAAGGCTTTGGGGACATTCCAGGCTTCCAGATGCTAAAACCACCGAAATCCAAGGATGAAAAGAAGGATGGCATTCTTCTGACCGGTGCACATTTGCAGTCCCATGACACACCTGACAAGAACCGTCAGATGGAGATGACAGGGCCAGACTCCCAGGAGCTGCCGCAGGCAGATGAGACGCGGCAGCACCCGCAGCAGTCGCCGCAGACGCAGCGGGCTCTGCAGGTGACTTTCGAGATGCCAGACACATCTGTTCCGACGAACAAGATCCCCGAGAACAGCCCCATGGACGTGGTGCATGCTGCCACGGTCGTCGAAAATGCCGTGACTAACCGCCAGGACGGTGTCAGGATGAAGGAGGACGAGGAGCCGCCCCAGGACAAGACTGTGATGAAGAAGCCTGCCGCTGCTAAGGCAAAGACGAAGTCTCAGCCCAAGTCAAAGGCGAAGGCGAAGCCTGAGCCCAAGTCAATGGCGAAGTCGAAGGCGAAGGCGACGGCATCTCCCAAGTCTGAGGCCCAGGGGAAGCTCATTACCACCGGCCCAAACAAAGGCTGGAGGGTCCAGGTACGAACCCGCGGTGGCGGCGAAAGCGCTGGCCAGACGGACAAGTATTATTATTCTCCTGATGGCGGGCGATTCCGCTCGCGGGGCGAAGCCCAGAAGCATGGCTGGATTGAGGCATGAGTCATGAGGGTGCATCAATTGTCCAAGTTGTCTTGCATCTTCTTGATATATTACGTCATTCTGATTGTCTATTCTATTTATATATCATGCTTCTTGTTATTTGTTGTTTTCATCGCTATCGACATTCCAGTTCTTAATGTTGTCGTGTTATTCGCATTGAGCCTTTTTGTTGACACAACGTAAAATTGCAGTACATGCGTATGCAAATAATCTTGAGCGTGAAACGTTGGAATATTTGTAAATTCACCTAAGATACAAGGATAAGATTGACAGGAAGCACTATATAACATTCAACATCATCCCACTGATCAACACAACCTATAAGACAAAAACCAGTACCACAGGAACACTACAAGAATAGCAGAAACCTGCAATCGCAGTATAAGAAGCATATGCATATATACATATATATATATACATATATATATATATACGTATATGTATATATATATATATACATATATATATATATATATGTTTTCGTGATCACAATACAAAAAATACCACAAATAGCAATAACGACTACAACAAAAACAATCCGAATGATAATAACAATAAACATGTAAAGGACCATGACAAACAATTGCATTCCTCATATCAATATCAATATAGGTTTATCAGTATATACCACAAGATTGAAACAATATTAACACACACAACATCAATGGACGATAAACATTTACACCTCGGCACATGCTCATGTCTGCACATCTTCTCACATTGAAGATGTGATAACACCCATCTCGCCTCAAGCAATTCTTTGCGTTCCTCTGTATATAGTTGCTGGCTGTCACGCCTACATGTCCCCGTGCATGCTTGCATGGGTCTCTATAGATTTTTGTCTATATACGGTTATAAGCTTCACGTTGATATGAAGACCGTTTTTGCACTTGTTTTGCAGGACTATTCAAATGTAAGTATATATGATCCATGGATGATGCGTGGTTTTGAGCAGCTGCAGCGACTCTGTGTATAGAGGTGATCTCGCGACAAGGCCGGCAACTCTCTGCAAAAAAGTGCGTATTGACAAGTCCTCAAAGCTGCAAGAGACGGGCATGATGTGCGACGGTGCTTGACACGCATGCTTCTTTGCATGGCTCAATCCAGAGTGTGCTGCAGCATTCCTGCTGCCAAGTCCTGACGTCCACCTGTAAATTCGTATAAGGTTTACTCCGATCGTGTTTACATATATATATATATATATATATATACATATGTATATGCACATGCATATATACTTCTATGTCATACGTATATATATATATATGTATGTATGTATGTATATACAAATAGATATACACATGTCCATATACATATATATGTGTATGTGAATATATATATATATATATATGTATATACATATATGTAATATATATATATATATGTATATATATATATATATAAACGAGAACATTATGTACAAAGAATCGATCCTATATGTTAATGTTCATGGCAGTTCATGCTTCAAGATATGTGTGTATGTATACCTGCATATCTTCAGGCCATATAGAAACCTGATGTCCCTGACATTTTATACTTTGGAAAATCCACGTATTTCACTGAGTAGATGCATTGAGGCTAATGTACATATGCAAAGCATCATGATATGACATATACACGTCATTCCTCCATCAGGGTGGCAGGCTCAATAAGACCGCCAACCCGAGGCTGCAGAGATCGCTCGCAGCCTAGAGTTTTTCAAGATGGCCGTCAATAGGGTTCTGGAGGCAAATCGCAAGTCCTTCGTATCTCAGCGAGCGCTTGCTGAGATACTGGAACTTTTGCCCGAAGAGGATGATGAAGCCGCTCCCTCGAGGTCCACATTGAAGCGGAAGCGGGACCTGAAGCTCAATCTGAGCACGCCGTATGGGCCGCTTTGGAGAGAGCTCACGGGCTTCGAAATGGCACAGGGGCCACCACTCAAAGTGACTTACTTGGACCCTGTAGCTTTGCTGTGGAGTGCCTGCCAGCAGGGAGGTGGATTCCAGAACTTCCTGCAAACCCGCGCCGCGAGATGCCCCTGCAGCCCCGCCCACCCATGGGACTTGTGCCTCTACGTTGATGAAGTGTCCCCGGGCAACCAACTGAAGCCACTGAATGAGCGCAAGCTCCAGGTGGTGTACTTCTCTTTAAAGCAGTTGGGGGGGCTGGCACTGAGCAAAGAGGACGCATGGTTCGTGCTAACTGCAGTACGTTCCATCGACGTCAAGCGTCTCAGCAACGGCATGACACAACTGATGAAGAGGCCCTCATCATGCATGTATATATAGGGTTCCTTTTTTTAAGGTATTTATACATGCCATGTGTCCATATGCTGACATGTGTCAGTGATGCCGTGCATGCATCATTCCCCTTATGCACATGTAAGGATCTTTGCCATCTTCCTCCTGGAGCGGCGAGAGAAGATGCTACACGGCATCAGCCTGCCTATGCCCAATTCGCAGCACTGGATGCTGTGTTGCCGTTTTGGCGGCGTGGTCAGTGTCAGCAATACTTTGTGGAAACATTTGGAACATGCACCGAGTCTGTAGAGAGAGAAATTCATCTTTCCATGCAGATATATATATATATATATATATATATAGGGTGGCAGGTTAGTGCAAAGACCGCCAACCCGAGGCTGCAGAGATCACTCGCAGCCGTATTTATACATATATATATACACACACATACAAAATCATATATATACACGTTCTACATGTTTATCTGATTTGTTGAGTTTGTGTTTTTTAATGATCCTTTATAAATATTCCATATATATTTGTCTCGGGGCATAGATGTAAAGCGAGGTCTCTTGATCGCTGACGAGGCCGCCCTGAAAAGCGTCTGGGAGGACAAAGGGGCCTCTGGCACAAAACTGTGTTTTATGTGCCAGAACGTCGTCGCCCACTCTTCAAGCCTGCACAGCTGTGATGCCACAGGCACGCTAGTCAGCCACGTCTGCCACAACAAGGGGCAGATGGTTAGGCACACCGACGAAACCATTCTGGAAGCTGCTGTGCACTTGGCTGACAACAAGCCAAGAATGAACAAGGGTGAATTTAAGATGCGCCAATTTGCCCTGGGGCTCAACTATGCCGAGCATGGCCCTCTGTTCTCAGCAGAGCTGCGGCCACACCTGAAACCGATTGCCGTCAGCATGTACGACTGGATGCACAATTTCGTCGTGGGAGGAATTTTTCAGGTTGAAATGACAGAGCTGCTAAAAGTCCTCCGGAGCCAGGGCATCCCACAGACCGAGCTGCCACTGAACAAAAGCAAGAATGTTTGCTTTCCTTATTTTTGTAATATTGGGTGCGTGTGTGTCTGTGTTTTCTACAATATATAGTTGTATCGTCTGCCTTTTCACAACGGAAGTCCAGCATGCACGTCCAGCATGCACGCAGGCACCGCTTCCTGAGTGACTGCAACTGGCCGTCGGCCGTTGGCGACAAAGGTGCTTCTGCAAAAAAGGTTTTCGCAAAGACATTGACCGAGTTCAAGTCGGGGGCGTCGGAATGCATGGCTCTCTACCCCGCCATGAGAGCTTTTCTTCAAGAGAAGCTGCCACTGATCCGGGACAATGATGCCAAGGAGTGCTGTCGTTGCTTCTTCATTCTTTGTGAGGTGTTGGACCAACTCTATAAGACGGCGACACCGGGGGACGTTGCGAACCTGGCGACAACCCTGGAACACAAAGTATCGTCCCACCTTGAACTTTTCAAGGCTTGCTATGGGGAAGACTACGTTCTCCCCAAGCATCATATGAACATGCACTTGGGCGACCTCCTCCGAAGACACTCTGTGCTCCTCTCATGTTTTGTACATGAGAGGAGGCATAAGGAGATAAAGAGATACGCAAACAACTTGGACAGCATGCAGACAGGCTCGGAGAAACACGTCCTTCAACTGGAGTTGGAACAACACCTCAAGGACCTCAAGGAGTTCTCCGAAAAAAGAGCTGGACTGATCAACGGTAAAGCTGCTCCCGAGTTGGTGCAATCGGCCTTTTCCTCTTTCTTCGGCTTGCCCGCCTGCGCTGGACTCCAGGTTAGCATGAAATGCTATGTTGGCAGTGGCCGCCTCTGCAAGAGGGAGGACGTGGTGGTCGTCAGTGAGCCCAATGGCGACGAGGTGGCACAGGTCTGGTTTCACGTTGTTTTCAACGGAAACCATTATACCTGCATGTCTGTGTGGCGCGCTTTGGGACGCAATCGCTTTGACATATGCCAGGAGCCTGTTTTCAGACCGACAGCTCACATCTCCCGCCTTTGCATGTTCAAGAAGGAAGGTGACCGCGCTTTGGTCATACCTTTGAGCATGCCCATGTAAAGGTGCTGTCGTCGTCTCCGTTCTGCAGGGTCGAATCTCGCAGAGTGCTGTGCAGGACTTGTTCGCACAGCCAGCAATCATCTCTATAAGGGATGTTGCTACACCAGAAACCGTGCAGATCATCGCAAGAAAAGCTGTTCGCCTGCGCCCCAGACTTTTCAGTTCTAGAACACGGGTCCCATGTCTACACATCCACTTCCTTATACCACTCAACCATCATCTATATATTGGAAGCTTCATTTACAATGTAGAATCTTTTCACGTGTTGGCCCTTTTGGTCATGGAGTCTGATTTTGTACGTGTATATATACGGGAGTTATGTAAGATGTCTGATGTGCTGGGGAAGCCCCGTGTCGTCCGCATCAACTCCATAAAGTGCAAGGTATGTAGATAAATATGACCTGCAACTGCCCGCAAATGAAGTTTCTATGTAGATCGCTTGAAGCATCGCTGCGACTCAATTACCGTCCACAACTTTTCGCAGCCCCCTGTAAGGAATACCAAGTATAATCAATCCACCTGCTTGAGAGCACACGAGCCCTTTTCCACGCATGCAGGCTGCCGCCTATGTCATGCTCTTTGCGGCCGACGCTGTGCCGTGGTTTCTGGGGTTATATAGGGTTGTATATATAGGTATACGTGGTTATGTATATGGAGGGCATACATATAAGAGGTTTCTATATATATATATATATGACGAAAATCCGGGTTTAAGACCCTACCGGGATTGTAGAAAGGGGATATCTATCTATATATATATATACATATGTTTATATACAAAGGGTATCTATATAGAGTTTTTTGTATATGTATACTGGCATATAGGGAGAGTTAGCAAGATGCATTGTATAGTGTTGTATTGTATCCGTACACATTTTACCACCAGTTCACAACATACATACATACATACATTCATGTGGGTATAGCTTTGTCTGTATATATATAAAACATAAACACATGTATAGATATATTCATGTATTTAAATATATATATATATACATATGTATGTATGTATGTACACATAAATTATACAGAATGATGTGACAATATAGTTGTGTATATCCATATACAGATATATAGACAAAAATACAGGCACACGTGACAAACATGCATACGTCATGCATGCATAAATATGCATATACGCATACTTGCAAATGTCTATAAATCTACAAACGAATCTGCTTTGGAACCCTGCTTTAAAGAGTCCAAAAAGTCACTGTGGATGTGAATTTTGACCGATGTTTTCCTGCCCCCCGAACCCACTTAGCCCACTTAGCCATGGAGGCCCGAACCCACTTAGCCCACTTGGCCGTAAGTTGGAAAATGTACTTAGGCCCAATGCACTAACCAGGTTAGTCCACGGCCTTAACTTAGTTATTTTAATGGTAATCCTAAGTGCTCAAAGTGAGTTACCTGCCTAGGATGTAAGTCCCGCAGTAAGTGCTGCATGCACATAGTAAGTGCTCTATGCAAATATAACACCGCCGATCCTCCAAGCAGATCGATGTACGGCGACATGCCGGCAGCTTAATGCAACCCGCCGCATTGAGGGCCCAGCTTGAACACGCCACGCTGGCAGGTGTCCCCCCCCCCGGGCAAACAGCCGGCAGGGGGGAAAACCAATCCGGTGTCACTGAGAACGAACATCGACGTATGTCGGCGTCCCGGTGGCTCCACACGTCGTGACTGGTCGGGACGCCGCGGTTGCCTGTCCGTTTCATTAGTCCCGTGTTGCTCTGGCAAGGGATCACCGAAGGCCAAAACAAGACATAAGGACGCATGTCGTCTGTCACAAGCGGGGTGAGCAAAGATCATCGGGCAGAGCCGGACGCCTCATCGGACGGCCAGCTGTCTAGCAGGCGTTGCATGTCGCGCCCATTCGAGGGGAAGTGACTCTCGTTCAATAGGTAAAGCATCTGGTAATTTCGGGCAGTGTACATTTCCTTCAAACGTGAAAAGGTATACTGGTGGGTATCGTGGTCCTCACTATGAAGGTGTGGCATGAGCTCTGTGGAAATGCAGGGCAGTTGGAGGCCGGACCCGAGACCCCCCTCTCTGAGGAACTCATCTGCCGCCGCCTTCCAACGTTCTTGCGCCCGAGGGTGCCCTAGCCGGAACCTTGAGCGCGTGCCATCAAGCAGAGCTTGTGTGCGGCCTTCCTCCTGGGCGACCAACCTTTGGAGAAGGACCACGCTTTGGCCTCCGTTGCGTCGAAGTGCGCAAAGCGCCACAGGCGGTCGGAAAATAGAATTTCTTTTTCTGCGGCCCACGGATCCAGTAGGCAACTACCGCGCGGAGATTCCAGCCTCCAGAGGTTGTCACTGCACGGAGGCGCTACAGGGCACTGTGGAGTAGGCCTGCAGCCTGGATCGCCAGCGACGGCTGAGCACGTGGCCCCAGCGGAACATCCGCCAGCGGGAAAAGCAGTCGAAAGGTGCCACGATAGGAGCCAGGATACGCAAACATGCGCGGTTCGAACTCTCCGCGTCTGGCTGGGAGGAGTCCATTCTCGAAGCCCTCCATCACGCGGCCCGCGATAGCAATCTGCGGACGGCCTATCAAGTCAACAGGCACCTTGCATGTGATTCGGACCTCAATATGCTGACCATCTCGCCCAGGGGTTACACTGGCGAGTTGCAGGAGTGGGGCAGAATGGGTCGTCGGCCAACGAACGGGTAAGGAAAAAAAGCAGTTGCACTGGCAGCAGTACTCCACAATGCAGAAGCGGGGTACCCTTGTTATCCTCGGCGACAGTGCTGCCTCCCCCGGTGGTACGCTGCTGGCTGGAGTTCTCCCCCCGTCGGCTATTGGTCGGTAAATGGTCTGACGTTGCAGTAGGGTTGCGCTTAGAAGCCAGAGACATCTGAATAAGGCTGCCATCGCGTACAGGGGATTTCTGTCCTGCGAGAGAGCTTTTGAGCCCCGACAGTTCGTCAAGGAGCAGCCACCACCAAATCTCCGGCCGGGCCAGCTCGTACCACAGAGGGGGGCCACTCAAGCGAAGCCAAATTGCTTAGCTTGTTCGACCCCACAATTGGAGCCGCGTGTGCTGCAGTTGGTCCGCACCCAAAGTGGACATCGGCGGCACTGATGGCCGAACAGGTGTTCCAGACACAGCAGCTAGAACACTTCCACCTTTGGGCTGCAGGCGGACTTTTCGGACAAATAGGATCTGGTCCAAACAGGTAACTTTGATGCTTTCTTAGCACAGGTGCCTTCCAGAAGAACTCTTAACTTCTACCTTGCACAGGCGAGGCCGAAGTCCGCTTCCAAGCAAAACAGAGTGTGCATCTTTCACTTGAGCTGAAAACATTCGAAGCAAAACGAAACGAGACAAACAAGTGCGGTCACTAACCTGCTTCAAAAGCTCTTCTGACATTTGAGGCAGACCGAAAAACACCAAAGATCAAATGACACTTTTTCCAAACAGGCGCAGAATCCTGTCCGAAATCAGAAAATACACGGATCTGTGTTGCGGAAGGGTGGCACGGGTCTGTGTTGCGCGGAGATGTGGTGGAATTTGCTGAGCAACAAAGTCCCTTGAAGCGCCTGTTGCGTTGTTGTCCGTCTGTGCTGAGGCGCAAGACCTCCGAAGGCCGAGGTTTGTGACAGCGGATGCAACCTGCGCAAAGAGACACGTAACCAAAAAAGCAATTTGTTGGTCTTGATACCTTTTATTAAGATGGCCACAATCATCTTCTAATCCAAGCATTGGACAGAATGGTGTTTGCTTGCAAAAGTTTTTTAAAAAAAAACCCGATTTGACTCGCACAGCTCAGAGAGCAAAAAGAAATTGAAGTAGAGGCGCAACTTCCGGCAGCGAAAAGTGCAGTTCGGACTGTTTGAGGGGACGCAACAGCCGTTCCAGCAACAGCAAATGCAACCAGAAGCAAGGCAGAGGCAAGGAATGTAACAAATGGGTCTCTGCCAAAAGAGCAAAAAAAATCTTGCAAGAGCCAGATGAGTCCATGTCGTGCATGAGGGGTTTTGGAGTTAAGCACCGTGCACAAATTCCGAACCGTCAGCCGCACCTCTCGATACCATAACTCTACACAGCTCAAGAAGTCCTGTTCAGATCTGGTGGAGATGCCTTCCAGAAAATTCCGCCGCTCTTGTATGATCTGTTCCGGCCGACCTTCTACCATAACTCTGCATGGCTTGATCTGCTCTGTTGAGAGATGCTAGAGTCACCTCTGGAAAAATTCTCTGTCTTTGTACGATCTCAAAGCTGCACAGTTATGGGGCTGTCGGCCGACCCCTTCGGAGGTCTTGCGCCTCAGCACAGACGGACAACATCGCAACAGGCGCTTCAAGGGACTTTGTTGCTCAGCAAATTCCACCACATCTCCGCGCAACACAGACCCGTGCCACCCTTCCGCAACACAGATCCGTGTATTTTCTGATTTCGGACAGGATTCTGCGCCTGTTTGGAAAAAGTGTCATTTGATCTTTGGTGTTTTTCGGTCTGCCTCAAATGTTAGAAGTGCTTTTGAATCAGGTTTGTGACCGCACTTGTTTTTGTCTCGTTTCGTTTTGCTTCGAATGTTTTCAGTTCAAGTGAAAGATGCACACTCTGTTTTGCTTGGAAGCGGACTTCGGCCTCGCCTGTGCAAGGAAGAAGTTAAGAGTTCTTCTGGAAGGCACCTGTGCCAAGCCCGAGCCCTTCTCAGAGCCTGAAACCTGAACAACACAATCGATACTTCAAAAGTCCAAAAGACGCTGGGCAGCGTAGCACATCTAAGGCATCAGGCTCATCAACCCTAAGCTTGAATCCCCCGAATTGCACAGACCGAAAGCCAACTAAACCCTAAACCCTAAAACTTCTTGCACCTGATGCCCAAGTTCTAGCTCCTAAACTCTCAAACCCACCCAAACCTTAAAACTCTCAAACAGCAAGCTGGACCCATAAACCTTCAGCCCGGATATAGAGCTTCGCTAGACGCCCTCGCGACTCCTCTTGTAGAAACCCCTTCCGAAGTAGAACTGCCCTCCTGTTTTGGACGCCCTTATGGAAGCCCTTACATTTCCGCCGTTCTAGAACCCCTAACCCCTCAACCCTACCTGTTTGGACCAGATCCTATTTGTCCGAAAAGTCCGCCTGCAGCTCAAAGGTGGAAGTGTTCTAGCTGCTGTGTCTGGAACACCTGTTCGGCCACCAGTGCCGCCGATGTCCACTTTGGGTGCGGACCAACTGCAGCACACGCGGCTCCAATTGTGGGGTCGAACAAGCTAAGCAATTTGGCTTCGCTTGAGTGGCCCCCCTCTGTTCTCTCATGTCTTTCACTTCCACAGGCAAGCTGTCTGTTGGAAATTCTTGTTCTTGGAGAATGATTTTTCCACACTGGATGCCTGCCTGTGGGCGGGTCGCCTTGATGTAGCAGTGTGTGTGGAATGCACGGGCTTGGCTTGGGCCCCAACATGCGAAATTCGCGACCCCAAAACAGGGGCCGCCAAGCGGCCCCGATTTTGGGGTCCTCTAGTTGCCAGTCAAAATATGTTAAAAGAGGTTGGCTGCATTTCGCGGCTCCTTTTCTGGGGCCGCGAGACGGCCCCATTTTTTGGGGTCGCAAGTTTGATTCCTGCACCCACAGCGGCTGAATCCATTGGTCTTGATACCTTTTATTAAGATGTCGCCACAATCATCTTCTAATCCAAGCATTGGAAAGAATGGTGTTTGTTTGCAAAAGTTTTTTAAAAAAAAACCCGATTTGACTCGCACAGCTCAGAGAGCAAAAAGAAATTGAAGTAGAAGCGCAACTTCCGGCAGCGAAAAGTGCAGTTCGGCTGTTTGAGGGGACGCAACAGCCGTTCCAGCAACAGCAAATGCAACCAGAAGCAAGGTAGAGGCAAGGAATGTAACAAGGGTCTCTGCTGAAAGAGTAAAAAAAATCTGGCAAGAGCCAGGTGAGTCCGTCGTGCATGAGGGTTTTGGAGCTGAGCACCGTGCACAAATTCCGAACCGTCAGCCGCACTTCTCGATACCATAACTCTTCTCTGCTCAAGAAGTCCTGTTCAGATCTGGTGGAGATGCCTTCCAGAAAATTCCGCCGCTCTTGTATGATCTATTCCGGCCGACCTTCTACCATAACTCTGCATGGCATGGCTTGATCTGCTCTGTTCAGAGATGCAAGAGTCACCTCTGGAAAAATTCCATGTCTTTGTACGATCTCAAAGCTGCACAGTTATGGGGCTGTCGGGCGACCCCATTTTGAGGCCCGCAAAACACAAGCAATTCTGGCTTCGCCAGGTCGGCTCTCCACAGCAGGACAGGTCGAAAACCTGTTCTTGCCACAGACACCGCAAACAGTGGTGTTAAGCAGACGCGAATGCTTCACCCTCAGTGCAGCGTCGCAACATGAGGGCGCGGTCCGCAAATCCACAACTTTCACTCCAAAGTTCTGTGGACTGAGTTTGAGTTCACAAGCTGGCAGTAATAGGGGGAGATAGGCTAAAAGAAGACTTTAAAGGGGCTTTAAGGGGAACTTCTTCGACCCTTTGCCTCTCTCCGCCTCAGAGAAAACCTTTTTAAAAGGCATCGGAATGTTTTAGAAAAATGTTTTTTTTGGCGTGGACGGGTCTCAAAGACAGCAGTTGCTGCACTCGGTCCCAGTAAGAACTACAAGAACTCCAAGAAGCGTAAAGAAAGCTGTACAGAAGACCTGTCGGGTGAAACGGACCGCGACTTGCAGACTTAGCCAGCAGGGATCGTCCGGCCTTTCGGGACAGCATCTCTCAGTTGTTCTTTTCCCGTGTAAGCAGCTTGAAACAGCATCGATCAACCAGCACGCTTCTATTGATCTAGCAGACTGCAATACTCGCGTGAAAGTGTGCTGCGCTTGCAAGACAGGTTGGGAAGCTGGATTCAACCAAAGAAGTGTATCCACCGACTGATGCGCCAAGAATGGGCTGGTTTGCCTCTGCAAGGCGCCTCTGTCACATTGTGATCGCACTGGGTCGCTCTTGCGAGACCCATGTTGGGAGGCTGGACCTGCTCGCCGTTGGTTGGAGCAATGGCACGCGGCTCTCCACCTTCGCTCAGGTTTTGTATTTCACGGCTGATAGCTCTGCATAAAAGGCACGTGGCAGCAGCTTTTCCTCCTCGCTGCTAGCATTAGAAGACTCACGCGACGGTGAAGCTGAGCCGCTCTTACGCTACGCATTGGCCATGAAGCGTGCTGGTTGATGGATGCATGCTTCAAGCTGCTCTTTCGGGAAAAGGACAACTGAGAGAAGCTGCCCCTAAAAGGCGAACGATCCCTGCTGGCTAAGTCTGCAGGTCGCGGCCTGTTTCACCCGACAGGATTCTTCTGTACAGCTTTCTTTAGGTTTGTTGGTGCAGCAACTGCTGTCTGTGACGCAAAAAATGCTCAGGAGCTTGTACACAGCTGATGGCTCCGCACGACGAGCACACGGCAGCAGCATGCTTTACTGTTACTTAACTTGCTACATGCCCTTGCGAGACCCACGGCTCTGGGAAGCTGGCCGTTTCATTTCTTCGCACTTGCCAATGGAACATGCTGCTTTGTGGATGCTCGTATAAAACCGCTCTCCACTCTGGCCAACAAGACACCTGAGAGAGGCGACGCTTTGAAAGACCGAACGATCCTTGCTGGCCAAGTCTGCAAGTCGCGGCCCGTTTCACCTTACATGATTCTCTTGTACAGCTCTTTCTTGTTTTCTTGTGGTTCTTGATTTCTTACGGGACCGAGTGCAGCAACTGCTGTCTTTGAGGTTCGCCCACGCCAAAAAAAACCACTGTGCTTGCTCGGTCTGCCACACAGTGTGTCACAGATCCATTTGTGTTCCACGTCAAGCGGCGTTCGTATCTTTGTTGGTCTTCTCTTTCCGCATCAAAAAGAGACAGCCATCCTGTTCACTCTGTTTAAAGAATCAGAAACCTTGAAAGGCTGCAGAAGCATGTAGCACACGCCTTAGTTTGGAAGAGCATGCTTCCACACCAAGGGCCTCTCCGACCCTCTTTGGAAAGCTGGGAAACGTGAAAAACGGCCTGGATGGGCGTGTTTTATTATTCGCCTAGTGAGCGCAGAGCTTAGAATGTACAATAATTGATGCTGAACGAAACAACGCGTCGACCACGAAAGAAACAGAGTTTTCTTTGCTCGCTCGCGGACTCCGCTGAACGCGGGACGGCGGAAGGAATTTTTTGATGCTGGGCAACATGTGTGCCATTGTGCGACCCTCAACCATGGTTGCTTCACTGAACTGACTCTCTGCCCTCGACGTCGCCATCGACACGCAGTGAACAATGTGAGAAGCCGTACGTTTCAAAAACTGCCTCAGTGCTGCGGCCGACTGCTTTTCAGCCGCTTGGGAAGTCTCTTTCACACCTTGCGCCGCTTCCTAGCTTCACTGATTCATACTCCAATGCACTAGTCCTACCGGATTCAACGAAATTTCACCAAGCCTAGTCTGGGGGATGTTTTGCCAGCTCATGACTGCCTTCAGCACATGGACTCCCTTCAACACATGGACTCCCTGTCTAGCCGCCAGGACTCACAGATCCAACACAGTACAAAAGTTCATGGTGCTCCGATACGTGCAAGTGTATCACTTGCACGTACTAGACATTAAGTAGGTTTGAAAGAAGATTGTACCACGCGCGACTCGTGCTCTGCTGCAAAGAGAACTCAGTGCTGGAGCAGTGCGAGCCTTCCTCAAACATGGTGAAGTGTTTTGTTTTTTTTATCAAGCTTTCATTGACATTCGATTTGTGTCGCATTATGGGCGATGCAGACATTTTTGCACTGTTTTATCATTTAGTCATATTCTTCAAAGTTTATTGCTGTCGGCAGTTTCGTCCGGGGCCAGTGGTCATCATACATGCAGCGGCAAACTCGTACGTCGCATGCTGTTGCTTTGCGAATGTTTTTTTACGGACCCAGCCGACGTCTTCGAAAAGACGTTTCCATGCTTTCCTTCTTGATCAATGCCAATGTCATCAGCAGCCACAGCCGCATGCCTCAACAGGTGTCATCTAGAGCAAATTATACATTAGACTTTACCTGCATGACAGCCACATGTAGTTTGAATGCAACATGTGCCAGTGATAAGTTTGGGCACATTTGAGATTGTCATTTCCACGAACAGCAGGTGTGTTGCAGAGAACATCGTGGTCAAAGCCGAACTTTCCGTAGGTGCCAAAGATTCAAGTCCGAGTCCCAGGCCGGGGTTTAACAACTTTTCAAGCCCATCAAATTGAAAGCTCTCACATTCGTTGTGTCTTGTTGTTAGACCAGTTTATTGTGTGTCTTACATGTCAATTACTGATTGTCTTTCCGTCTGTGTATTGTGTCTCTCCGAGTATGTTTCAGCGTAACTTGCAATTGCGGGATCTTCTCGTGACACCGTACGGTTTTTTGAATCTGCAACCCCTAAACCCCGCTTGAGGCATGCCATGGCCTGCTGCAACACGCCCTCAGCCCTCATGTTCGGAAATACTGGCTGCGGGCGAACTCCTGTTTCGCAAGCTGTGGCTCGACTGTGTTAGGAACACGGTCCCCAGTGTTTGCAAGGGAGTAGGCTTTGGTTTCCACTGATGAGAACACACCACGGTTTCTCGATGCAGCAGTGAAGGTGGAAATCAGCAACCCTTCTGGGTTGTGCCGTTGCCAACAAGGACGATGGTCGGCAGTCTTTATAGAGCATCTCCCAATCCTTGCAATGGTCGAGGGCGGGCGAGGTTCGAAGCTCGATCTCCCGCTTTGCCATCAATAATTTTAAAATTTGCAATGCTCCAACGTGTGAGAAGGTGCGAACGAGGCTGGAGTGTGTCCACTCTAAACCGAAAGCCTTAGTTTAATCAACATCAAGATTCCGATACGTCACGCCGAGCATGAATGTCGCTGGAGACGAGGCCTCATTGTGGAGCAAGCTGCACTTGCTGCCCCGTTGTTTGTAGAAGTAATCTGCTTACCGTTTGGGCAGTGTCTGGCATTCCTTGTGTTTCGCATCCGCACGGTGTTTGCATGTGCAGCTGCAAGATGGCAGCTTGATCAGAAGAGGCTTGAGGCGCTTCAGGCGCGCCGAAGAGCTTCTAGAGTATGTATGAAGGGGGTTGATTGCAGCCAGCTTTCAAAGCCACACACCCGCATCTCAGCTGCAGTGGCTGTGCGGGTCACACAGGAGGTGACGGCAAGCTGCTGCAGGGCCGCGCCTCACTGATCATCTTGCAGGTTGGGTCCCTGTTCCTACAGGACAAAGGGGAAAGGCTTCAGGGCATGTTCTGCGGTGTTCCGCAGAATCTGACGGCATCGCTAGCCTTGGCGGCAAACTGCTACTTCCCATGCAGATTCAAGTTCTTGGTTTGCAAATGAAGGCTGCCACCGAGCATCCACAACCGTCACAGCTTCACCGCAGCATGCACAGCATGCAGCATGTTCCAGTGTTCTCGCATTCGTTTGTTGGTGTCGTTGCTGTGCTGCCATCTCCCTACCTGTCGGTTCCTTACTGGTCCAGGACAGCTGTGGTCTTTTTGACACCGAAACCGCGACGGACAAGGGAAGGGCCAAGACGTCAACAGGCTGTGGTTCGCCGACAGCCTCACTTCATCGAGAATCGAAGCGAGAGCCTCGCACGGCACCCGCACTGGCATCGGCCGAGACGGCAGAGACTGCACGACAGCCAGCAGTGAAGCTTCAGTTGTGAAGCTGCTTCTTGGACCGGCCATGTCGTCGATGTGCTGCTGCTGCCAGAAGCTATCAACAGGCGGCGCAGCCCCAAGCGCTTCCGAGATGGCGCTCAGGTGAGCGTGTTACCGGCATTCCATGACATGGAACCTTTTTTCATCCTTCCGTTTGGAAGGACACGCGCATCTCACAAGCTTGGGAAGCTTGGAGCTTTGAAGGTTCGCGGGGTGTCGTTGAAGCGGCAGCCGATCTCCAGAAGCACAGCCATTCATTTCTCCTGATGCATGGTGACATCAGCTTGCCCTTGATGTCGTTTCGCGAAGCCTCCCTGGCACATTGTTGGAGCTGTTGGGAGTCTGCTGTCTCGCCGAGTCGTAGAAGTGCCTTAGCTGCTAAGCTTTAGCTGGCAGCTGTGAGATGCCTGTTGCCCCTTCGATGCCCCGTAAGGCGATTGGCAAGCTATTTGTATGATAGCCTGCCCAATGTTGCTGTGAGGTGCCGGCGTGAAAGCGTCGAAAGCATAAGTGGCGGTTCTGGCGACTGTATCGCACCCTGAACCTTGTAACTCTACAACCTACAAGTCTGAGTTCAGTGCCTGTGATCAGGCAGATGCCCGCTTACAGAATGTCCCTTTGCCGACGGTGTCCTTGAAGGCTTGCCTGAAGCAGTTCTCACCAGCATCTTTCTGGGAGCTGGTACAACGAGGTCGAAAGACACCACGTACCCTAAACCCTTACACCCCTAAACCCTAAACCCGGGTCTGGCAGAGAGAGAATCTGGAAGCCAAAGCTGGTGTCGAAGGTGTGCGCTCTCCTGAGCATGACTTTCATCTCTCAGCGAACTTGAGCTCATTGCTGGATGTGTATGTCCCTCTGCCGGTCCGCCCGAGATTTCGCCCGTGCACAGTTTGTCATGGTCCTTTGTTTGGGCAGAATCTCTGTTTGCTGTTGCAAAGCCTTTCATGAGGGCTGTCCGAGCTGTTCCGCTTGCTACGTCCAAGCCTGCGCAGTATGGGGAGGTCAACAAGTGGGGGTACTCTTCTTTCCATTTTCTGGCATCAATCTTTCAGAGCTCGCAGATAGAGACAGGGCCGATTTGTCAGCCTTTTTGTTGCAAAAAGGGTCTGCGAAAACTGACGGAAACACTTTCTGAAGTGGAAAGGAGGTGAGGGCTCGATCCATGAAGGACCACCAGCATAAAGTTCAGCTATTGGGTCAGGGCCTTTCGCTGGCGCCTGCACACGTTTCAGCGTCAAGACAACGTAGGGTGTGCAATTTGAGACCAAAAGCAGCCAAGGTTTTTCTGCATGGGCCTTCTTTCCAGTGCTACAGACTCGCAAACATTGCATGTTGTTGATTCCCCGAAGGTCCTTCCCTTCCGTTTGAATCGAAATCTCGGTGGCCTTCCCTCTGCGGTAGGAAGGTATCATGCGACCCTCCTCCAGACATCCAATCATTCTCGTTTTCTCTAGGCTGTTTGGTTGCAAGGTAGCCGCAGTGACCGTGAAGTAAAGGAGTAGAAGCCGAGGGCTCCTTCATTTCATACTCATCTTCTCTGACAAGCTATTGAATTCTAATGGCAGTCCTTGGAAGCATCGACCGGTCTGCTGGAATTCCAGGGTTCGCAGGGCGTCGGCTCTGCCACTCATGGAGCCGAAGATTGAAAGCTGGTGTTCCTGTAACCTACATACTTCTTTAGACCCCTTTTAAAGGAAGCCTATTCCGATGATTAAGGCCCCTATATCATAGACCCCTACTATAGATCCCTTTAAGGAACCCTTTAAAGAACTTTGAGCATCAGGGAGATCGCGGCCGGTAAACCCTGCTCCCCGCCACAATGCTGATGCATGCGATTCGACAGCAGCTTCTTCGTTGTCTTGAGGGCATGTTACCACAGCTTTGTAGGGGTGCAGACCAAACTGCAAGAAACAGAGATTTAGGTCAGTAACCACCCACTTCCATATCCGCCTCGGACCTTGCATTCTTCAGTTTTGTTTTGACATGAAATGCTCAGGACCGCCCATGGAAAATTCTCATTGCTACAGGTGCCGACGAAATCCTCAAGACCTCTTCTGGCAAAGGTGTGCCAATTGTCACTCGCAGTCTATGCAGCAGTCCTTTTGTCAAGCGAGCCGCCAAAGCTGAAAGTTCCTGATGCCCCTTTGGCCATGTGAAAGAAGGCCAGGCTGAGCTGATGCCACCATCCGCACGTAGCATCGAACTATACGTGAGCAGACTTTGCTACGTGCCGCTGAGCATCTGCGGCCTGCGCCAGCCATGAGCTGCCAATGAACTCTAGATCGGCTCCTGGCAGTCTTCCAGCAGCGATCCCACATTGGGGCGACCTTTTAGGAAGAGTTTGCAGCCTGATGAACGCATGATCAACATTGACATACCTGGCGAAATGAAACGTTGGCGAGGAAGGGCATGAGCCAGCGGCGTCAAAGTGAGGCCACTGAGTGTCCCATTCGGTCGAGCCAGTGCGCTTCAACCGTGATACGAGCCCTTGTCGCAACTCAACTGCAACTCAGCCAGAACCTGCCGGTTTTTCATGGAGAATTGGTTCTCGCATGGTGCATCTACAGATTCCCAAAGATCTGGGCGAATCCCAGAAGCTGACTCTGCAAAATCCTTCCAACTCTCTACTGAACGACGTTATTTTGCAAAAGTTCCAGGCAAGGCGATGACACCAGAGTAAATGGATATGTCCACAAAGCCCATGCCGGCTTTACCCACATGTTGATGCACGCACAAGCGTGAAGTGTTTCAGAATCTCAGACCTCCAAGCATGGTCCAGAGGGGCTGTGCCCATCTTAGAGGGGTTTGTAAGACCTGTAAAGAAACGGAAGGCGTGGGCCAGAGACGGTTGAAGCTCTTGAATGGACCAGCCCGCTGGAGGTGTTAAAGGCTCGAGGAGGTTCGCTGTGAGCCTTGGTAGCTGTTCGCTCGGACTGTTGCAGGCGCGAAGAGATCGAATAAAACCTGGATCTTATTGCTTTTAGCCCCTGCTGGAGAAATGCGAGAAGAAGCACAGAATGGCTAAAGCAGATGGCATGATCCGTGAATCGAGCGAGCTCCTCGCGATGGCTGCTGTAAAGCGGTCCGCATAGAGGCACTGCAATGCCTGCAGTCTACATAGCTGCATGCATCAGGTACAGTACAGTGTTAGCCATTCTTCTCGCAGTGGCACCAACTCATAGAGGCCAGTGCCAGAACTGCGTGGTGCGTGGCGTAGCAGTGACAGCAATGAAAAAGGTTCCTCAGAAGAAGGCGGCTTTCAGCAGCAACGCCGCTTCTGTGGGACAGTGAAAATTGCAGGTGAAAGGCTGCAGTGTCGCACCGACGTCTCTCACAGGGCATGGATGCTAGGTCTTTTGCCACAAAACGGTATCGTAGGTGTTTGATGCTTCGTCCTTTTCAGCTGGTTGTGCAGTGGCAGAGGTCCAAGCAGCGGTTTTGCTTCAGCTTGCTAAAGGCTGTGCGGCCCTTCGCAGTCCGGAACAGCCCCAACAAAGCCGAACAATCGTTGTCGTTCTTGCTCAGAATCCTCGCCAAGAACAGGAGGATGCCAAAACGGTCAGTACATCTTGACGCGTTTAAGCCTTCATGTCTGGCAGTTCATGAGAACGGCCGATCACCCAAAAGGGGTAATATGGCAATAGGCTTCTGCTTTCTTGAGATGCCCCGAACATCACTCTGCCCAGTGACTTCATGGAAGTGCTCGGACTGTCGCCGTTTGTGCCAAGACCTGTTGGAATCCGGGGGCTGGATGGTCAGTTGTCCTTGGCCATACTGAAATTGGCCTCTGCTTTGCGGGTTCGGTTCCAGATTGGGCTTCTCCCCGTTTGCCCTGAAGCAGAAGCATGCAGCTCACTGCCGGCACGGAGCTTCAACAGCTGCCCCACCCGCACAAGGCAGGTTGTCCTGAGTGATTGATTATCCGACAAGGCATTGTCATGCTGCCCCCAGACGAGAAGATGCAATGCTTCAAGCAGTCTCTGCCTTTGGACGGACGTGAGGCACCTGTCATAATCTATCTGAGCTCTCTTCACCTCTTCAGTTCACCATCCGATGAGCATCGTCACACGCGGCCCATGACTTGCAGCACCCGTTACTCACTCCTAGCCTGCGAAGTCTTCAGCAGGATCACAAAAGACAGCCCGAGGAGCAGGGCACTCCTGCCCGCACAGGACACAGACATGAGTTTGACGCGAGGAGGTACGGATAGTGTTTCTTCGGGGCCGCTTCGTCAAGCGGCGTGTGACTTGGGCGACGGGTTAAGTGAGCTGCGCAGTCCTGCTCAAGCTCAGAGCAAGCGCCAAGCAGGCAGTTTTGTGGGTCTTTGGGCATCCTGAGCGGGTAAGACCGGTGATCAACGTGGCAGGAGTGGACAGGGACCACTCGGACTGTTGTCTCGTTGTCAGCCCGGAGCGTGACTTGCAAGGCACAGAACGAAGTTAAGTGCTGCTTGTCAGTCGGATTTCAGCATCGATACCGTTTCGACTTCGAGTATCCACACAGATGACATGGCCTCTGTCGGAGGGTCTTGAATGAGATGATGAGATCATGGCCCATGGCTCTTGTTGGAAGGGTGGCCCTGCGTGCCTTCCCTGCCCTGCAAAATGCCGGTCGGAGCTTTGGCACCCAGAGTGAAGTCAATGTGAAAGGCCCTGGCAACAGCTGCGCATCAGTACTGAACTGCTTTCCCAGAGCAGGCTGTCATGCCTGTCTTGCTTGCAGTCTGGATGTTGCTTCTGACAACCAGGTGTCAGAAGCTGTCGCTGTATTCATGTCTGCACTTGAGGAGTTTTGGCAGGGTTTTGTGGGTCAGTTGTTCCCTCAACCACTCCGTGCTTGCACTCCGGGCACCGAGCAAATCATGTCAATCAGGTATAGCTGTAAGCCTGCAACAAAGCCCAAAGCCTTAGCAGATTAAGCCATGTGTTCTACACCTGGAACCTTCATCAAGCTTTAGGAGACAAGTAGCGCATTTCGTGATGGTTGTTCATACTGCGTGTAGGATGTAGCTTTTCATCCCTGGTGCGTCCCTGAGCCTGTTTGTAGGCTGAAAGCAGTTGTTTCAATCTGCGAGCTTTGGGCGGCCCCTAAATCCTGAATCCTAAACCCTGAACCCTAAGCCCTAAATCCTAAACCCTAAACCGAGCTGGGAGATCTCAACTCCTGGTGTAGTTGGTGCCTGTAGGAGCAACTTCTGAGGTTTCTGCTAGGCTGTCCTCCTTCACTGTAGTCGTTTCCCATGGTCATGTCATTACGATTTTCTGCCACACGACGTGATTGTGGGAGTTCGGGACGCAAGAGAGCTAAAATGTGTCCATGATGGCTGTGCAAGCACCTCCCAGAAAGTCCAAAAAGTGCCGCCTTCTCGCCACCTGTAAACCGCAATTATAGACCAAGCGAGGGTTGAGGTAGTGCCATTGCTCCCGTGTGACGGCGCAGGCTGGGCTTGCTGCTGGCCGGCCCTTGCAATTCCGCTGTCGGCAGTTCTGAGCTGCAGGGCTCCACTACCAGCAGAAGGCCACTTTACAGACGCTCTGGCGAGGTGGTTTACTGTTCTACGATCCAGAGTCTGACGGCAATGCGGCTGCAAGCAGTGCCAGTTCCGGCGCCATCTGGAGTGGCACCCGCAGCTCCCTCCACAACCATGGAGCGTGATATGGACAATGACGGAGAACTTGGGGAATGTCGCACGACGCTGCTCCCTGGCTTTCTTTTTGAAGTCGCTTTTTCTTTTGAGCACGACCACTGATAATTAATCGCTTCGGTTCAAGAGCTCGGAGTCCTCAGGTACACTGCGGCCAATACAGCGCTCCACCCCGCACAGTTTAACATGGGGAACTGGTTGCAGTGGCACATGCATCGATGCCGGCTCACACATTTACTGGCCACTCGGCACGAGTTGAGACCTTGTGTTTGATCGCTTTCGAGTAAGCTGTTGCTTTGCTGGCGAGCACAGCCCAAACTCCGGAGAACAACTGAGGAACATAGGGGGCATGTAGGAAAGGCCGGACGATTTCGGAAAACGCCACGGCACGATTCAGACAATAGCTAGCACACGCTCTCCTGCTGCTCCAGATCTTCTTCCTCTAGGGTTTGCCAAGGTCTGGGGGTTTGCCACCTTGTATAATAAGGGTTTTGGGGTCTGCCAACCTTTTCTCCATTGGTCTTTCTTGTTTTCCCGAGTTGATGTTTCCTGAATTTCTGTCGTTTTCGAAATGGTCTTCGATGTTCTCGAGATAGTTCCCCACATGCACACACGCACACACGCACAGCCAGTCATCATTTCTTGGGCGGCTCCATGTACAACAACGAACTGACAGTTGAGGTAGTGCAATTCCGCTGTCAACGGCCGTTACGAGCTGCAGGGCTCAACTACCAGCAGAAGGCCTCTTTACAGACGCTCTGGCGAGGTGGGTTTTGTTGTTCTGCGATGCAGCCTCTGACAGCAGTGCCATCCTTGGAGCATGATTTGGACAATGACGGAGAACTTGGGAGACCGTCGCACGACACCGCTCCCTGGCTTTCTTTTTGAAGTCGCTTTTTCTTTTGAGCACGACCACTCTTATTTAAACGTTTCGATTCAAGAGCTCGAAGTCCTCAGGTATACAGCGGCCAATGCAGCGCTCCCCGCCCACACAGTCTAGCATGGAGGACTGCGGGCAGTGGCACATGCATCGATGCCGGCTCACACTTCAACCAGCAACTCGGTACGAGTTTAAGCGAGGGCTGCGCATGCAACCCCAACCTCACGACGCTGGCGCCCCTGGGTCCAAGTTACCCAGGCTCTCACGCTCGAGTTTCATGTGCGTCCAAGAACAGTTTGCTCTCCAGACACAGTTCGACCTTAGCAGCTCGCGAGATGCGGGCAGTGTGGCAGGGATGGCAGGGGCTCGATTGAACATGACAAGGTGTGCGTAGTGACTGCGTAGTCCGTTGCTTTCGCAGTTTTGCGAAAGGCCATTTGGTGTGGACGTCAGTAGATGTCCATTTTGCATCGCGTCCCCTCCACCATGCTACTGGTGAGAGCATGCAAGCTTCAACATCAATGAACCCCAACCACGTGCCGCCGTGCAAGGCGCGTGCAAAGCGTGGTGCCGTGCACAGCTGAAGCACGATGGCAGCTGATCCAGATCAAGCTGCGATCCGGTGCACGCAAGGAAAGCCTCAGCAAGAGCATCAGGATTCATGCAGGTTGTTTAGACTCCTTCATACCGGCTCTGCATGCAACCTCAACGTGAACCCGGATTTTGAAGGGTAGAGCTTGAGGTTCAAGGTTTTCGGCTGGCGCCTAAACACCACTACCCTCGCCTAAAGCTTCTTCGCCGGTTCGGTGACGGACTTGCACCCCAACGTGAAGCTTGTGGCAGGCTGCTGTTCGTGGCTCTGCAGCTGTTCTCGTGCGTGTGCGGCCTCAAAACCATGAGTACAGTAAGTGACAGTCAGTGATTCCTCTGTCCGTTGGGTCGGCAGGTGCTTTGAGGTTTTCGGTGACGTAGCATTCTCCGGGTGGTCTCATAAGGTAGTGCAGAGTCATGCAAGCCCCACAGACAGCTCGCAGACGCTGCTGCTGCAGCAGTGCCACGATGTGGCGTTGTTGCAAGTGGAAGTGGAGCATGAGTCCGTCTGACGCTCCTGGTGCCCAGGAATTCTGATGACGCTGGCACCCTGGGTCCAAGTTACCCAGGCCCTCATGCTCGAGTTTCATGTGCATGCAAGAGCAGCCCCATGTTTGCAAGGATGCATGAATTTTCCGCAAATCGTACGACTCAGCGAAAGTTTGCTGTCTGGAGGGCCACAGTTCGAAGAGCGGCGACCTTAGCTTCTCGTGAGATGCGGGCAGTGGGGCAGGGCTGCCAGGGGCTCATTCGTCCCGGCCCCTGGCGAAATGCACTTGCACACTGCACTACGTGGGACAAGGAGAATGAGAATAACGATGTATCTGCATTCGTTGACGAAGCTTGCATGTTTTGGTCCAAAGGCATTGGAGTCGTTCATGTGCCCTCAGCAGAGGGCTGGTTTGCAGCTGTGTACCCGAGCCGGGTTAGAGCAACTTTCTGCACATTAGCATCTGCGGCTGCAGCAGCCATTCCCGCTCCTAGGGCTGCGATGGCTGTTGCCGCAGCATACAGGTCGACTCGCCGTGACAGCATGCACAACAACAGCCATTCCCGCGCCTGCCTTTGCCTGGCACTTGAATGCTGTGCATGCTACATGCACTCGGTCCTTTGCAGCACCGTAGAATTCCCCAGCCGGGTTAGAGCAACTTTCTGCACATTAGCATCTGCAGCTGCAGCAGCCATTCCCGCTCCTAGGGCTGCGATGGCTGTTGCCGCAGCATACAGGTGCACTCGCCGTGACAGCATGCACAACAACAACAGCCATTCCCGCGCCTGCCTTTGCCTGGCACTTGAATGCTGTGCATGCTACATGCACTCGGTCCTTTGCAGCACCGTAGAATTCCCCAGCCGGGTTAGAGCAACTTTCTGCACATTAGCATCTGCGGCTGCAGCAGCCATTCCCGCTCCTAGGGCTGCGATTGCTGTTGCCGCAGCATACAGGTGCACTCGCCGTGACAGCATGCACAGCAACAGCCATTCCCGCGCCTGCCTTTGCCTGGCACTTGAATGCTGTGCATGCTACATGCACTCGGTCCTTTGCAGCACCGTAGAATTCCCCAGCCGGGTTAGAGCAACTTTCTGCATATTAGCATCTGCAGCTGCAGCAGCCATTCCCGCTCCTAGGGCTGCGATTGCTGTTGCCGCAGCATACAGGTGGACTCGCCGTGACAGGATGCACAACAACAGCCATTCCCGCGCCTGCCTTTGCCTGGCACTTGAATGCTGTGCACGCTACATGCACTCGGTCCGTTGCAGCACCGTAGAATTCCCCAGCCGGGTTAGAGCAACTTTCTGCACATTAGCATCTGCAGCTGCAGCAGCCATTCCCGCTCCTAGGGCGGCGATTGCTGTTGCCGCAGCATACAGGTGGACTCGCCGTGACAGCATGCACAGCAACAGCCATTCCCGCGCCTGCCTTTGCCTGGCACTTGAATGCTGTGCATGCTACATGCACTCGGTCCTTTGCAGCACCGTAGAATTCCCCAGCCGGGTTAGAGCAACTTTCTGCACATTAGCATCTGCAGCAGCCATTCCCGCTCCTAGGGCGGCGATTGCTGTTGCCGCAGCAAACAGCTGGAGGACTGTGTGCGGTCAACTTGCTGCCCGCAGCGGCATGCACTGGAACTGTGCATCATCGCGTGGTAGTTGGGGCTGTTTTTGGCAGTACCGGCAGAACCTGCCGGCTGGACCGCATGTCCCAGCCATGTTAGAGCACGCTTGCCGTGCATGTGCAGCTGCAGCAACAACTGTTTCCGCCGCTACGCCGGCATGCCAGCAAGTGTGCATCGTTGATGTGGTAGTTTGGGTTGTTTTGGGCCTGGAACGAGGGAGCCGCGCTGCTGTCCCATCGCGGGACTGGACTGTGTGTGTTGCAAAGGAGTAGGCTTGCCGTGCAGGAGCGGCTGGACTTGCAGTCATTGCCGCACCTGCCGGTGCGTCTGCATTCGTACTGATAGCATGCACATCAGCAGCAACCAAAGCCGCGCTTTCCTGCGCCCTGCACCTGCATGCTGCACACTCCGCATGCGTGCCGAGGAGTGCATGTGTTCATGGGACAACAGCAGTGACAATGAAGCAAGCTGCACTTACTCCGGATGTCGTAGTGCCGAAACTCATCCTTTGGTCTTCCACCCCGGCTTCGCCTGGGCTCCCCAACTACCTGCCAGTAGAACGCCACGCAAGGCAGAGGGCGTTTGTGCCCAATTCCCTGGCACTACCAGAACCAGCATGTTTGCCAGGCTGGCCGCTTCAGCAGTTTTCACCATCAAGCTCCTGATCTTGAGCACAAGAGCCTGGAGTCCAAGTCTTCGCAATGCTCGCGGTGGCTCGGATGAAACCATCGTCGCCCGGTCTCGGGCAGAATTGCAGGAGTCTCCGGGTGAGAAGGACGCCTGCAGCGAACAACCTGAGTATGGCTCCCCGCTTCCGGTGCCCAGCTGCCCGACACACCGCATCCGCCGTGGTCCTCATGTGCCATGTGCGGCTGTATACAGTTCTACGGCAGCAAAATACTCCGCGACAGCGGTGTGTTCAGGCTTCTTGTTGCAACTGGAAAGGAACACGTTGAGCAATGGCATACCTTTGTACTTGAGAGGTGTCGCAGTCTAAATTCGTGAGTCGACGCTCCTGGCAGGCAGCGAGGGGCAGAACACTGCCGATATCTGCCGATAAGCATTACGCTCAAGACATTATCACACCTGGCGAACCTAGCGGTCACGGTCCTGGACAGACGTCTCATCTTGCTCGCGACCATTCATCCTGGATTATGTGCTATAGCGCACTAAAGCTATTGACCTTCGCCCAAGAGCCTGGTGTCTGAGTTTTCGCAGAGTGCACGAGGGCGTGGATGAAACCGCATGCTTTGCCGTGCAGGGTGTGAGACTTGGACGGCGTTTCGGGATGTGACCTGGGCCTGTCAAGGCAGAACTGCAGAATTAGTCCACGTCCGTTGTATTCCCCAAGTCTCCAGATCCTACGCCGTAGTTGTATGGTGAGCTGAGGGGGTGTCTTTGCTACGCTGCTTGTGGGCGGTGTCGTTCCGTGTCCTTCCGCACAAGGCAACGATGCCTGCCTTTGTTTCCCGTGCAGCGATTCCACTGCAGGGCACGAATCTCGAGTCGCTCTTCGCAACGACACTCCCCAAGTCCGTTTCTACGACACCTGCGCATGTTTGTTTCATGAGCGTCATGAGATGCCACGAGTCATGAGAGGGGAAGCAACACCATTTCCCAGCTGAGCTGAGAGGATTGATTGGACCTTTCATCGGGCACGAGAGTGACATCCGCAGGCGGTTTAGTTCTGTGGCGGGCTGAGGGTGTGTCTCTGCTGCGCTGCTCGTGGGCCTAGTCGTCCTTCGTCCTGCCATGTATGTGTCAGGCCACGATGCTTGTTTCGAGTGCGGCGAATCCACGGCTTGGCACGAGTTTCGACTGCACTCCCAGAGGCTTTGCAAATCTGTTTAAATTCAGGAAAGCCATCTCCCGTGCGACACGAAAAACCCGGACCTTGGAGAACATAATGGCAAGTGGACCAAGATCTCTAGACGACCCGTGAAGACATCTGCGGCTGCATCCTCCTGTTGAGGTGCTCAAGACTTCAGAAACCAACTGTTTGGGCCCAGTGGGGCCGGAGATTTCGCAGAACAGTTCGGCTGCCAAGCTGCGCCCGACAGTTGACCTGCACAGTTTCCGGCAGGGAGTGGTTTTTGAGGGCGTGCAGCAAAGCTCAAATCAACGCGCCGAGCAGCTTTGCAGCTCGTAGCTTCCAACTCTTCGCTGCTTCTCGATGCTTTTTCCGTCGAGCCCGCCTGGCCCAAGTCTTGCATACAACCAGACGCCGCAAGAACGGTAAGGTTTTGTTCGGCCTCCGTGTGCCCTGGGCCCGAAAGCTGCCATCAGCATCTTTGTCAGCAGTCTCCGCTGCAAAACTAGTGACCTTGCGCCCAGAGGCCTAGGAGCCTGGTGTCCAAGTCTGTGCAGAGTACACGAGGGCGCGGCTGAAACCGCATGCTGTGCTGTGTGGTGTGTGGGCTGTGGCAATGGGGCGCGTCATTTGTTTTGCTACGTGGTCGGGGGGCGACGTTCGCAGTCGTCCTGATCTCAGCAGTTGCAAAGTCTTTCTGCCTGTGCTGTGCAGCGTACGGTTCTGTATCACGAGCCCTGTGTGTGCAGTGGTCTCCGCAGCGTGTCCTCGAGGACTCGACAATGCGGCGAGACTGAGTCAAACAATCCGCACAAGCAGAGCGGGTCCAATTTTGTGGCAAGCTCGCTTCCTTCCAACCGCAGTAACTACCCCTTCACTGCAAGTTCGTCGCCAAGAATGAAAGGCTCAATGCTGCTTCTGCGAGTTCCACCCTGGCATCATGGAGCCGTTTAATATGTTGCCACGTAGTGCTGCAAGATGCAGCTTCTTGCACCCTTAACGAAGAGCTTCAAACGGGCTTTGATCGTATCGTTTGAGGCCGGCCTGGTAACATGTCGGCTGCAGCTTGGCGAGCGCGAAGTGCTGCCAGAGTCTGTGCAAACTTTCCTGGCCTCATGAATCCTCTGTCACTTACCCGAGTGCAGACCCGTCCGAAAGATCAGAAGTGCTTGGGTTCACGGCATGCTCAAGGGCTGCTTTTGAAGTCGTTCGGCGCACTTGCCGTCGGGGCTCTTTACTCATGAACTGATCGGCCTCCCTGTCGACCGCCACAGATGCGCCTTCATTGCTTCCTTTCAGCGTCTCAGCCGCCGTGACTGCCTTCTGCTCACCACTTCGCCAAGATTTCTGTCGGAGCGAATCCCACCGACTCTATTTCTCTAGCAGGTCACGCCTGTCTCCGCTCGTGGAAAGCATTGGCCACCCATCCTCAATCCAAACATGGGATCGTTGCTAACGCTGCACAGCTTTCGCACGATGGCACCATTTGCGCATGAGTCGCACTGCACTTAGTTTAGAGCTGCGAAAAAGCTTCTGAACACTCTTCAGGACGGCTAAGTTGGTAAGTGCACGGGTTCGAACTCTTACAAGATCTTACATGACGGTCGGTCACTTTGAACATGCAGAAGGAAGTAGCACACGAGGAGGGGTCGCAAAGCATGACTTGATGGCCCCCCGCGCTTACAAAGGCGAGGAAGTAGCACAGAAGGAGCTAACGAAGCTCTTGCTCCTGCTTCTTCGACTTCCACCCTGGCATCGTGAAGCCATCCGGTATGTGGCCGTATAACACTGCATCAATAAGCTTCTTGCATGCTCAGCTTAAGCCTTTGGGAAAGGCTCATAGTGGCCTTTTCGTGGTGGCCCCAAGCCCGAATCGCAGCAAGTGTTGTCACAGAGGCCCACGAGCACGAGGTGCAGACTGCTAGCAAGGACCAGTAAGAGCTCTGCTGAGTGCACTGCTGAGTCTCACTGCCCTGAGGACGTCGAGTCGGCAAGGGTAGACTGGTAGACATGGCTTTGTGGTCTACCTCAGAGTCTTGAATGCCAGCTTTTGCGGCTGAAGAACTTTGGAGGCCCAGGGCTTGTCTGGATATTGATCGCGCCGGAATGAGAAGGCCTGCCGCCTGCCACTGCACGGCTGGGCTCTCCCGTTGCAGCAGTGCACCCTGAGAGCCCTGAGGGCGTTGCGGCTCTGCTTTGAGGTCAGACGCCTCGGCCCTCGGCGGGCAAGCCGTAGACCACGGGCTCTCATGAAGGCAAGTGTTCCAAGCCAGGAAGGCTTATGGTACAGGACCACTGTAGCCGTTTATGTCACCAAAACACAGGGATGCTCCCATCCAACCAGAATTCCAGAAAAATATCCCGCTTCAATACAACCCCACTTCCCTGTGGGAGGGGCAAAATCAGTTCTTGTCTCTCATGTCCAGCGACCTGCCACCGAAGCAGTATTCGGGGTCAACTAGCTCCCAAACCGTCCAATAGCTTTCGGTGAAGCTTTCCGGATTATCAGGCCTGCTTTTCGCGATCGTTGCCAATTGTCGCTGAGGCGACGCAGGACAGGTACATCGCCGTCTTCCAGGGTTCGTTAAAGCGACCATCTAAGAGAAGTCAACTTTGTTCACGTCGTACGCACGACCAAGGTGCACATTGCCTGAGCTCTAGGCCAGCACATCATCCGGAAGCACTACTCCCAATCGCTGCTTCGGTTTCTGGAGGCCTTGGCCCGAGGCCTGCGATTCTGTGAGCTTGAAGCTAACGGCCAAGAATGGAACTTGAAGAGCCACCAGCCGAGACATTTTCATTGCAGAGGAGGAGATCTGGACATCGGATCTGTGCACTGGCTCACTAGCCTTAGGCGCCGGCTCTGCAAAGCCTTGAACACACGACCGCGTTGAGTCTGAGTGCCAGACTCCAGGCGTCTCTACGAAAGTCTTGCAGGCTTGAGACGGTGTATTTCCATAGGCCGATGCCGAAGACTGGGACTCCGTCCACCTTGTTTCCTGCTCTGGGCCTGGTTCGGGTCGCAGGAGCCCGCACTTTTCGTCGTCGACCTGGGGCCGCCCCAAGGCCACTCTCCCCTCATCGTCCTTCGCTTCACAAAGCAGGGAGACGACAGGCGCAGAGGCGATTCTAGGCCGAGTCCTTGTCTTGAGCTCCAAGCAGGAATTGTTCTTGCAGAGCGGAACGGTCTCAGCAAGGCAGCTGCCGTTTCAAGGCGGCCGCCGCAAGCAGATGAGTAGAGATAGATGGTCTGGACAGGTGCCCCGAATGCATTCCTTGGCTCACTTGGCAGCCGCTGATGTCAGCGACGCAGGTGTTGCAACTGCGTTGAAGTTCGTGGCTTGAGCGCTCAGAGCCCAACCCCAGACCCCAACAAAGCAACCCTGCCATCTGGCAAAGAGGGTCTAGGCTTCATCTCAGATTGCCCGCAGGACCTTTAGTACACTGAGGGGTTTGAGCTTTGGGTCTCGAGTTCATAGCTAGAGCCAGTGCCTGAAGAGCGCTAGGCAGGCCTCGGCGCAACCAGTAGTGCTCCAGACCTCAAAGATTCGAAGGTCCTCGCGAAGATCTTAGCTGCGCTTTCCTTGAAAGGAAAGTTCTGTTACCCTAAACCCTAAACCCTAAACCCTAAACCCTAAACCCTAAACCCTACAGCAATGAGGGATCGAGGCCCGGGGCTCCAGGAGGGAGCTTCCATGTGCCTGAGACAGGTTTCCTTTGAGTCCAAGGCTCGAAGCCACCCGCTTGGTGGCTGTTTTGGGTGGGTTCCAACCATAAAGTCTTGGGCGGTGTAAGTAAGCAACCTACGAACGGTAGAGTATTCCGGGTTTTGAGGGTTCTGCAGGAAAAGCCTCAGGCGCTCTTTGCTCTGCCAAGGCTGCATGGTCGCTCACCTTGTCTTCTCCGCCGCGCTTGCCCACACTGGGTCCAGTGGCAGGTTTTTGGTTGCCCTAAACCCTAAACCCCTAAGCCCCAAGCTATTGAAGATCAGCGATCTTCCTGGTGGGATTTGCTGAAAACGGCGAGTGCCCAAATATCGAGATCTCAGAGTGTGGTATCCTTCAAAGGAGGACCGCTTTGCGGGACGTTTGCATAATCTGGGCTGACAGCTCTCTTCTGCAAAGTGTGCCGGGCGTTTGGCAATGAATGTCATAGGAATTGAAGTGCAAGAAATACGATCGGCTCTTCGGGCGAGGCCATTTCCCAAAGCCGCGAGGCCATAATGCAGGCGATTGCAACCAAGACGTAAGCACCTGAAGAGCTCAGCGCCACATTTTACGGAGCTTGGGTGCGTGTTAAGAGGCATTTCCTCTGCTCCAGGGGAGGACGAGCAGCTCAGGGGAGGCTACTGATGCCGAGTTCTTCGGCTGCGCACTCTAAACCTCACGCCGCGAACCGAAAATCCCTAATCCCTAACTCCCCGGTCCCGAAACCCTAAACCCTAACCATTCCTGCAGACCTGCATCTCTCGGCCCAGGATCGTAGGGTTTGGTTTCCCGAGTCTGGCGCCTCGCGGGCTTCCCCGGCTTTGGGTGGGGAGGGTTTGCTGCCTGTACTCCCTCTCTATGCGCGGTTTAGTGTTGAAAGGGTTTAGGGTTTAGGGTGCCTTTCTCAAAGCTGCCCTTGGCTTTGTCTTCTGAGAGCTGGTCTGAGATCTTAGGCGGCAACAGCTTCGCTTCGCGGCTTGCTTGTGCGGGTGGGCTGGGACCCGTTCTCTGTGGTCACTTCCACCAGCGTGGTGGTGTGTGGAGGTTGTTGAGATGGAGTGGGTTTTGGCAGCAAGAGCTTGCGCATGAATCTCAGCTCTGAGCTTCCCTTGATTTGCGCAGTTCCCAAGTTTGAGGTGTGTGTTCGGTCGTGGAGCGTGCGGGACCATGGCTGTCACTCCTGCCTCCGGCGCTTTGGAGCTTCATCCTCTTTTGATGCACTCTGTGGGTCGGTGGGTTTTGTAGGGGTCATTCCTGCCAGGCAGAAGTCAGTCAAGGGTCGAAGCATCTCGACACTTACAAGTAGAGGGCGTCTTGACCTCCCCAGCAGCGTGTGCAGTGTCAGAGGGAAAAAAGCAGACTGCAGAGTGAAAGACTTTGAACATGGGAGAACGGCAAAACTACGTTATGTCATCGGTCACAAAGCTGAACCTGAAGTAGCGTGCCGGACAGACGTCAAGGAGAGTTTGAACGTACTCTTGTGAAGTGTAGCGTTGCTTTCACGGCTCGAAGTTTTTGCATGTATTGAGTGCTGTTGGTTCCTGTTTGTGAAAGCCGCTTTGTCAGCCTTTCTTCGCAACCAAGCCCCGTTGTCGGTTGCAAGTAGCAGCAGTTCTCCACTTGAGTAGGTCATGGTTCAGTTGGCTAGCATCTGCTGTGTCGAAGTTTCATAGCCATGGCAGATGGGCAGCAGCCGTCCGGTTCGCTGAGCTCAGAAGCGCAGCCTGAGGAAGCAGAAGTCAGCTCCTGCCCTGCCCCATTCCAGTTCCTGCTAGACCGTCTGAGTGAAAAGCAGCAGTGGATCCGGCAACAGAGATGCGAAGAGCTTAAAGGCCTCACAGATCAGGGGGAGCAAAGAAGGGTCTTCGAGACTATGCAAAGTGAGCTTGACATGACGAGCCGCTTGGACAACAGCATACATGAGCTGCACGAGAAGACAGGGACTCTTCAAAGAGATGCCGCTCGGTTGTTGAAGTCGCTCCTGGAACACTGCGATGGATTTGCTGCCAAGCAGGAGGCCGAGCTTTGCCGACAGCTATCTGAATGGTGGCAAAATGTTGCTTCTGATCAGACATGGAAGGCAGCTGTCTCCGCTGTCTCCCGAGAGCAAACTCAGGAAGTTCTTTCGTCTCCTGATCAGTTCTCAAGCGGTCATGGAGGATCCACTCATCCAGAGCCAGCTCTGGCAGCTCCGGCAGCTGTGCCTGTGCCTGGCCATGGAGAGGCTTTCGGTGAGCAAGAGCACGCTGGCTGGATGCAAACCGCCTTTCCTGGCGTGCCTGCAGCTCTTGTGCCCTGGCCTGGCCATGGAGAGGCTGGGATGGGTCACGATGACCTGCATTTTTACGATCATGGAACTTCTCCTGGCACAGACCCCTGGCATCCGGAGATGTCGTGGCCGCCTAGGCAAGCCGGGGGCTTCATCCGAACTTCACGAGGCAAGCAGGAAGGCCGACCACCCAAAAAGGTACGCGATGATCTCCAGAAGTTGCTATGGATGTTCGTTGATTTTGTTCGAACTACGGACAGAGCGATCGACAAAGCCAGCAGTGACCTTTATGAGAGGTTCGTACTCCGGGTCTGTGCTCGCCTCAGCTGCAGAAGATGCAGTCAGGTGCAGTAGCGCATGCTTGCGACCTCGTCGCATCACTCTTCGTTGCAATATATAAGGTACGATGTTCCTCAATAGCTCCGCTGTACAAGTCACGTGGTCCATCTTGAAGCACGTGGTGGAGAAGATGGTCAGAGGCGGCCCGCAGATCTATCCTCTGACAGAGAGGCAAGGCTATTGGGAACGTTGTGGTTGGGACTGTCCGAAGGATTTGAAGGTGGTGGTGGAGGGGACCAAATGCGGAGAACACTTGCCTTGCTGGGGGCAGACGCTGGACTTGTCAAGGCTTGGCGCTGTTGTTCGAAGCATCCAGGACTTCATCGACCTGCATGGCAAAGGTGAAGCTTGGCACCGGATGCACCGGAACCTGGACCCCGAGCTGAAATGGGAGCGGAAGAAGTGGCAATCACAAGCATCACTCGCCTCGGCGTTTCATCTCCTCGAGGCTTTCTTCGCCGGGGAGATTCAGAAAAAGGACTTGAGAGCAGCAGGGGAACCCGGGTCCGGGAATGCCTGGCTCGAAGGTCTGAAGATCGGCGGCCTCTGGCTCGCGGTGCGGAGACCATCGCAGGTAAGCGAGTTCAACTGGGCACAGACCCCTTGCAAGTCACAGCCTGGGCGTCAGGGGCGTGGGCTGGAAGGCCTTCCAATCTTCACCGACACAGCGCTGCCCGGCACCACCGTCTACGTGCTCTCGGAGCGGGACGGGTTTGCAGAAGGCGTGCCGCCCTTCAAAGGTTGCATGTCTGCGAGTCTGAAGGCAGTGGAAGAACTTGTGGCATCTTCGGGCGGTTGCATCTGCGCAGACTTCGAGGGGAACCTGCTCGGCCTCGGAGGTGACATTACGGTCCTCCAGCTCGCTATTGGAGAAGGACATCTCCGCACCCATAATGTAATATGTAAAGCTGTGGGAGTGTGGGAGGTGTAGCTGAAGACCTTTTGAGTGGCATTATGCGGGGGTCAAAAATCTACGACATGGACGTAACTTTGGATATAATACACATGAGACTGAACATCAAACAAACATGTCAAAATGTCTATTCTACGACCCACTCGAAGAGACCGCGGTACATGTAGTCTTCCTCGATGCTCCCCAGACAGACATGCATAACGGGGGGGTAGTCGTGGCACAGGGGCTAGAAGGACTCGCGACGGGCTCCCCCCAGATCCAGTGTTTTCTGGTGGATCCCAAGTGTGAAGCGGCGATGGACGCAGTGAAGCGGCTGATGAAGACAAATTCGATATGCAAGTGTTTTTGGGCCGCTGAGAAGGACCAGGAGGCTCTGCACCAGCTGGGCATCTACCCGAAGCGTCTCGCAGATCTGCAGAAAGTCTATGGGGGGTCAAGGTGCTCCATGGACAAGGCGTACGAGAACCTGACGAGCTCTCGGAAGGTTCCAAGGCAGCTGACAGGACTGGTGCCCAGCAAGAGCGAGTTCCAGCCAGACTGGGATGTAAAGCTATCCAAGAATCTTCCCAGCTTTGGCGATGGCATGGAAAGTCCTGTGCTCTCGCGTAGTGCCATGGTGTATAGCGCCGGTGACGTGGTTCGGCTGCTCATCATGAAGCACAGTATGCAGCAGAGCCTGCAAGCTGCAGACGGGTCAGACCCCAACTCGTCCCAATGGGAGGCCAAGTTGCAAAAGTCAATCGAAGAAGCTGACGAAAGAATGAGGGAGTTGCACACAGCAAAGGGCCTGAGAGCGGTCTTCCAGGAGGCTGTCCAAAGAAAGAACACAGCCTGGGGAAATTCCTTGCGCTATTCTGCGAAGCTAAATCAGGCGGGACATTTCTCAAAATTGGCATGCCCACACCAACTCCCGTGTATTTGAGAAATTTCCAGGTGATTCGAGTTTGCAAGTGGGTAAAACTCAGTGAAGCGGATTTGGGAAAGCTTCGAGACGAGATCTCTCGTGAGCTGCATCGATGCGAGCAGGAGTTCGGCGGGACAGTTCCTGATGATTTCACGTTCACAGGCGGGCTTCGGGAATTGTCCAAAGATTGCTACCGAACAGTGTACGACACATGCACACAAAAGCTTGATATCTATCGTTTTGTAATGAACAAAGTATGTTTCAAGGGAGTCATGACATGTGCTTGCAGGCATAACGCGGCTTCCATCGGATGCCACTGAGGCCTCGTGATCGTGTGCACGGTGTGGGACGTCTGGTTCCACCTGTGCCTGGAGCTTCCCGACCCGCCGCTCTGGGCCGAGTGAGCTGAGCGAGCTGGACTTTGGCACCAAAGGCAGTCAGAGCTGTGCAGGAGCCCTGGCGACTGTGGGCAGGGATGCCCAGGGATCGGTCTGGCGGCCGGTTCACAGGCGCCGTGTGTTGGACCCACTTCGCATTTTTTCCCTGCCCCGATAATTACCACGCTGCGGCAGAGGGCATCTCGCCGAAGGCTGTGTAACACATGAAGGACTTCTGTCCTCTACCTCTTGCTTCCGGGACATTCGTCCTTTGCACGGCTATCGTGCAAAATCTTACGATGGCGCGCTGTCTGGTTTCTGGTCGCTGCTCGACGTCCAATTCTCGGCTGAAGGCCTCGCATCCTTGACGTTGCAGAGTGCAGCCAGCAGCAGGACTTGAAGTGGTTGGAGGAGTCTCAGCCGGTTTGGGTGTTGTTGTGTCTTGAGTAGCGGTCTTGGTGTATGGGCTCTGCAGTCTACAGGCTCGAAAGCATGTGCTCGGTTTGCCGGTGGACAGTGCAGGTGGTGGTGCTTCCGAGGACGCAGGGAACTCAGATTCCCAAGCTGAGCTCCGTTGTTCTTTCAAAGGGGCTGGTGACTTGGATTAGACATTTGCTTTCACTCGCTAGTCATCTAGTCAAGCCTGCCGACATGTTTTGTCGCTTGACTAGACCGTCCAGCATCATCCGCTGCGGTAGGCGGTGAGATTTCAGGAAGCCCCATCCAGTCAGGGTTAAATAGCATATGGGGAACACAGGAATCATGTTGAGAAACTTCCAGACCGGCTGTAGGATGCTTGGCTCAGGCAACTAGATTCAGGTCCTTCGTACCTAGCGGGCGGCTTCCAAAGAGAAGCCTTCGGCAAACACACGCGCCCGTTCTGCTTCGCCAGGGACGGAGACTAGCACTAGCAAGGAGTGGCCGTGCCAGCTCCTGTCCATGGTTCGGCATGTTCACCTACATGGCTTTTTGATTCTCGGCCAAAGGTCGCTGGCTTCCGTGTGCTTAGCTTGAAAGCTGATCCCAAGGCAAAGGGGATTGCCATGAGATGACAACGGGACTTCACTATGCGCCGACCTTGCCAATCCCACGCATGGACTCCTAAACTGTGAAGCCGTAGCACTGCACGCATCAGAATGGGGTCAGGGAGGCAACAATAGCTCAATCAAAAACCAGAACGTGATGATGGTGTTTCACTCACATCCAAGAAGGTATACACAGCAGCAACAGCGTGCTCTCGTGAAAGGAAACCCCTCCTCCGCAATCCCCTGCTGTCGCCGTGAACCAAGGGCTGTGGTCCTGTACCAGCTCGACCTGGCCATGTCACTGCGTCCACATGAATATGAGGATTCCGGGGACAGCTTAACAGAACACCCCGTCAAGAACCCAGCCGCCGAGGGGGGTTGATTCAGGAATGTTTTTTGTTTATGGTGGTTCAAAGCCCCTGTACACATAATCTTCAAAAAGAGCCACAAGAGTGAATTGGAGGGCCGCTGTGTCTACACCTAGCCCAGGAAGAGACGGAGGTCGCTGAAACCACAGTAACTACAGCCTCGACGCAGACGGAGGCATCGTCATGGCGTGTAGTCAAAGCCTTGCGAGTGCGAGTGCTGGTCCAATGTTGCGCTTTTCCAGAGCACCACTCTGACAGTGTGACGACAATCACCCTAAACCCTAATCCCTAAACCCTAAACCCTAAACCCCTAAACCCTGAACAGCCAGGGGCCCCATGGCCCCCAAAGTGGCATCCCTCCAAGCTAGACCCTAGAGCAATAGATCCAAATGTGGGGACTGGTCAGGCTGCACAGACCACAACAACTTCGCCAGCCGAGGACCGCGATCGCCTTGAGGGAAAAAGGGGGACTGATTCTCCCGAAAGCTGAATATCCCTGCATCAAGGCGTATATTAATGCATTGTATCCTAAATTATGTCTGGTCAGCTTTATTCTTTCATCGCAGCAGCAGAGGTCGTGGTTCTGGATTCAGCCAAAGGACAACTCCTCATGCAGCCCATTCCCCGATAATGGTCGCGAAATTGAGCCGTGTGAAATGAACATGGGCAAGCGGGAGTTAAATAGCAGTGTATGTGGATTACTTTGAGTTGATGATTTTGGCGACGAAGGACACGGGGGAGCGGAAGTGGCCATGGGACAACCAGGATTACTTGCGTGTAGCCCTGGCGATGGTCACAACTGGTGTTGCCTATGTACTGACTCTCGGTAGTTTCATGCAAAGTAAGCCGTATGTATGCCGCAGGGCGATGCATTTGTGGCCGGTTGTAGTTGGGGTTGGAGGTGGAGTTGTAGTTGCTGTTGCTGTTTCTGCTGCTGCTGTCTTGCTGCTTGCTTTTTGCTGCCACTGTTTGCTGCTTGCTGTTTGCTGCTTGCTGTGTGCTTGCTTGTTGTTTGCTACTCGTTTTCTGCAGCTTGTTGTTTGCTGGTGCTGGTCCTGGCGATGTTGCTGCTGTTGTTGTTGCTGCACCCTGACAGATAAACAAAGGGTAGTCTTTCTGCTTCATGTCTAGTCTTGGAGTATTCGGAGTGCGTTGCGTTTTTTCCAGCGGGGTTGGGGTCTCGTAGGCTACCGTACCCAACGAAGCCGTGCATCACAGAGGGAAGCCCGAACTGATCAATTTGGTGTACCTGCATTTCAGCTTGCGACCTTCTGACGGTATACAGTGTACATGGTTTTCATCGTGATTGGATAGCACTGTCATCCTGCACATGGCCGTGATTGGACAAGGCAAGGGGCACGGTCAAGCCCGTGAGAATCCAGCCCTACAAGAGCATCCATGCTCCAAATTTAGGCATCTATGCCCAAAACATGGTTGCTTAAGCATTAATTAGCCTTGTCAACCGACTCTTGGTCGAACACATGTTACCGGATGCGATGGGCAGTTGCGCCACCCTAAAACGCGCGCTTCCGGAGCAGTGGCCGTGATCTTCGGGGTTTTTGCGCGCTTGAACTCATGCTAGTCTCTTCCCAAAATGGCCGAAGCCACTTTTTCAGCATGTCGCCCCGTCAGTGTTGCGGTACGAACGCGCGTGCCAAGTTGACGTTGTCGGCGTTGTTGTTCTTGTTGATGGTAGGACTGGTAGGATGTTCGTTTCAGTTTTGGATGGTGATCTTACTCCACCTGGGCCAAGGACTTATGCCTTCATTGAGATTTCCGCGGCGATTGCCGTCAAGAACATGAGGGATCCATTTCTCAGCATCGCCGATGCCCGCTTTCCGAGTCTACACTCGAAGAGCACCGCCCGCGGGACATGCCTCGGCTGTTGGACATACCTAGGCGACACACAAGACTCGACGTTTGAAGAAGCCTTGCGTGGATTGACCCCTAGCCAGCGAGCCTTCTTCGAAAACACCATCAAGAAAGCACATGTGCTGCATATCATGGGCATCAAAGAGCAGCGCAGGAGTGTTGGATGGAAGTGGGTTGAATGTATTTGCGTTGCCTTGACACCAATCTGCATCAGTACATTGGACAGCTTTGGCAAGCACTTCCAAGAACCGATCAAGCTGATAGCAATCCTATTTTCGTTATTCAGCACTCTTTGCCGGCTATCGCCGCAAGGGCGTGGAGAGGCGCTCCTGTATTACTCAGGCCTGCTGCGAAAAGTCTGTTGGTCATACTGGTCTGTTTCAGGGGAATTCGAAGACTACCGCGGCCGCGACGATAGTGACTTCGAAGACAGCAAAGGCGATGCCCAGAAATTCTGGCAGGAGTTCTCGAAGAATAAGCGTGAAAGCAAGAAGAAACCACGCCAATCTCAAGCACAGCAACGTCAAACACATGCCGGAACAGAGGATCGAGCAAATGAAGAGGGAGAGGATCGAGCAAATGAAGAGGGAGAGGATTTGGCAAGTTCTGTGCTTCAGACACCTTTCGTGGAGTGTTTGCCTAACTACCTCACGGAGACGGAAAAGATGCGTGCAGCGCTTTTTGAGAAGTTTGTGGAGGAGGCGGGGCGCTCTCCGGATTGCAGTTCCTCCTTGGAGCTCCACTTAATCCTTGCGTAGCGGTAGATAATTCCAAAATTATCCTAAACCCTAACCCTAACCTCTAAACACCAACTCACCCGTAAGAAATCCGGGGCCCCGGAAGGTGGTACAATGCACCGAAGAGGGGGAAGATGAGCTGCAAAGAAGCTACGGATCTCCAGGTTCAGCTCCAAGAGCCAGCGCCCCAGCAACGGGGGTCTCAGAGTTGCGTCTAGGGGCTGAAGGTTTTAGTTCAGGGTTTACGGCTTAAAGCCTTGGGGTTTCGGCTTAGGGCTTAGGGCTTCAGTTTTGGGTTTTTTCGGCACAAACTCCCAACTCAATTTCCAAGGTTATTCGAAGCAAAGATGGCGATGACGACGACAAGCAAGACATCAGGAGGAGGCCGGCCCAGCAACTGTTTACCCCTGGTAGAGGCAATGAAAACTATTGTACTGTAGGAGTCGTTTGTTGGGATTCCTTCATCTAGTTAACCAGAGGTAGGATTGAAGGATACACAGACACTTCTTTGTGGAGCTTCCAGGATTTAGGGGCACGGATTTGGAAGTCCCATGGACAAGGATTGTGATCGTGGTATTATTGGGGTGTGTACAGCCGGGGTATTGCCCCGCCCCCGTTCATGACAGCGCCCAAGGAACAAGAGGAAGTCGGAGGACAACCACGGAAGCATGTCTGTACATGGTGTGAGTCGGCCAGGATTCGGGGTTGATCAAGCGATAAAAGGTGTAACGAGCATTGTTGAGAGTTCAGCCATTTGAAGGATAAGGTGTCAGGTTCACAACCGCTGCGAGTGGAGTTGCATGACTGTGCAAGCTTGGAGTCTGCATGACATGTGCAACTGAGGGAAGAGTGACGAACATCACAAAGACAAGGACTTGCGCACAGAGGTTTAAGAGTCGGGAAGCTCTGTGGACGGTTGGAGACCAAACCTACAGGATTTACGGTTTAGGATTCAGGGTTCAGGGTTTCAAGGTTTAGGGCTTTAGGGTTTAGCAATCTGGGGTAGCTATTGGTCGTACAAAGCGTGACAAACATTGCCTTAGCGGCCTCGATTACAAATGCTCCAAGCCCGCCTGATGTTTAACTTATGGTAGTTGATCAAAGTCTTCCCTATATGAGCAAAATAGTCCAACCCCCTTAACTGAAATCAACCCCCCCGGTAAATCCATGTCTCAAGGATTTTTCTAGGTTTGGGAACCCGTACCTAAGGGTTCCATGGGGGTGTCAGCAAGGGAGGCACTCCAAATATCGCCTTTGACTGGCTGTAGACCCATAGAAGGCCCGATAACCCCAGGTTTCTGAGCGCAATCCCTGCTCAGGAGCTGCGAAAGCTGCAGGAGGACCGAACCTTGGCAGCCGAATACTACCGGGACAACGCACAAAGTCCACAGTGTAATATAGGTATTGTGCTTTTTTTTTTGTCGCACCCGTGCAGGGGTCCAAGAGGATCTTTGTCAACATATATTGTAAGAGATTTCCGGGTGCTCTGGACTGGGCTTGAGGTTTACAATCGGTGGTTTACGGTGGCTGTCCAGCTCAGTCATTTAGTGTTTTCACCCAGCCATGTTAGACATCGCATGGTCTGAAGAGCCGTTCTAATTTTCATCGTTTCGTCTATACCCCGATCCCAGACCCGAAGTGCCTGATCGTAATTGGATCCACCAAGGCCAGATTCAACCTCAGCCTCGGAACACTCTAAAAGCAATCCCCTCTTGAAGCCTTTACCCGGCAACTTCAAATTTGAATGACTAAACCCTCCAAGCCCCACAACCACAAAGCTAAACCTTGCTCTTATAGACCATCCTCTGATGAGCCCTACACTTGCTCTATCCTTGCAAGCGGAGCCTTCGCAGGAGCTTGCGGCCGCAAAGAAGCTTCTGAGCTCATCGACGCCCGGAGGGGAGGAGTGAAGGGTTTCGGGATTCAGGCGTCGTGGGGATTCCAGGAGCTTGGAGGGTTTTCTTGCCAGGGTTCCACCAGGCCAGTTTCTTCATGGCCCGTCTCTGTGATTCAAGCGGCTTTGGGAGACATCGGAAGCTTCCGCATCTTCGTCCTTAGACCCTAAACTTCCTAAACCCCCATGCCTACGTTTGTCCTTTTCTTGTTCACAAGGCACAAGATCAGATGCAACCACAGCCGGAAGCTTTCATATGTAAGAGTAGGAACAGGAAGGATCTGAGTTACGGGCTGTGCTTGTTCTCAAAATGCTGCAAAGAGTTCTTGATTTCAAAGCCTCGGTCGCAACATCACATCTTCCGGGGTCAGGAGGTGCTGAAGCTGCAGGAGGACCCCATCAGTGTCTCTTCGTTTTGGTGGCGGTCTAGAGGGGTTTGAGCCCTTCAGGGCTGCTTTGCCGAAAAATCACGCAAAACAACGACCGCCGTTCAGATCGGTAGGTATGAAATCTAGCCGCGGTGCGGGTTGCATCTTCGGGTTGAGAGGCCCAGGGAATAGAAGCTTGAGCTGCTTCGGGATGCTGGGATTACGGGTTACGGCCAGTGTGGGAAGCAAACTCCGAGCATCCAGCTTGGCCGACAAGACAGGTCTTTCCCTGAAAATAGTCGCAAAGCATATTCATAGCCTGCTGCTTTATTTGAGCCTTAGAGTTGCATATAGCAGATACCATGATCCTGAAGTTAGTTATTCTGAAACAACGGGGTGGTTGGTTGCGACCCTATAGGTGCAACTGCACCAAACTAAGATTCCTGTTTTTGATCCAGCGTTGAAGGTTTGCTGAGTTCTGCCCAATATAGATGCACGAAAGATTAGCAACGCTGTGCCTTGGGTTCCAATTCCATTTGGTCTATAAGATACCCCACATCCTTCAAAAACAGAAACACAACAAAGCACCTTAATCTCATATGTCATGCAGGCCTCAAACACCCTAAACCTGCCTCCGAGCGCTCGACTAGCAGAAGCGCCTCGCCCGGAGGAACAACGATGAAAAGCCCCAGCTTAAGATTCGCGTCAAGGCGTAGCGTGGGGAACGACATTTGCAGGAGATGGTGTTGGGTGCGGTCTTTGATGGGGAGCTTCAAGGATGTTATTTCATGGGCGTTAGGGTTTAGGGTTTCGGTTTTCAGGGTTTAGGATTTCGGTAGTTCTGGTGATGTGTGGGCTTCAGGGACGGTCGCTTCGCATGCCGCTGATGTACATCCTGGCAACCCGGTTCAAACGGAACGGTCCGAGTATCAGGACAGTAGTCGTTTTGCACATAGCCATCAGAAGCTGTCAGTGGCAAAGGGCGCACGACTTCAGGCACGGGTGGCGCGTTGCTCAGAGACAAAAACTTGAAGCGCTTTCAATAATCTTTCTATTGGTTCCAAACCACACGTTCTGCCACGAAGACTTAGATCCAGACCCCAGAACTGACCATGGCACTGTGGCGTACAAGTTCCAGCATGGATTGCTTGATGATGAGGGTTACGGTGTAGGATAATGGGTTTTGCCAGCTTACTTGCTTCGGAGTCCCAAAGAAGTGTCCATGATCAACATCACGCTGTCGTACTGATATGGATCATCCAGCCTCACATACTTCACTTACAACTCCCGAAATGGAACTGTAGCATACATGTTGGGCCTTCTTGTACCAGGCTTGGCGTGCGGACTCGGCCTTTGCAAGAGTCGCGGAGTGCGAGCCTCCTTCACGGGAAAAGGAGCTGTGCCACATGTGCTCGTAGTGCCCAAGTAAGCTTTTCTAATCATTTCACGGGTAGGGAGCATTGCCTGGCCAGAAGGTGCAGGCCAAGCCGTCTCCCCTTTCCCAAGAAATTGCATACCTGAAAGTGCCTTTTACCAGTAGGTGGTTAATATCAAAAGGAGCCTAAGTGCGTTGGGGGCCTTGAGAGTGATCCAAATGTCGAGACCGATATCTCCAAACTTAGCTTGCAATCCCAGCCTTCGGTTGTGGCGGCTGCTAGCAAGGTGTGGGCTCACCTTTTTGCTTACACCTCTCGTGCATCGAGCTCGTACCTCATGAACCAAACCCTGCCCGCCACTGGCATAGCCAGCTGTGTGCAGCACTGAATGCCATGCCGTATATCCTATGACGAGAGCATACTCACGTCTACCGTTCTTGACTCTGCAAAGGCGGCTGCTGAGCGTCTACCGACACTCTGGCGCCTAAAGCTTGAGGTGGCGATGGGTGGAGAGTTGTTGGCTGGAGGATCTTTGAGATTTGGGTGTGGACTCCACGTAGCACTCGGTCACAAAGCAGGCAAGAGATCAGTCAAGATCCAAGTCCGTAAGTTCAGCTACTGAGGCCAGTACGTTGGGCGTTAGGCAGGTGTTGGGCAATCAAACTGTGATGTGAGACATAAGTTTGTCAAGAGGCCTAGTGGAGATGCAAGCACAGGTAAAGACATGTCGGGAGTAAGTCACACCTCCCTCGACACGACCGGAGGCAAGAGCATTCATCCACAGTGTTTACAAGCCTGTTCCAAGCCTAATGCCACGTATCCCTAAACCCTAAACCCTAAACCCCTAAACCCTAACGGGGGTGCTCGATTTGTCCCAGCCTTCGATCGGTAGGCTCATGGCCAGAGCCCAGAATCGGGTGCTCAGTCGGTGAGCCAGGTGAAGTTCCCCGGAGTCTTCACACAAATGCTGGCCTTTTTTGAGGGGAGGCTGCTGCGAGGTTCGGGATGCTTGAGCTGCAAAAGCGAGACGAAAAGGTCTCGACAAGTAGTTTGCTTTGAACCCTTGGAGCCTGTGGAAGCCCTAAGCCCTCGTATGCATCGACTCACGCAGTGTGTTCTTGAGACGAAGCCACCGATGTCACTTTGATCGGGTCGTTTCCAGCACCACTTACTGTACATGTTTGGTAGGATCTTTGCTCGAACGCAGTTTTCCCTGCAGCTCCGCATGAAGCATCCAAAGAAAGTCGTGCGCAGCCTGTAGTTCTACAGGCAGTGTGACTGTAGAGAGCTGAAGGCCAAGAGGACATCGACCAAAAAGGATGGATCGGGGGCAGTCCTGGTTTCGAAGAGTGTGAAAGGGAGGTTTACCTGGCAGAAGCCCTTCCATGGCGGCTAATCCGGTCGAGTCTTGCAGAACGCAAGTTGTGTCTGGAGCCGAAACCCTATAAACCCTGAACCCTAAACATGCCGCTTTGAGGATGTTTTGCAGAGCGGCCACAGGTTGTGTTTGGAGTCCAAGTAGGGGGCGTCATGGTACACCGAAGCTCACATCGTCCTGCTGTGAAGTGCTGGGGACTCATTTTGCATGCTGCTCACGGTTCAAGACTTATTGGATCCCGGGGCATCGATTTAGGCGCGTCGGGATAGTTTCAGCATGCGCTCGAAATGCGTGCTGGGACTTCTGTTGCTGAGGCTCGGGCAACCCCGTTCCCTAAACCACAAAACCCCAAACCCTAAACCCTAAACCCTAAACCCCAAACCAACCCTTTCGAATCTCTTGTGGGGACCGCTCCCCCGGTCGCCATCCCTGCAAGGCAGTGCATAGCGCAAACGGTGGTCAACAGTATCTTTGCCGCATATGCTCTATATGGGGAGGATTTCTCTTCAAGTCAAAGGACCGATTATTTCACCTGAAGGAAGATTTTTCAAGTCAAAGGACGTATCAGTCTCCCAAGCTCCGAAGCCGAAAGTTCATTCCAGGCAGCCTCGTCGAGACGGTGACATTGTGGACCTTCGAAGGGTCTCCGTACATCGTGGAGCAAAATGTCACTCGGTTCAAATTAGTCATTCTCGTACGCACAATCCTGAACTCGTCCCAAGCCTCGGCCCGTACCGGTAAGATCTGTAGGCCCAGCGCAACATTGTAAGAAAGGAGGGCTGCGTCATAGCTATATATATATATATAGAGAGAGAGAGAGAGAGAGAGAGAGAGAGAGAGATCCCAGCACCAAGCCAGGTCGCCTTCAGAGCCTCGTTGAAGCTGCGTCCTTCCTCAGCAGCATTTTCCCGCTTGTCGCGGTTTCTACGACTTGGGGCCCCGAAGTAGTTCCTTTTTGGGATTCGTATATAGAATCCTATAAGGTAATCCCAAAAAGGAACTACGTTGGGCCCTTGGGTACGACTTGAGGCTTGGGGTCTACGTCGGGATCGTAGATCTTCTCAGGCAACGAGAGGGATCTTTCTTCCTGGCACTAAGGATTGTGCAGCCTGGCGTCGTGGTGCGCTTCTTTGCGGGTGCCGGCTTGACGTTCGACACGGGGAGCCTCGGTCCCTGCCGAAAATACCATTTTTGAAGTTGTGGAAAGAGTTCATGCCAGAAAGCTCCCAGACTCCTCCTTGACGGTACGATGGATCTTGAGCCATAGGGTCCCTAAAAACTAGTTCCCTTATAGTATCCCTTATAGTAACCCTTGTAGTCCCTATTCTAATTATTAAGGCGCCTACCCTCTGGTCCCGCTCAGGAGCAGCTTCCAGTGTCAAGGCGATTCCGCTTTCCCGGTGCTCCTGACACGCTATGACGATCAGGTCACCTACTGGCAGGGCCTGGAGTTCACCGCCCCTCGCCTGACCAAAGGGAGAGCTTCTTTGAGCTTCCAGGTCCTAGATATTTCTGGGAAAAAGTTCCAAACGGAGGATCAACAAGTAATCCCTTCAGTCCACTCGCTGTAGAGTGTCTTCTTGGTCCCTGGAGAAGACTCAGGCTCAGATCTCAGACACGGTGCCATCCTTCCTGCAGCATTGCGTGGTGGAGGGGGCGACGGTGGGCGTGCGGATTGCCAATCGTGCTCCGCAGTTCCTGCCGGGAACTACAATCACGGATGCTTTCTCGCAGGCTGTCTACGCCTTAGGCCCCATGGTAACCCCAATGGCCTTCGACGGAGTGATTGTCAACAACAGCTGCTTGGCGGCCTTCGCTGGGCTCTTGAAATTTCAGCTGTCTGTGACCCTGCCGAAACCCCAATGGGAAACGACAACTAAACCCTAAACCCTAAACCGACCCCAAAAGCCCGCAGACCCAGAGCAGAGCCAGAGGCAACGGCGTGGAAGTGAGGGACGCCTCAACCGCCAGGATCAACGTCTCGAACTCCGTCTTCGACTCTGGCTGCCGCCGAGGTCCCGCCACGGTTCTTAGTATAGCCTCATTATGATTACTGTTATTAATGCTATCACTGTTATTCATTATTTGAATTATTATTATTATTATTGGTCTTATTATTGTTACTACTACTATTTTTACTACTGTCATTATTACTACCATTATTATTGTTGTTCGTATTATTATTATTATTATTATTATTATTATTATGATTGATCGGCTCCTACCAGCAGCACGTAATGAGGATTCTGGGACCTGCCGAAACCCTGGTTCTGTCCCCAGGCGCAGCGCGCCTCCACGTGCTCTCCGCGAAGGGCGAGGTGACCGTGACCGGGTCATTGTTCGAAACGAGGTTCTATGCAGGCTGCCAGACGTTACGGCAGAACACTGCGGCCTTCTACCTTACCGATGCGTCCCAGCCCTTGGGCAACAACGTGACGGTCGCCGACACCACCTTCCTTGGCATGGAGACGGGTGTCTCATTGTTCGAACGTTATGGTGACATGGACTTTCGGGTCTCCAATTGCACCATGAAGTCTATCGGAAACTTTTTCCGATTATGGTCTTCCCGAAGCAGGGCGAGAATCGAGAGCTCCACGTTTCGCCTGCCACCAGGGGCAGACGGGCGTACCTTCGGTCCTGTTGGCACCGACGTTCGCCGGGGATCGACCATGGAGGTGTCGCGGTGTCTTTTCGAAGGAGCGAAGGCCGCTGCCCATGGCTTGCTTTTGCCACAGGTGACACGTCCTTCTCTGTGGGTTTAGAGTGTCGGGTCTCGTTGCGCAGGCATCTTCTTCGTCCTCTCTGGTGGTGGCCAATGGGGAGATGTCCTTTGTGGAGAATGTGATGCAGAATTGCGAGGGGAGCAGGGGCCTCTGGATCCGCAGTCTGGGCTGCCTGGTAACATCGAACCTGATGGTGAACAACACGTTTCAAACAAGCGTGATTGATGCCGACAGCAACGTGACGCTGCTCAACAACACGCTGGACAACCCCGACAGCACTTTCGAGCTCGAGGCACCTTTTGAGGGGAGCGCGAGCGGAAGGAGCCTCCTGGATGCTCGCACGATGACTTTCGGCGAGGCAGGCCCGAAGGCGAACGATTTCTCGGTGAGCATGGGTCGCTGGAGGGTGCTTCTAGCAGACCGCTATCGACAAGCTCTGCCCAGCTTCCAGTCCAACACGGTGACGCTGGGGCTTTGTCGGGCATCGTTTTCGAAATCTTGCTGATGTGCACCCATCAAGAAATCGCTAGTCACTCTAGTCAAGACAGACTGTTTTAATTGAGACCGTACCCCAAGAACGGAGGATAGAGCTCGACAAATCCATCTATGTTGAGCCCACTGAGACGCTGGAGCTTCCTGAGAATCTTACCCTTCGGATTCAATCAGAGCGTGGAATCCAGGCTCATGAGGGGTTAGGGATCCTTAGCGCCCCCATGAGCCTTGAATGCTCCAAGCGAAACGCTAGGCGCAAAACCTCTTCGAAACCCAGACCGTTTCACCTTTACACCCCGCACCTGGCCAGGTGGATGGATCTCTCGTCCTACCGTCCGGCGGTTTGCCAGTCCAGCTGGTCGCGGCAGACCCATCACAGCCATGGCAGCAGCTGCTCCTCTCAGGGGAGCAGAGCTATTCCTTGAGCCTCAGATTCAGATGCTGAAGCCAAACTCGCCCCTAAGCCCATGGACCTGGCCCACTAAAGCCCAGCAACTCAGGACCGGGTTGCGGGTCAGCGATGCCGGCAGCAACTCTCAAAACAGCATTGAGTGCATCGGGCAGTGCCGCCTAAGTGAAGTTCGCGACGTTGAGGCTCGAGGGCTCATTTGCCCAAGAAAGCTTGACTAATAAGCAAGCGACATCACATTCCCGTATAGCCCGAAGGAAGGTGTAGCATAACATATTCTAAGACTTCAGGGCTCCTTTGACACCCATGGAGCACCCCTCCAACTTCAGGCTATTGACCCGCCAGGTGCGGAAAGCCAGGTTTACGTGCTTGCGGGTCGTCAATCTCCGGGTACCGCTTACAGCTTCTCAACCAATCTTCGGAAGCATGTGAGCATTTTCGATGAGAGTCATCATTTTGCAGAGGTAGAGGAAGCATATGGCCCATTTGAGACACTGCAGCTGCAATCCAGGTCTCGGATTCATCTTTCCACGATTGCTTCGCTGAGGGTGTGGTCCTCACGGGCGGTGACGCGGCGCTACAGGTGCTAGACTCGAGCTTCGCAAACACAGACGGCTACACGACACGATTCAACGATGCAGTCCTATTGAATGGCTTCACAGGCGATGTGCTACTTGCCAACAACTCCGTCGAAGGGTTCTACGACGGCTTGCTCGTCGAGTTTCATGAGGGTTCGGTGGAGATGCGAGGGAATGTTGTCACTCGCTACCGCGGCTACGGCCTGTCTTTGCGACACAACAGTTACGGTGTGGCGTCTGCGTATGTGATCACAAACAACACAGTCCGCGGAGGGCGGGAGGGGCAAAACACAGGACGCGAACAGCTACGTGTTGAGGCATCCTCTTCCAGAAGCCTGCAAAGCGTGGCCATCAGTGACAACTACTTTCTCGATCAAGATGTTGTGAATAAGAATGCCGTGAGGCTGTATCTGGAGTTTGTTTCGGCATCGGCGTTTCAGTTTTTCATCAGGTTGAAGCGTATCTCGACTAGAAAGGAGCAGCGATCACGGGCTGTGCAAGAAATCTCAACTCCAGGAATCTCAGGGCCGCGCTCTTGAGCTTCCGGGGCAATCGCTTGCTTAATGATCGCAGCCGGCTGGAGCTTTCTCTCCTGTGCAACACCTATACAGACGCCTGGCTCTAACGAGCGGATCCAGTTCAGAGGGTACGGGAAGGAAGAGGGTTGCAGGCTCGGGCTCAGGCTTGGATTTGAGAGTTACTGTCGCTCTGCGATTCCACGGGAAGCAGATTGCGAGTCAAGCGTAAAGAGGCCTCCTCGCATGCTCGGCCTCGATCGGTTAACTCTGTCGCGAGGACTTGCCACATGAGATTGTCAACAACACCTTCAATCATGACTCAACGAATGAGGCGGCTTGGCCGCATCCGAGCAGAGCCGAGGTCGGAAGCTATCCTAGAGACTCCAATATCCCTTGATTAAGGAATATACCTTAAATTATAGTAGGATCCCGAATATGATTTACGGTATATTCCTTAATTAAGGGATATTGGAGTCTTTGAGATCCTAGACCATGGTCCAAGCCTGCTATCTGTGCGTGCAGACATACACATGGGAGTTTCCGAAAATTAGGGGTACCTTATTCTGGGATCCTTATTATAAAGATCCTACTATTTAGGGTACTATATTGGGGTCCCTTATTGCGGAAGCTCCACATGATGAAGACCAGAACATGCAACGCAAAGTGCCAACATGCCTATATGATGTCATGTATGTAGCCATGTGCATTCCGATGCGAGGCCCCAAGTGTGTCGTTGCATGTCTCCGAGAAGATGAAGGGAACCTCCTTTAACAAGCTTTCCTCTTCACCTCTGTTGTTATGGCTCCCTGATGTGTCACAGATAAACCTGTGGTGGTTGAACGTACCACTCAAATCTCGCACAGCTGCTTCTGAGGTCATCTACATTCTGAACTGCGAGAACGTAACACTGAGGGAGAATGTGATTCTCGCGAACACGTCCCGGAACAGCCCGGTGCTGAGGATCCACGGTGTGACTTCAGGCGCGGATGCTGGACGTTTGAAAATACACCGAAGCCACAAGCCGCTTTGCTCACGGAAAGCTAGTCGTTAGCTGGGAAATCACGAAACCCTGCTCAGGCATCATCAATGCCAGTGTGAACTATTGGGGCGAGTTCATTACCGCCCAGGAGGATGGCACTGGGCTTGCCATCGAGTCTGTCATCGACGATCCAGGCGAGGTGGCAATCTATGAGCCGTGGCTCAGTGAACCTTACGATGCCAACAGCCTGCAGCTTCTTGGCCCTTGCTGGGGACCTGTTGTGACCGTGTCTGAGATTCTCCCTTTACGTGAGTGAAAGGAGATGCTGTGTTCGTTCTTGGTGGCTCGCACAAACCGAGGTTTATATCTCGCCAACGGTCACAGATAGAGGTCGAAGACAGAAACGGGGTGCAGGCGATAGTTTATGCGACCGTGGAGTCCGGAAATGAGACGTTGCCCGCCGGTGACTACCTGGTGGCTGCCCCCATCATCGTTCGCAACGGAGGCAGGCTGGTGCTTGATTCTTGGACGATTTCAGGAATCTCCTGCGGGGAGGAAACCCAAAGGAAGCAGAATTGTTGCCACTTCTAAGTGCAGACGAGGACGCCGGTGTCAAGCTCACCTTTGCCGCAGACATGTCCGTTCTGGTGGGGGCCGGTTCGGCGCTGCTCGCTCTGGGCACAGAGGACAGCAGAGGTCTGCCATTTGGGTCGGAGAGGTGTGAAGTCAGAATGCTCTCCTGGCTTACCTGCATAAGAATCCGGTATGTCAATCGCGCCATGCTTGTCTGAGATTTGCCTACAGAATCCGTGTCCAACACTACTTAAAACTGTCAGAGCTGTAGTGGACTCAGCGGGTATAGAAGGCACAAGACAGGGCTCCTCCAGACAAGAACAGCTTCCTTCAAACACAGTAGAGTAGAGGGTCTTTTATATCGGCTCAGAAGGTCGTCCATCAAAACGGCTTGAGGCGTTTTCGAGATCCCCACACCCTAAACTCTAAACAGAAGGGCGGATTTAGGAGCTGGGGTGGATTTTTGCAGACCCTTGGGAATCTGCAGGAGATGCACGTCATCCTGGATGGACACGAGACATTCGAGTTTCTGGCGCGACGTTGGAAAGCTGTGGGTTTGTAGTTTAGATCTATACCCTATTGTAAACCTGGACAGAATATGCCGTCTCAAGCGCTGGGGTTTACAAGAGCAGTAGAGGTTCGAAGTCGGTGCTCACGTTGCTGACTTGGAGTTCACCAACGACATGCTGCTTCTACCGGGCAGAGAGGCCTCCGGCGCCAGCTAAAGCGGTCTTGCCAGCGGTTTCTGCTAGAGTTCGGGAATCTGTCACAATAGAGTAACCTATCAAAGAAGAGTCAGTTTCCCACCGATTACCCACAGCCAAAGACCAGAGGAATACAATGGGTCCCTGCTGCTGTATACCGACATCCTCAACGGGAAGCAAGACGGCCTTTTGGCACGCTCAGCTGTGCCTGTGATTGGCGGCAGGTTCTCTGACAACGCTTCCTGATTGCAGAGCTTCATCGTCTTCTGTATTCATGCCTTAAGCTCTTAAGCCCTGACCCGTAAACCCTATGCAAAGTAGCAATGCTGCTTGGCAGGCTTGGCATGGGATTTATATTGACTCCGTCACCGCGCCGATTCTCGTGCAGGGGACAAACATATCTGCGAGCTATTCATATGACGCAATAGAAGTCAGGCCTCTCAGCTGGTCGGGAAGTGATATCGAGTTTCGTAAATGAGCACTGGCCTAGTTCACATCATTCATGCCTTGGGCCCGTGGTCGAGAGGAACGCCGGCTCCCACGTGCACCTCGTCAACAACACCCTCACCGGACAAGGGTGGCGCTATTTGGTCGAAGCTCTGCAATCCTTGGAAAGCTTTTGCTTCTCAAGGGTCCTGAATCTCTATCCGAACTTCCGGAATCTGTTTGGGGACGTTAGAGACAACGTGTCGATGCCGGAGTCGTATCCGATGCCCTCAAGCTAAGACCGTGCGGCCATTATCGAGCCAGCCTTCAGTCTCGTGGAAGGACTGGGCCTTGGGTCTTTAAGCAAGCTTCGATGCTGAATGTAAGGGTTATGGGACTGGAATGTAGGGTAGTTGTACACTCGAACCGATGCCATCAAGGCCTTACGCAGATCAGAAGAAGGTTTCCATCGCAATGCAACCTTCTAGTGGATCAGAAGATATTTCCTGAAAGCGTGGCGAAGTCTTTTTTGGAGAGGTGGTTTGGGTGGCATGATGTGATGATGTTGTGAAGATGTTGATGAATGTTGTGTGAGGTTTTCGTGGGGTTGTCCGTTAGGTTGTCACAATTAGGTTGTCGTGAGGTTGCATGTGAGCTCTTCGAGAGGTTGGCCCCGAGATTTTCGCAGTGTAACCCCGCTGCTTCAAAAGCTTTCGAGATACACGTGCTTGAGCTTTTTCTGGCAGTGCGCTCCAAAGTTGCAGGTGGAGAACAATTCCTTCAAAGATGGCGGCTTGTACGTGTATGGCCTCAACGCGCGTGGGCCAGGGCAGGTCTTCAGCATCGCTGGCCGCTTCGCCTATTAGCACAAAAGTTTGCGAACCGTTTCCGTTCCCCGGAGTCCCTAGAGTTTGTTGTGTCGGTGCCCTGTTTGTTACACTCGGAAGTTGAAGCTTGTCCATGCTTGGGTATCGAAGAAGCGAGGCAACATCTTCTTCGGCATCAGGTACAGCGGTACTGGCATTTTCCTAGATGACCTTGCACAGGATGCTACAAGCCTTTCCGAACCAGGGTGGCGCATCGTAGGCAACGAGTTTATTGCATCTGGGACTTTTTGGAACAAGCTGATTTTTGCTGTTGTCGCGACTTCCTCGCAGACCCAGAGCTAAGTCTTAACATAATTAAGATGGGTTTGTTAGAGGATTCCAAGAGCAGCAGAGGACTGGAGCGTGGGCAATACGGTCATCTTCGTAGATGTCTCCTCATTGGCTGGTGCGAACACGCTGCTGCATGGCAACGAGTTCAAGCGAGTAGTCTCCTCGCGACGGCGATGTTCACTCGTACGACTGTTCGCAAACCGTCAGGACAAGGTGCAGTGGATACAGGGTCCACTCTGGGGAAAGCTTAGGGTTTGGTTTGAAGGTCTATGTGGTCTAGAGTCAACCCAAGCAAGGTGGAGTGGAACTTGAAAGCAAATACCTTCGTTAACAGCACGGCTGATTATGCGGTGGAGCTTCAGCGCCTCGCAGACGACGGGTTCCATCTCGACAGCAACGTTTTCGCGTCCCCAGACATCCGCTACGATGTTGGCCTGCCTGTCGCAGATTCCAGTTCCTGGGACGATCTTGTGAAACTCCAAAACCTTGAACCCAGTTGCACATCCTTGTTTCAGTGTTCCAAGACCAGCGGAGGTTGTGCAGGTTTCCAAGAGGTGGTGAAGATTGACCTGACTGGGACCGGGCTGCCGCGGCAGCGTGTGCAAGATTTCACCTTCGACTGCACGAGAGCCTTGGCGATCTTGGACAACCAGGAGTTCGATGGGCTGGTCCAAGAAGTGAATGAGACGAGGCTTGGCTTTGGATCCAGTTGGGAGGACTTTTACCCCGGAGCCCTTACGCCATGTTGACATTGATGTTGGGTAGCGTCATCTCTTAGTAGTGCCGCCGCAGCACGAGGGTCAACCAAGGAGGGGGCGACTGTCCGGCATTCTCGACTCCTTCCAGCTTCTTCCTCCAGGCATAGTGTGGGACACGTACAACCTTCTCATCAGCCCGAATGCCACGCTCGTGATTCCTCCGGGCAGTGTCCTCCTCGTGCACGCCGGGAGCAACTCCCAAATCCGCGTTGAGGGCACCTTGCAGTGCCGCGGTCTCCCGGATTCGCGCATTCAGCTGCTGGGTGCGTCTTCAGCCGCATTTTCATCGCTTCGCGGCGGTGTTGCCGGTGCTGCTATCCAGGTCTAGAGGGATCGGTTTTTTGGAGGTGAAGTGAAACTGAGCTTTTCAGGATACTCTGTCGGGGATGCGAAGACCCCGCGGCCTCCATCGGCTTCTCGGATCGCTTCAGGTCGCTGCTCTTCACGAGCTCCGCGGTCTCCGGGCGCTTCGACCGAAACACGTCGCTCGGTCATGATAGGTCCAATTCTGGTGATCAGCTCTTCAACTCACAGGTTGAGAATTCACAGAGCATCTCAGCCCCAAATCCTGGACCCTAAGCCCGTGATGCAGGTTCGAGTTCGATTCCCAGCTCGGCGGAAGCGTCCTCGAGTACGTGGACATCGTGGGTGCAAGCCAGGCGGTAGCCAGGACGTCAATGAAGAGCGTCTATTCGCATGACGTGAATGGCAAAGGGGTTCTGCTAAAGAAGAAGATTGGGGGTTCCCATCTTCCCAGTTTGATATGCTGCCCATTCAGGTAGACATGAATGGCCGAAGCCCGGTTCTCCGCTTCGTCAACACCAGAGGCAGTCTCAACGGATTCAACTTCAACAGGGTGCAAGATGACGTTCTGATGCAGGGCTGTGAACTCAACGGCACCACAAGGTGGTCGTACACAGGAATCAGCCCCTCCTCTGCTTTCAGAGTAGCAGCTACTTTCTGCAGACAGGGGGCCGTGTTTTTCTGCTTCTGGCACGACGTAGCGAGCAGGCTTGAATCCCGACTCCAACGTGGCCTCTGGCTGGTCGGCGTTCCTGGTGAATTCCAAGATCCAAGACTTCTCCACCGGCCTGAACTTGTTCTCCCTGGACCCGAGGCTCGTGAACAACCACTCCAGTTTCCTACTTGACTCCACCACGTTTTTGCGGGGTCGAATTGGTGTGCGAGTCTTGACTGGCTTTAGCTGCTAGCTGCCCTAGTGGTTCTGGGATGGGGTCTCCTGCTGCACATCGACCGAGGAGTGAGCTACGCTCAACGCGGCATGAGTCTGACGGTGAAAGACAGCAACTTCTCCGACTACGACGATGGAGTCTACCTCAACAGCAGGTATCTTTATTACAGGGTCCCCGGCGACGAAGCCTTCACGCGTATCCAAGGCAGCAAGTTCATCGACGCAGGTCTCTATTTCTTCCAAGGCTCCATCTTCAACATACAGAGCCAACATCGAGTGGAGATCCTTGATAGTCACTTCGAGGCGGGAGAGGATCGAACGGCCCTGGACATTGTGGGCTCGCCGTATGGAGTGCCAAGCGTGGGGCCGGAGAGCGTTTACGTGTCTCAGAACACTTTCAGGACCAACCGGCCAACGTCCAGGGATGAGGATGTGATTCGCATGCGTTCGGGATCCTTCTCCGGCCGGCGGCGTACTTCCTATGGCTATACCTATGGGCACGTGACGTTCGAGAACAACAGGATCGAGGGCTGCGAGGCCACCCGAGTGCTGGATGTGATCTGCAATCCTGTGGGAACTGGCGGGCCCAGACTCGGCGCTACACTCAGGGGCAATAACTTCGCTCAAAACGAAGCACTTGAGCCTGTGAACGGAGCCGTGGTGCGATTCTCACAGTGTGCCTGGGATGTTGATGCGAAGAGTTGGTCCTAATTGATCCCTGTAACGGATTTTGTGCCAGTGTCAGAGCAGTTGAGGTTCCTCGAGCTCCGAGTTCACCAACAACTTGATGGTGAATCCGGCGTCAAGGCATGCTCACCCACACCAAACTCTGACGAAAGCCGCAAGTCCTCGAGCCCCACTAAATCCGAGCATTTTCTGAGGCATGAGCTGGAGGTGGAGGACGCAGTCATCTTCAACGCCACTGAGAACTGGTGGGGCACAGCTGATCTTCAGGAGGCCTCTTGCAGCGGAGAGTACGTTAGTTACGTTAGTCAGCCAGGCCCCGGGTCTCGCAGTCAAAGCTCGAAAGGAGGGCTTTTCGGAGTTGGGACAGCGTAGGGTGCAGAGGCTGCGCAGCGCGTCGTCCCCCCGGAGAGTGCGAACATCAGCCCCATCCTCCTGCAGGGCAGCTTCAGCTGTGACTCTGCAGTGGTTCGAACAAAAGATCGTTGAGATCATCCTGAGCCACAGAGAAGCGAGAGAGTGTTTCTAGCAGCTCAGGTGAGACAGTCGCGAACTGCTCGGGCAATGGCATCTGCTCGCAGCCGGAGACTTGCTCCTGCGACTCAGGGTGGGCCGGGAACTCCTGCCAGGAGGTGGACTGCACTGAGGTGGGGCGTCAGGAGAGATCAGAGGGTTCCTAGACCCCAAACCCTAAACCTAAGCAGGTGCTGCAGTGCAGCGGTCGGGGCGTGTGCGTCGAGCCCAATGTTTGCAACTGCTCCGATGGATGGCTGCCACCTTTCTGTGCAACTGCCACTTGTGACTGGGTGCTATAAGTAGAGGTTCCGTGATAATCTGATGGGGGGAAGTAGCCTGGTCCTCGGGCTTAGGCAGAAATTCGGGGTTCAGAATGTTATGCGTGGATAAAATCCCGCAAGCATTACGCACAATCTTCCGACGAGGTGATGCAGTGTCGAATTGCGGTGGATTGCAGCGAGGAGTGTGTGTTCGGCCTGACACCTGCACCTGCCGTCTGGGCTACACCGGTGACGATTGTCTGTCCTGTGCGTCGGGCTTCTATGGTGCAGGTGGGATTGTCAGCACTTGCTTGCCTTGCCCGCTTTGCCGAAACGGAGGTGCCTCGGTCATGTGTGTGTGTGTGTGTGTTTTTTTTTTCTTTTTTTTGGGGGGGGGGTGGGCAGGAGTGTCACCCCATCCTGACCGTTTGCTCAGGCACGTGTGATCCGATTGAGGGTGGCTGCCAGTGCCCGGCGCGGTTTTCTGGCGACTTGTGCGAGAGCTGCTCAGAAGGATTCTTCGGGCCATCCTGTGACTGGGACGTTTGTTATCTATAGGGTACTATGATATAGGGGCCTTAATAGTTAAGGGAAATCGTAAAGGGTTTTGGAGGAACTGTCGGATTGCTTGTGAAACCTTTTCAGCACGGCCACCCCTAGCCTCAGACCCTGAATGGAGTGTTTTTACGCGCCCCAACCCTCAAGCAGGGCTTATCGCATTGTTCAGAGCCTGTAACCCTTGCAACGCTTACACCAGGTAACCTGTGAGTAACCCTTCCTGAACCCTTAACCCTTAACTCGCTTTCCGAACAGAACAGCCCCGGCGAGGCCCGAGACCCCAAACCCGTTGCACTTTTTTTGTACCCTAAACCCTAAACCCTAAAACCCTAAAACCCTAAAACCCTAAACCCTAAACCCTAAACCCTAAAGCCCAGCTCAGGTGAAGCGCTGCCCGGAGTCAGGGACTTGGCGCCCGCGGTCGGCACGGACCTGGGAGGCCTATCTGCCCAGTTCCTCCTAATCCGTTCCAAATCCCTACATACAAGAGTAGCAGTAGTCGTCGTCGTGGTAGTAGTAGTTGTGGTAGTAGTAGTAGTAGTAGTAGCAGTAGTAGTAGTACTAGCAGCAGTAGTAGCAGTAGTAGTAGTCGTAGAAGTAGCCGTAGTAGTAGTAGCAGTAGTAGTAGCAGCAGTAGTAGTCGTCGTCGTAGTGGTGGAAGTGGTCGTGGTGACCGCGGTCGTAGTCGTAATCGCGGTCGTAATGGTAGTGGCAGTCGCAGTGGCAGTGGTACTGGTAGGGGTAGTGGTAGTCTGGTAATGGTAGTGGTACTGGTGGTAGTCGTAGTTCATGAGAATGGTCTTATCATTAGGAAGTTGTTGAAAGTTTCTGCATCGGAGGCCTCTTGCTGACAGTGCGTGGCTACAACTTCCCCAACTCTCCAGATGCAAGGCTCGAGTGTCGCTTCGGGAGCCTCTTTCGCTATTAGTTCCACTTCTTTGTGGGTGTAAGGGTTTATTTTAAGGTCCATGAACTCAATCTTGAAAGGATGCAGTCGTCGAAGGATAGCAGGGTTTGGAGTGTTACATTTTTGAGTTTAATGTCTTAGGATTTTGGGCGCTCGAGGTACTTTTTCTGTTAGTTGGGTTCTCGCTGTCATAGCAGCTACTGCCTGAGACCCCAGCTCGAAGTGCCCGTGCCGCACATACCTGTGGCCCCTCCACAGCGCCCAGGAATCCCCCTGGCTACTCGGTCACTGTGAACGCCACATGGCGAAGCAACTCCAGCCTTACCTGTAGAGTGCCTCGCTGGGAATCTCCAGAAGGCGGGGCTGGGCTTTGCTCTTTCGGGGCGCATCTTGGGCACTCCCCTTACTAGGCATTTTATGCACTCCATCTAACAGTTCTTGCCTGCAAGGTCCCTCTGAAACCCCACTGGTTGTGACGATTGCGGGCGAGCCGATCGTGTTTGGGCCAGCCTTGACGTTCGAGTACACCACCAGCTGCGCAGCAGATGCTTGCGGCTCTGTCCTACTTGGCAAACTTCCCGATGTCTTAGTACCGAAGGCCCCGATTCTCCAGAGCAGCGGCAAGAATCTCTCTAGGACCTGCGATGACCGAGGTGGTAACAACCTCGGACGGGGTTTTTGCATCACCGGCATATGCAGCTGCGTGCTGCCGTGGTCGGGTCCGAACTGCTCGGAAGAGCTTTTGCCACCGACCATTGACTCCGAGTCTTTGCCTTGGTAGAAACCTTGTTTTTCGGCAAAGGCCACTCAAAGAGGGGATTTGTGCCTGCTCTTCTGGATAAGTTTTTCTGAGTTCTGATAGACAAGCTCTTCTGAAGAAAAGTCTTGCGTCTAAGCCTCAGCTTGTGCCTTGAGCCTAAGAGCAGTCGAGGTGTCTTCGCCCATTATCATCCAGGAGGGGGCGTCCTTCTCGAGGGTGCTTACTGTGCCTTGCCCACTCTGAGATTTCGATACTCCTCTCATGCAAAGTAAGAGACGTCACGTCAGAAGCATGTCCACAGATTCAAGATGACCGGTGAAGCTTGTCGACAGTCAGGGTAGTTGTTGTCTTCGGCACGTGACCTTCCGCGGAAGCCACCCTAAACCCTAGACAGACCAACCCTAAACCCTAAACCCTAACACCCTAAACCCCTAAAACCCTAAAGCCCTAAACCCAAAAACCCTAAAATCCTAAAACCCTAAACCCTAGAACGACCGATCTTGTGAGATATCTCGAGGCTCAGGGCACAAGCCCAATCTCCTGGGTGCTGGTGAGCGGCCCATTGGGCATCTGGGACGAAAAATCAAGATGGGGAGGCCCATATGGGAGTTTCCGAAAATAGGGGACCCTAATATAGTACCCCAAATAATAGGGTCCATATTATAAGGACCCCAAAATAAGGTACCCCTAATTTTGGAAACTCCCATATGGGTGGTTGTCAACTTTTGGGTCCCTAACATAACACGGCACCTACTATTTAGGGTACCCAAAAAGGGACCCTAATTTCGACAACCACCCATATTCATAATTCGAAGAAGGTTTCTGGGGTATACTGCACACTGACCTAAGAACAACTGGAATAGTAGTACTGATAGCTTTTGGCTTCTATTCAGCTGTCTTGAGGATGCTTGGAGAAGGATTGATTGCAATTGGCCTGGTTTTAGTTGGGTGGGCCGAGGTGATGATCGGGCCGCAGATGGAGGTTTAGCGTTTCAGGGTTTAGGGTATGGGTTTCAAGGCCCCTAGACTGTTAATCCGGATCCCGAAGCCATGGTTCGCAGTTGAGGATTGGTGATTGATGTTAGCTCCGGGGAGCTGATGTGGCCTTCTGCTGTGGTGCCACCCGCTCCGGCAGATGCCTGGCAAGTTGAGGTTGGCGCTTGGGAGCTGGTACCGAGTCCGAGGGCTTTTGGAGAATCGGGGTGTGTCATTTGTAAACGCTTCGCGTCCGCCTCGGCCCGGCCGCAAGTGGAGCGGGCCGATGAGCTGCTCGATTGAGCGGGGGAGGACCGCTGTCATTTGGATGATGTAAGCATTGAAAAGGAATGTCTGCAAGACAGCGGAGCAAGCGAGCAGAGTTGTAGAGGAACCATATTGGCAGATTCTATCATTTTCGGGGTTATAGCCGCAGGTCTCTGCCGCCAACGACGTGGGTGAGGATTCCATCATCCTGCAGTTAGAGGTGCGCTTCTATGAATCATCAAGGTTTAGGGTGTAGGGCATATGCCCTAAACCCCAAAAGCCCAAAAGCCTAGGGCTAGGGATCGAGTCCAGATTGGAGATGGAGGTGCCCCCGAGCTACTCTGCCGAAGTGTCCATCGACCGTGCCGGATCTCCAGCCCTGGACTCTGACTCTCTGCGTTTTTGGAGTTCATAGCACCTTCTATCACCTCATAGAGGTCGTGTAAGGGTTCCTTGAAGTTGGACTCTTGGGTCACCGTCGTTTGTTGTGGAAAGACGCAAGTGCCCGACGAGGAAAGAAGAGCATGAACGAACGATTAGGCTTCAAGTCTCTACCATGCTGAGAAGCCGCAAGGAAAAAAGCCGAGCCTTGTTTTTTGCCTTCTACTCCGACAAAGACTAAGGAAGGTACCATGCTGCAGGGAGGCTTCCCTGTCCTTTTGAGAGGCCGAGTGCTATACAATGCCTCCACCGTGGAGCTGGTTCTCTTCAAGGTGTCTGAGACAGGTTTGCGTGTCGGCTCCGGATTTATGAGAGAGAAGGCTAAGGCTTGCTTCGCAGATCCCCAGTTTCTTTGATTCACTGCTAAGTTCACACTTTGCCTGGTTTGTGAAATTCCAAGATGTCTACACCCTGCACGGCTAAAGGTGCTCGTGTGGGTTGATGTGACAAGTCTGGCCGGGGAGCGTGTGCGGCGAACGTTGACGGCTTTCGCCTCCGTCCAGTCAGCCGGAGTGTTTCAAGTCTACTTCACCCCGAAACTTTTCGAGGGAGGCTCTGACATTGTTGGAAGCAGCTTCATCTACTAAATCTGCTTTACTAAGCTTTAAGCACATCGACTGCTGCAAGAAGCAAGAGATGGCCTGTGCCAAAGACCCAGGAGGTATCTACACCATCGGCGCGATGCACCCCTCACTCACCGAGAATGATCCGGAAGGCACCGCTGCCCAGACCAACTTCTCCGTGGCGGTCCTAACTTCGTCTAGGCAAGCCGTCTTCGGCGCCGGTGGCGCAAGAGAGCCCGTGACGCGCTCATACATAGAACGTGTTTCTCTGTGTTTCGGGAAGAAATCGGGATGCAAGAGATTCCGAAGTAGCGGACCAGGTGAGAGTCGACTTCTTCCTGCCTGAGCTGCTCCTGTTGAGCAGGCCTCTGGCAAGCTCCGTAGAGGCTGCCTTCGCGCTCGACAACCGTGGTGAGACACGTGTGTCCGGCATCCGAATCGAGATTGTACTCGTGCCACCTTTCTTGGCAAAGTTTTCCAGATTTCTTGGAACTAAGCCACTCCGTGGGCTAGGAACGGCAATATTAGCAAATGCTCCAGGTATCTTGGCGGGACAGTTCTGCGAGTGGCGCGGGCTTGCCAGAGCAGCTTGAATCCTTCGAGGCCCCGTACCCTACACCTGCTGGTGGATAGTGTAGAGTGTGTAGTGTATGGTCCGGTGTCGAGTGTTTAGTGTATATAGTAGAACAGAATAGAGCGAGGAATTCTGAGCCTAACATCGCTGGAAGCGCTAGGTACAGTACCGACCTTTCGTTGAGGCCCCAAGTTATCGGGTCCTCAAAATCGAGCAGGGCAAAGGTCACAGCCATCAAGCCTAAACCTTGAAACCCAAGCCAGATAGACCCTCAACCCTAGAATCCCCAACCCTTAAACCCCAAACCCTCAGCATGCCTCGAGGCGCTGACAACGACGGATCTACCAGGGCGTACCTCTGCACCAGTGAACGTGAGCTATCGCGCCAATGCCAGCTTCTGGAAAAGCTCTTGGAACTCTCTTCGTTAATTTTGTAAGCGAAAAGTCGTATCCAAAGCCAAGCTGCAGCACTTGTTCTTTTCTTTCCCTTATGGCTTGTTCGTAGGCTCGCGGAAACAGCCATAGTTGGGATTTCTGCTAGTTTCCGAAAAGCGTTTCAGGCTTCTTCGGCGTCCTCACCTTGCGCGTCAGCAGCAATGAAGGCACCTCCTTTTTTTTTGGGTGTGTGGGTGGGGGTGCAGGGAGAACCAGGGTGTTTGCAGTTGGCAGCGTTTGGAAATTAGGAGTCTGTGTGACCAAGCCAAAACCTACCACTTGAGCCGCGACAGGCCCTCTGAACCAGTCTGTAAGGACCAGCGGATCCCGGATTGATAGTTTGCATGTGCAAGCAACCTTGATATTTGACATTCCGCAGCGAGTCTTGGATCTTCGGTGCGAGATCTGGATACACTTGATACACACTAGCAGCATTGATGCAACGACAGCATGAACCGACCACTTCTGGAAGCAGCTGTGGCACCCGCGTCTCCGTTTCCACCACATTTTTCTGGGCCGCACTGTCCCCGACACTGTCCGCACCACTGCTACCCCGCCTGCCACCTCACCCGCCTCGCTTCATTGCCGGCAGATTTACGGTCTCGATTGCTGCGGAAAAACAGAGGCCAACAAGTCCTGAACATCCCGTGTTACGACAACTTGATGCTTTCGTGCCACTTTGGAGGTTATGGGTTACGACCTGTCCGGTGTTTATCATGCGGCAGTCTCGCTTGCTCAAATCACTGCCAAGCTGCTGTTGTCACGGGAAACGACGTTAAGTACAGCGACTCGAAAACATGCCCTCGTGCGGTTCGCAGACTACATGCGGTAAACGACTTCACACAAAATGATCCAGCAGCCGCACACCACAACAGACGCAGGACCATTCCCCCCCTCTAAATCTTTCATCGATACAACTCCGATCCGACTAGTTTGACGTACCATGGAGCGAAAACGGCAGAAAAATGTTGGGGCAGGAAGAGAACGAAAGTCTGACCCACTCCGGGCTCCATTCCCCAGTATTGTGGATAGTACCATCGTGGCCGTTATCCGCATCTGAATCCATTCACTAGCATCCGAAGCATAGCACATACGAATGGCTCTCTGTGTGTGTCACCATACGGTACCATATGCATTTTTCGAGCCCTTGTCCCACATGAACCGTTGTCGTGAAGGTTGTCTATAGTCTTACTTGCGATGCCACTTTGGTGCTCCTTTCGCGCTGCTCTTTTCGTGCATGCTGTTTGCTGCAATCCCACATGACGAGAGTAAGTCATTGCCACATTCCGAAATCCGGTAAGATCGAATTTCTAAGTCGCAGCCGTGGAATCTCGAGCCTCGGAAGCCCTACTTGCAAGATCGAAGGAGTTAGTAGCCAGGTACTGTAGAAAAAACAGGCGTTCCTTGAAGTCTAGTTAGGGTAGACGTAGCCCGGGCCAAGATCCACAGACCGATTCCCGTGATCCTTCAAGTATCTTGTAGGTGGCAGCTACTTGCATCTGGAATCGCCTTATTAAGCGGCTACAAAGCTGCAGGAAATCCAACAGGACCACACCCTCTTCATGTGGATCCCTGCTTAATGACACACTCTCTCAATGATTTGAGAGGCATCCCTGTCCTAAACAAGACGAGTCTATTCGTGCGGGGATCCAAGTTACCGAACCCTACATCCGCAACCATAAGTCCCAAGCTTCAAGCGCGAATGCACAAAGCGAAGCACTTCGATGCTCATGCAGATCGGAGCTCTCATCCAATTCAGCCTTAAACCCTGAAGCCTAAACCCCAAACCCTAAACCCTGAGCCCTAAACCAGGCTTGACGTGGGACGTGTTCATCTTCTTCGAGGTCCGAGATCCCAGGGCTGCTCTCCAGGCTCTGCCAGCATCGGTGGTGGTCCCTTGCTTGCCTTTGCTTTGGTCACGTCTCGACGGCTTTTACCGTGCGTGTGTGCGTGTGTACATATGAATATAAAACACATGTACAGTAAGGGATGCACACACACACACACACACACACACGCACATGTACTTATGTCTGCACGGCAGCATTCCTGCCCCGTGACTGTTAGATTGCAAATCCGTTACACGCCAGTCTTTGGCACAGCTTGACTACGTCAAATGTTTGGTAGCCACTCGTTGCTTAATATGGACCTCAGCATACGCAGCATCGTGAATTTGATGCCATCAAGGTTCAAGCACCGCGGGGGTCGTTGACCACGGTGGCCCCCATCGAGATCCGCAATGTGGGCTCGGCCGCTGCCACGAACTTGACGGTAGAGCTTCCTCCAGACCCACTCCTCGTCGTCGTTGGTGCGGTCGATCCTGATATCCCCGTCGCTGGGGTGCTCTTGGAAGGTTTTTCGAGCTTGTCTGCGACAGTCTTATCGTGCTTGTAAGAGGAAGCAGAAATCAAACAGGAATTGTCAGAGTTCCCAGACAACCACAGGTCGGGTCGTCGTCCCAACTGCAGTTGGGTTGGGCCCCTGGTCAGACACAAGAGTTGGAGACTTTCCAGGGGACACTGGTCGTGAGATCTTCGACCGACAACAGTGTGTGGGTCCGCATTTCCTACACGGTGGCTGTTGTCTCCACTGGTGTCACCAACGTCAGCGTCTATGCACCTCGGTCATCCTGCGATGCAGCTGTTCAGTAGACCGTGAGCTTCCATCTTAATGCGGAGTATAACTTCGGGTAGCTGGTGCTCTTCGTTTAGAGAAGGATTCCCCTACTCACCCAAGAACAGCGGAACCCTTCTACGGAAGGCAAGTTTCGGTTTTGCATGGTCGCACGGAGAAGCTCTAAACACTACGGGGTCGAAGCTAAAGCCCACACGGTGCTGTGGCGGGAGCACGATTCCGCGAGAATACGCACGGGACTGTCGCCAGGAGCTTCATAGCGCGTCATTTCTAGGATGTGAAGGCCAAACCGCTTTTCGTTGAATATATGTGCATTCTCGCACAGTTGTGCCAGCGCGAGGCCCATGGAAGCGCCGGTGCCTCGTGCGCCAAGTAAACAAGTCCCCGTACACTTAACGCCAGAACCCACGGTGTTACCGCACGGTTCGGGCAACATGCGCGGAACACAAACCCTGCTCTGTGAGCACGACTCCGGCAAATGACATGCAGGTTCAGGATGAGTATTCGTTCCACGATGCCGAGAACGGGTTTCCGAATGTCACGGGGGCTCTTTGCGACCTGACTCAACCTCGCTTGCAGCAGACACTGCGAAGGACGACACATCGAAGTTGGTTTAGACCATCATTGAATCGTTTTTTGGGTGGGAGGTTCTTCACCCATGTGATGCTTGTAGATAGGTTGTTCCTGTCATGTTGACCTACATTGTGAAACCGAATCTCAGGGGTTCGGAGACCCTGAAGCCACAGAAGGACCACCGATGCCAGCGGCCTTGCCTACTTCGAGGATGTCCCAAACGATCGCTGGTCGTTGCGTTGCCAGGCTTCGGAACCTCGAATGGGATTTGTTTTTGCCCATATCGACGAAAGAGGACCGTTGCTTGAGGAAGTTCTATAGCTTCCTACGGCCCACTTTGTGGTGATTCACGGGGACTCGCTGTTGGAAGAGTTTTGTCCGGGGTTCCGGGCACCAACCGAGGAGCATAGCCCTTCCTCAGAAGTGCTTGTTGTCTCGGGCGGCGAGCTGATTCACACAGTTCTGTTACCACGAGATGCTGTCACCTATGTTTCTTGGCCAGGGTTTGAGGCCTAGTTCTCAGGCTTTGGGGTTTCGGCCAGGATTTCAGGGTCTGGGGTGCAGGGTTGAGATTTGTGACAGTCTTCGTTTTGAGTGACGATCAGGATTGTCACATCGTGGAATGATGAGCTACGAGAATCCAAACTTCTGGCAGTGGTGTTCGAGTCAACCCAAGGTGTGGACAGTCCGTCCTACTGCCGTGGAGGATGTTTACGAGTTCCATGGTGTTCTTGCAGTCGACATTGCTTTTAGTAGACATTGCGCCTAGAGCGATCTTTGTCTCCCAGAGACCATTGTAAGCCCCAAGGTTCACTACAACAACCACGTTCGAGACCAATGTCCCAATGCCGGTCGTCACCGTAGAGCCCGTCGTCTTCAACCTTGACTTGATCCTGGTAGGTGGACTCCCACGGGTGGACCTCACGATCACGATGCTTTTCATGGGCCATTCAGGCATTTGAGGTTGGAGTTTGTGTTTATTCCATGATCTGCGGGGGGACGCCTATGAGTTGTATAAGAGTCAGATGAGTCAGCCAAGGAACCACGGGCTTATTGCGACAGACTCCTTCAAGATTAACTGGCCCACCATCGAAGGTGTTGAGTTCGCCTACCCTTCGGGTCCACCACCCGACATCATCAGACCGAACACCTCGATCATCGTGCCGGTAGACATCATCCTTGCCACTGGGCTGTTCGTGGGCAAGTTTTCCCAATATTTTCGCAGGCTGTTGCAGCCAAATCGCAACACAGTCTGGACGTTGGTTCAGTTTCCAGCATACCCAAACCCCAAACCCGAATGTACAGATTGTCAAGGCCTCTCGGAACGAAAGCGATCAGGGCCTTGCGCTGCTACAGAAGAGAAGTCCCAGCCTCAATTTCCGCCTAGAACGCCTTGGAGATCGCAGCTCCAGCTTTCCTTCTGCGCATGTCGATAGGGAGCACAGAGAGCATGTCCCTAAAGGACGCCAGTTTGCAAGCAAGGCTCATTCTATCCTAAACCAACCAGTCCCTGAAAACAGCGCAGCTGTTGCTTTGGCCCGAAAAAGCGGAATCCTTAGAGTCAGGAACCTGCCCCCGAACCCGAGAGAAAAGCCCACGCAATCTCCGCTTCCTTAGGTGGCTGCACCTTGGGCGATTATGTTGCTGGCGTGCTCTGTGGACCAGTGGAGGTGTCGAAAAGCGGTGGATTGACCTTCAGTACCAGCGGACCCTGTGGCTTCAGTCTTACTATCAATGGGAATGGTGGCTTTGGGGGGGGCGGTAGAAACTTCGAAGGAGGCGGTCCCGGTCGTGGCGGGGGGGGGACCATTGCAACGGTCCCATTCGTCATCACGACGGAGGGAGAGTGCGACCCTTGCACGAAGGAGATCGTGGATTGCGTTGTGGCCGGTACCAAGCTCATTCCGATCCGGAAGAAAGTGAAGGTTGTCACCTCTTGCCCAAAGAAAGTCAAAGACGCCGTCAAAGAAAACAAGGGCCTTTCTGGCATCGGGTCAGCCCTGGGGGAATGCTTTAAGACAATATGGGAAACATTTAACGAAGTCAAAGACGTGATTGAGTGCATCACCAAAACCGTGGATTGCAAAGCCAACTCCCTCTTGCAACGGGGTGCGGTGGACCGCGGAGCTCTTGCCCGGAGTGCAGACCTCGCAGAGACCGGGCTGTGATTCGGGGATATTTCGGTGGGATGCCGCTTAGTAGGCGTGATGCCTTCACGACTTTTCGAGGGATTTGATAAGCACATCCGAGGAGTTTACTTCAATTGTGAAGCGTGCCACCCATCGCTCGCATGGCCACCTGGCGCAGAAGCATCTGTCTGCTTCCGAACGCCGTCCCTTGGCTGCCTCTCACGCTTTTGATGAGGCTCCCTGTTATTGTTGTTACTAGTTATTATTGTCGTAAGTCTGTGTAGTCAGCATAGTTACGATAATTTCAACATTCTCCTTGTTATCGTTATTGTTGCTATTGCTATTACAGTTGATTACTATTGGGACTATGATTTGGATTCTTACTGTCGTGATTACGATTATGATTTTCATTGGTCTTATTATTACTTCGGATTCTTGTTTGGACCAAGGTCTGGTTCTGGGGTCGGTGACGGCCGCCCAGGAGGCGGTGGAGTTCTGGGCGGAGAGCCTGGCCGCTATTGGAGCCGTGATCAACGAGATAGGTCCTGGTGATTTCCTCGTCCCGAAGTCGCAAGAAGCACGGGTTCAGGGTTGAAAACCTTCCCTTCGGGTTCAGTGTTTAGGGCTTAAGGTGTACGGCAGTGTCGGTTTTCGGGGGTTGGGAGGAGAAGTTTAGAGTTTGTGTAGCCCAAGCAGAACTGATTAGGGGCTCAGCCTGAAACCGGGTGGGGCTTAAGTGCAGAGGAGCTTCGGGCAGTTTGAAAAGAACTGGACTGAGCGAGTTGATCTTCGATCAAGAGCTGAACTTTCGTTGAAAGCAGGGTAGTGCGATGATCATAATACTTCTAATTCCCCTTTTTACTGTACTACACCCACAGAGATACATAGGCTTCTGGTGTAAGGCTGTTGGATTCTAACCCCCTACACGCAAGGCTTCCGAGAGCTTCGACACGGAGTGGTTCCAGCAAGTCCTGCAGTATCAGAGCGATGGTTCTGAGGACGGAGTCTTGCTGAGCTCTGCAGAGGCCGTCCGAAGACTTAGTTGTGCTTTCCCCTCATTTGGGTTTAGGGGTGAAGGTTTAGGATTTTGTCCTTACATCACATAGAAGTATACCATAATACTATGTCTCTGTACCAAAGTGGTACCATAATAATCTACACCCAACACCCTGGTCTGATCATCAAGGCCGCAGACCTTCTCGCCAGCGCTCCGCCAGGGAACCTCACCGGCAACCGCAGTGCGCTGGAGTTCCTGGCCCCTGGGACCTTCTGGCGAATGAACTGGGCATTTTGGGCAGCTGTGGATTTTAGGGTCAAGGGTCTAAGCCGTAAGTTGAAAACTCTACGCCTAAAACTGATTGTTCCCGCTAGGGCCCTGGAGCAGCAGAGGTGCAGCGGGTGAACAATACCGCCTACGCCAACAGCTTGGGCTTCCTGTCCCGCGCGGACGCTGTGGCTCAAGGTCTGCCGGAGAACATGATGGACTACTTCTTCGCCTTCGACAACTTAACTCTGTGCCTTTGTGCAAAGTGGGCTTCTCAAGAACTCTTCACTGTGACCACCCCACAGCAGAACCGAGGAGCTATGTAGGTGGTTGTCAATATCAGGGTCGCTTTTTGGGTCCTTTTTATAATACGGCACCTAGTATTTAGGGTACCCAAAATGGGACCGTAATTTTGAGAACCACCCATGTCTGAGCCCCAAACCCTAAACCCTAAACTCCAGACCAAGGTTTGAAGATCGGCAGAACATTGCCGCGCTTCAGGGATTCTCATCGGTTGTCGATGCGGCAGACGTGTCGCTCAGGGAGCTGCGAGCAGAAACGCAGAAGCTCGGTCATTCTCGTATCAAAAGCGTAGACAGAGCATACCATGAAGACATTGGTTACATATGGGATATGAGCTACAAACAGATAGTATCAGATATGGGATATTAGATTTTAGGTTTTAGCTATTGGATTTCGGATCTCGTATTTCCTGGGCTCCTAGCACAGCACAGGAAGGAGTCTGAGGGCATTTGCGCAAAAGTCACCATTCGCATTGTCCAAGAGCTGGTGCTGACGCGGCAAGCTTTTGAAGGAGTGCTCGAAGTGGGCAACAATGCTGCTCCGTTACCAATACTATTCCTTAGGGTTCCGTATTATAAATATACCACTTAGGGTTCTGTATTATAAATATACCAAATCAGGCACCCAAACCCTATTGTCCAAGACAGTCGCTGACATTTGTAGTAAGCATCGATCCGTAGGAAGAGGGGTCTGGAGCCACCAGACCCGAGGGAAGCAGACCAGAAAAACCATCCAGGCTGGCTCCCCAATGGAGGAGATTGTCCTCAGCGTGTTCATCGAAGCAGGGACTGTTCTAACAATCTGTTTGTGTACGATAAGATAAGCAGAAGTCGAATCCACAAATGTAAGCCCAAAACCTAAAGCTGAACCCTCAACCCTAAACCATACACAGTGAAGCTTCCGAATCTAACTTAGGAGGACGATCAGTTCAATGGGGTGGAGGAAAAGTTCGCGATTGGCGAACCCAGTGCCGGGGGAGACATGGTTTTGCAGAGTCCAGCCACCGCTACCAACGGGAGCCTGCACCATTTTTGGGAGAAGCTTTGGGGATGCGTCTAGCAGCTTTTGAACCCCTTGCGAATAGTGCATATCTGAAACATTTGTGGTACCCTAGCACGGCATGAGACCAATGGGAAGAACGGTGGTGTAAGTCTGAGCAGTGATGCAGGAGCGGCGTGCAAACCATGGCTATGCTAGCCGCTCGTGGTCTTTCGGCCCGGATTCAACAGATTTTGGGCTTAAGCTGAGCAAACTTATTGGAGGAGTCTCTCTCCTTGGCAGGAAGAGAGGTTCTGTAGATGTTACCCAGCAACGACTGAGGTCAAGGCACCCTGAGCCTACTCATCATCCCGCGTCGTGAGGCTGCGCCTACCAGAGACCCGCAGAATTACAGAGCCGCCGGGCCGATCTGAGAAAGAATCTAGCCGTGGGCAGCATAGAGGGCCAGAGCCTCTCCCAGACATGTTTCCGAATTTCCAACCGTGGCCAAGGTTGGCGGCACCCTGTTTTACACGCAGGACGGTGTTCGCTTCTCCGTCCCCCTCTACCCGGACACTATCCAGGTATCCTGCTCCTTTGTTCGTTGTCTTGTAGTCTTCTCCATGCCTTTGCATACCAAAATTGAACCATGTACTGCAGAGTCCTTCTGAATAGGCACAACATCAACCTTAAACCCTAAACCTCCAGGTACTGCCTGATCCAGTGCTCACTGTGCGGTACTTTCGCCAGCGGTTCGTCGAGGCGGACGATCCTTTCACGGAAGAAGTTGAGCCGTCGGTTGCCGGACGGTATTCGAAGCTTTGTTTACTTCAAGCCCAGGTCTGTATCTATAATATATGTGTATATGTATATGTGGCATGGACCTTTAGGGTCTATTTGGCAATCCTGCTGGGCTTTGTATTTAAACTGCAACAACACCACGGCGACAAGGACGACGACGACTCGGTTTAGCACGACGACGACTGCGGCGACGACAAGGTCTGGCACGACGGTTACATCGGGAGGCCGAAGCGTGTACAGTGCAAAGGTCTCGACAGGAGTTTAAGGGTCTAGGGTCTTAGCTCCTAACTATGGTTTACCGGGGTCAGTATACTATGGAAGATCTAAGGTTTGGAGTTTATGAGGATTTAGATGGTTTTACGCTCTCACAAGTTCTCCGTGCTGGTTTTAGGGTCTATCACAATGTCCTCCCGTCCCTCTCGAACCGGGAACCATCAAGAATCTGTCTTGTGTATTTCTCGTCCTGTGTCTTTCTCTCATTCCCGTTCCTCTTCCTGCCTATCCACTCTGCCGCTTGTCAAGAAGACACAGAAATTGAAGTCATGACAGAGGAATAGGCATGAAGATGGACGAAGTGAACTCTTCATTCTCTCGTCTCTCCCTCCTCTCCTTCCTTTGATTGATCCTTTTTCTGTTTCTTTTCTTGTCGCCTTCTGCTGTCAATGACAGGGGTAACACGAGGGAGGGGCAAAGGGACGACGTCAGTTCCTCTCGACGTGGTTCGTTTTTTCATTTCCTCTCGCGTTGTCTCTCTTCCGCCTCTCTCTCTCTCTCTCTCTCTCTCTCTTTTTCTCGCTCTGTCTTCCTCTCTGCCGTGTCTCGCTCTCTCATCTCTTCTGTCCCCTCTTTCCTTGCTCCCTTGCTGGAAGGAATAGAAAACAGAAGCGAAGACATAAGATGGAGGAAGATGGTTGGGAGAAGGAAGGTGGATTCCTCCCTCACTCGGCTCTTTGACTTTCTTTGCCCTTGCCTTCTTTTCTCTTCTCCTATCCTTCTTCACAATTAGAAGGAGAAGCGACAAGAACGGAGAGCTCAGGGAGAGCAAGTGACACTGTTCCTCATAATCTCCTCCTTCCTCGTGTTCATTGCGTTGTCCATCTCCCCCTCGCTCGCTCTCGCTCGCTCTCTCTCTCTCTCTCTCTGTCTCTCTCTCTCTCTCTCTCGCTCTCTCTCTCTCCCTCCATCCTTTCCTCTCTACTTCTGCGCATTTACTTTTCCACTTCTCTCGCCTACTACATTATGCTTGCTTTGACACTTATCTTCAACTTTCTCTCACTCTCTTTGTCCCATCGCTTGCCCTGTTCCTTCTCCTCCTCGCTTCCCTGCCTCCCGTCCTTCTCCCCTTATCACTCAGAAGGAAGAAGGAAGACTCACAAGGAGAAAGACAAGGGAGTAAGAAAACAGACAAAAGAAACGGAGAGAGAGCCATAAGGAACGAAATACAGAAACAAAGAGAGAAAATAAGGGGAACGATAATCAAAAAGAGAGACAGAAAGAGGAGGCGATGCATAAAGCAGCCGACAGTGCCTTGACCTCCACGTCTATTCATTCTTTGTTCTTGTCCTATCACACTGTCTCATTGGTGATAAACCAGGAAGAGCTTGTGGAGGGAGACGAGGAAGAAGTGTTCTCCTCTTCACTCACCTTGTGCCCTTCCTCTCCCACCGCTCGCCCGCTCTCCTTTCTTTGATTTTCTTGTCTGGCGGAAAAGTGGGAACCAGGAAGGAAAGTGGACAAGGGAAAGGACGAGATTGAGAAATGACAGAAAGAAGAGAGATACAGAGAGAGCGAGGGAGAGCTTCAAGCCCAGCAGAGGAAGAAGAGAGAGGAAGATAAGAGAAGGGGGCAAGGGGTGGCCAGAAGAAGCGTAAGCCAAAGCTACGTATTGAAAGGGCGGAAGCCCCATTCTCCTCTTCTTCCTCTTTGCTCTCTTATTTTTCTCTTAGCGCAGGGCATGCATGGAGCTAGGAAAGGGAAGGGGTCAAAGCGGATGAGAGAAAGTAACGGAGAGAGCTGTTCTTCGTCCCTCTCACCTCCTCCTCTCATTCTCCTGATGCTTACTCATGTCAGAAGGGGTTGGAAAGGAGTGAAGGCTAGGGCATGGACTGAAGCGAGGCAATAGGTGAAAGTGGATAAGAGAAAGTCATAGACAGAGAGTGGGGGAAGTCGAGTGCGAAAGAAAGAGAAACGAGGAAGACTAGGAAGAAGGACACAGAAGAGGAAGCGAGAGAGTACCAGTGTTGCCGTATCTCAAAGGACTCCGGGCCTCGCGAGGGCTTTGAGGAGGCTTGTAGGCGCCTTCAGGCACTTCCACAACTTTCTGGAGGCCACCAACTTCCTCCCTAAGGGGGCCTCCCGAGGACATGAACACCAAACCGAGTATAAAGAAAGCAGGGGGATGTAGAGAAGCAGAGTGTGGTAAGAAGGAGCAAGGAGAATCAGTTCGCGTCTCCTCATCGTTTCCTTTTTGAATGACCAGAGGAAAGAAAAGGATAAGAAGGAGGAAAGGCTCTGCGAAGACATCAGGAAAGAAGAGCAGACAACAGAAAGGAAGCGGTAAGATGCGGGAAGACGGTTCGGAGAAGAAAGGAGAATTCCTCCTTCGCTCGGCTCTCTTACTTCCTTGCCCTTCGCCTTCTTCCTCTTCTCTTACCCTATTCATCTTCATAAGGAAGGAGAAATGAAAGGAACGAAGAGTTCAGGGCATGCAAAGGGCACTCTTTCTCATCACCTCATCCATCCTCCTTGACAATTGTTCTCTCCAGATCCCTCTTTCTCTCTCCCTCCCTTCCCGTCTACTTCTGCACATTCCCTTTTCCGCTTCTCTCCGCCTATTATGTTCGCTTTGATAAAATCGCTTGCCCTATTCCTTCTCCTCCTGGCTTTCCTGCCTCCCGTCCTTCTCCCTCTATCACTCAGAAGGAAGAAGGACGATTCACAAGAAAGAAGCGTAAGCCAAAGCTACGTAATGAAAGGGCGGAAGCCCCTGTCTCCTCTGTTCTTCCTCTTTTCTCTCTTGTTTTTCTCTTAGCAAAGGGCACGCATGGAGCTAGGAAAGGGAAGGGGTCAAAGCGGATGAGAGAAAGTAACGGAGAGAGCTGTTCTTCGTCCCTCTCACCTCCTCTTCTCATTCTCCTGATGCTTGCTCATGTCAGAAGGGTTTGGAAAGGAGTGAAGGCTAGGGCATGGACTGAAGCGAGGCAATAGGTGAAAGTGGATAAGAGAAAGTCATAGACAGAGAGTGGGGGAAGTCGAGTGCGAAAGAAAGGGAAACGAGGAAGACTAGGAAGAAGGACACAGAAGAGGAAGCGAGAGAGTACCAGTGTTGCCGTATCTCAAAGGACTCCGGGCCTCGCGAGGGCTTCGAGGAGGCTTGTAGGCGCCTTCAGACACTTCCACAACTTTCTGGAGGCCACCAACTTCCTCCCTAAGGGGGCCTCTTGAGGACATGAACACCAAACCGAGTATAAAGAAAGCAGGGGGATGTAGAGAAGCAGAGTGTGGTAAGAAGGAGCAAGGAGAATCAGTTCGCGTCTCCTCATCGTTTCCTTTTTGAATGACCAGAGGAAAGAAAAGGATAAGGAGGAAAGGCTCTGCGAAGACATAAGGAAAGAAGAGCAGACAACAGAAAGGAAGCGGTAAGATGCGGGAAGACGGTTCGGAGAAGAAAGGAGAGTTCCTCCTTCGCTCGCCTCTCTTACTTCCTTGCCCTTCGCCTTCTTCCTCTTCTCTTACCCTATTCATCTTCATAAGGAAGGAGAAATGAAAGAAACGGAGAGTTCAGGGCACACAAAGGGCACTCTTCTCATCACCTCATCCATCCTCCTTTTCATTGTTCTCTCCAGATCCCTCTTTCTCCCTCCCTCCCTTCCCGTCTACTTCTGCACATTCCCTTTTCCGCTTCTCTCCGCCTATTATGTTCGCTTGGAAAGAATCGCTTGCCCCCTATTCCTTCTCCTCCTGCCTTTCCTGCCTCCCGTCCTTCTCCCTCTATCACTCAGAAGGAAGAAGGACAATTCACAAGGAAGAAGACAAGGGAGTAAGAGAAAGACAACAGAAGCGGAGAGACAATCCGAGAAGGGCAGAAGAAGAACGAGAGCCATAAGGAAACAAACACAGAAACAAAGAGAGAAAGTAAGAGAGAAAGACCAGCAAAAACAGAGGCAGAGAGTGAGAGAAAGGAGGGGAGGGGAAGCGATGCAGAAAGCAGTCGAAAGTGCCTTGCTTGTCCTATCTCACCGTCTCATTGGTAAAAAACCAGGAAGAGGTTGTGGAGGAAGACAAGGAAGAAGTGTTCTCGTCTTCACTCACCTTGTGCCCTTCCTCTCCCACCGCTCGTCCGCTCGACAGAAAGAAGAGAGTTGCGGAGAGGGCGAGAGAGAGCTTCAAGCCCAGCAGAGGAAGAAGAGAGAGGAAGATACGAGAAGTGTGGAGGAAGTGGCCAAAAGAAATGCTACGCAATGAAAGAGGGGAAACCAGTTTCTCCTCTGCTCTTCCTCTTTTCTCTCTTATTCTTCTCTTCTCGCAGGGCATGCATGGAGCCAGGAAAGGGAAGGGGTCAAAGCAGATGAGAGAAAGTAATGGAGAGAGCTGTTCTTCGTCCCTCTGACCTCCTCCTCTCATTTTACTCATATCAGAAGGGTCTGGAAAGGAGTGAAAGGTAGGGCATGGAAGTGGACAAGGGAAGGATGAGATTGAGAAATGACAGAAAGAAGAGAGATACAGAGAGAGCGAGGGAGAGCTTCAAGCCCAGCAGAGGAAGAAGAGAGAGGAAGATAAGAGAAGGGGGCAAGGAGTGGCCAGAAGAAGCGTAAGCCAAAGCTACGTGTTGAAAGGGCGGAAGCCCCATTCTCCTCTTCTTCCTCTTTGCTCTCTTATTTTTCTCTTAGCGCAGGGCATGCATGGAGCTAGGAAAGGGAAGGGGTCAAAGCGGATGAGAGAAAGTAACGGAGAGAGCTGCTCTTCGTCCCTCTCACCTCCTCCTCTCATTCTTCTGATGCTTACTCACGTCAGAAGGGTCTGGAAAGGAGTGAAGGCTAGGGCATGGACTGAAGCGAGGCAATAGGTGAAAGTGGATAAGAGAAAGTCATAGACAGAGAGTGGGGGAAGTCGAGTGCGAAAGAAAGAGAAACGAGGAAGACTAGGAAGAAGGACACAGAAGAGGAAGCGAGAGAGTACCAGTGTTGCCGTATCTCAAAGGACTCCGGGCCTCGCGAGGGCTTGAGGAGGCTTGTAGGCGCCTTCAGGCACTTCCACAACTTTCTGGAGGCCACCAACTTCCTCCCTAAGGGAGCCTCCCGAGGACATGAACACCAAACCGAGTATAAAGAAAGCAGGGGGATGTAGAGAAGCAGAGTGTGGTAAGAAGGAGCAAGGAGAATCAGTTCGCGTCTCCTCATCGTTTCCTTTTTGAATGACCAGAGGAAAGAAAAGGATAAGAAGGAAAGGCTCTGCGAAGACATCAGGAAAGAAGAGCAGACAACAGAAAGGAAGCGGTAAGATGCGGGAAGACGGTTCGGAGAAGAAAGGAGAATTCCTCCTTCGCTCGCCTCTCTTACTTCCTTGCCCTTCGCCTTCTTCCTCTTCTCTTACCCTATTCATCTTCATAAGGAAGGAGAAATGAAAGGAACGGAGAGTTCAGGGCATGCAAAGGGCACTCTTTCTCATCACCTCATCCATCCTCCTTTTCATTGTTCTCTCCAGATCCCTCTTTCTCTCTCCCTCCCTTACTTCCCATTCCCTTTTCCGCTTCTCTCCGCCTATTATGTTCGCTTTGATAAAATCGCTTGCCCTATTCCTTCTCCTCCTGGCTTTCCTGCCTCCCGTCCTTCTCCCTCTATCACTCAGAAGGAAGAAGGACGATTCACAAGAAAGAAGCGTAAGCCAAAGCTACGTAATGAAAGGGCGGAAGCCCCTGTCTCCTCTGTTCTTCCTCTTTTCTCTCTTGTTTTTCTCTTAGCAAAGGGCACGCATGGAGCTAGGAAAGGGAAGGGGTCAAAGCGGATGAGAGAAAGTAACGGAGAGAGCTGTTCTTCGTCCCTCTCACCTCCTCTTCTCATTCTCCTGATGCTTGCTCATGTCAGAAGGGTTTGGAAAGGAGTGAAGGCTAGGGCATGGACTGAAGCGAGGCAATAGGTGAAAGTGGATAAGAGAAGGTCATAGACAGAGAGTGGGGGAAGTCGAGTGCGAAAGAAAGGGAAACGAGGAAGACTAGGAAGAAGGACACAGAAGAGGAAGCGAGAGAGTACCAGTGTTGCCGTATCTCAAAGGACTCCGGGCCTCGCGAGGGCTTCGAGGAGGCTTGTAGGCGCCTTCAGACACTTCCACAACTTTCTGGAGGCCACCAACTTCCTCCCTAAGGGGGCCTCCCGAGGACATGAACACCAAACCGAGTATAAAGAAAGCAGGGGGATGTAGAGAAGCAGAGTGTGGTAAGAAGGAGCAAGGAGAATCAGTTCGCGTCTCCTCATCGTTTCCTTTTTGAATGACCAGAGGAAAGAAAAGGATAAGAAGGAGGAAAGGCTCTGCGAAGACATCAGGAAAGAAGAGCAGACAACAGAAAGGAAGCGGTGAGATGCGGGAAGACGGTTCGGAGAAGAAAGGAGAATTCCTCCTTCGCTCGCCTCTCTTACTTCCTTGCCCTTCGCCTTCTTCCTCTTCTCTTACCCTATTCATCTTCATAAGGAAGGAGAAATGAAAGGAACGGAGAGTTCAGGGCATGCAAAGGGCACTCTTTCTCATCACCTCATCCATCCTCCTTTTCATTGTTCTCTCCAGATCCCTCTTTCTCTCTCCCTCCCTTCCCGTCTACTTCTGCACATTCCCTTTTCCGCTTCTCTCCGCCTATTATGTTCGCTTTGATAAAATCGCTTGCCCTATTCCTTCTCCTCCTGGCTTTCCTGCCTCCCGTCCTTCTCCCTCTATCACTCAGAAGGAAGAAGGACGATTCACAAGAAAGAAGCGTAAGCCAAAGCTACGTAATGAAAGGGCGGAAGCCCCTGTCTCCTCTGTTCTTCCTCTTTTCTCTCTTATTTTTCTCTTAGCAAAGGGCACGCATGGAGCTAGGAAAGGGAAGGGGTCAAAGCGGATGAGAGAAAGTAGCGGAGAGAGCTGTTCTTCGTCCCTCTCACCTCCTCCTCTCATTCTCCTGATGCTTGCTCATGTCAGAAGGGGTTGGAAAGGAGTGAAGGCTAGGGCATGGACTGAAGCGAGGACAATAGGTGAAAGTGGATAAGAGAAAGTCATAGACAGAGAGTGGGGGAAGTCGAGTGCGAAAGAAAGGGAAACGAGGAAGACTAGGAAGAAGGACACAGAAGAGGAAGCGAGAGAGTACCAGTGTTGCCGTATCTCAAAGGACTCCGGGCCTCGCGAGGGCTTCGAGGAGGCTTGTAGGCGCCTTCAGACACTTCCACAACTTTCTGGAGGCCACCAACTTCCTCCCTAAGGGGGCCTCTTGAGGACATGAACACCAAACCGAGTATAAAGAAAGCAGGGGGATGTAGAGAAGCAGAGTGTGGTAAGAAGGAGCAAGGAGAATCAGTTCGCGTCTCCTCATCGTTTCCTTTTTGAATGACCAGAGGAAAGAAAAGGATAAGGAGGAAGGCTCTGCGAAGACATAAGGAAAGAAGAGCAGACAACAGAAAGGAAGCGGTAAGATGCGGGAAGACGGTTCGGAGAAGAAAGGAGAATTCCTCCTTCGCTCGCCTCTCTTACTTCCTTGCCCTTCGCCTTCTTCCTCTTCTCTTACCCTATTCATCTTCATAAGGAAGGAGAAATGAAAGGAACGGAGAGTTCAGGGCATGCAAAGGGCACTCTTCTCATCACCTCACCATCCTCCTTTTCATTGTTCTCTCCAGATCCCTCTTTCTCCCTCCCTCCCTTCCCGTCTACTTCTGCACATTCCCTTTTCCGCTTCTCTCCGCCTATTATGTTCGCTTGGAAAGAATCGCTTGCCCCCTATTCCTTCTCCTCCTGCCTTTCCTGCCTCCCGTCGAAGAAGGACAATTCACAAGGAAGAAGACAAGGGAGTAAGAGAAAGACAACAGAAGCGGAGAGACAATCCGAGAAGGGCAGAAGAAGAACGAGAGCCATAAGGAAACAAACACAGAAACAAAGAGAGAAAGTAAGAGAGAAAGACCAGCAAAAACAGAGGCAGAGAGTGAGAGAAAGGAGGGGAGGGGAAGCGATGCAGAAAGCAGTCGAAAGTGCCTTGCTTGTCCTATCTCACCGTCTCATTGGTAAAAAACCAGGAAGAGGTTGTGGAGGAAGACAAGGAAGAAGTGTTCTCGTCTTCACTCACCTTGTGCCCTTCCTCTCCCACCGCTCGTCCGCTCGACAGAAAGAAGAGAGTTGCGGAGAGGGCGAGAGAGAGCTTCAAGCCCAGCAGAGGAAGAAGAGAGAGGAAGATACGAGAAGTGTGGAGGAAGTGGCCAAAAGAAATGCTACGTAATGAAAGAGGGGAAACCAGTTTCTCCTCTGCTCTTCCTCTTTTCTCTCTTATTCTTCTCTTCTCGCAGGGCATGCATGGAGCCAGGAAAGGGAAGGGGTCAAAGCAGATGAGAGAAAGTAATGGAGAGAGCTGTTCTTCGTCCCTCTGACCTCCTCCTCTCATTTTACTCATATCAGAAGGGTCTGGAAAGGAGTGAAAGGTAGGGCATGGAAGTGGACAAGGGAAGGACGAGATTGAGAAATGACAGAAAGAAGAGAGATACAGAGAGAGCGAGGGAGAGCTTCAAGCCCAGCAGAGGAAGAAGAGAGAGGAAGATAAGAGAAGGGGGCAAGGGGTGGCCAGAAGAAGCGTAAGCCAAAGCTACGTATTGAAAGGGCGGAAGCCCCATTCTCCTCTTCTTCCTCTTTGCTCTCTTATTTTTCTCTTAGCGCAGGGCATGCATGGAGCTAGGAAAGGGAAGGGGTCAAAGCGGATGAGAGAAAGTAACGGAGAGAGCTGTTCTTCGTCCCTCTCACCTCCTCCTCTCATTCTTCTGATGCTTACTCATGTCAGAAGGGTCTGGAAAGGAGTGAAGGCTAGGGCATGGACTGAAGCGAGGCAATAGGTGAAAGTGGATAAGAGAAAGTCATAGACAGAGAGTGGGGGAAGTCGAGTGCGAAAGAAAGAGAAACGAGGAAGACTAGGAAGAAGGACACAGAAGAGGAAGCGAGAGAGTACCAGTGTTGCCGTATCTCAAAGGACTCCGGGCCTCGCGAGGGCTTTGAGGAGGCTTGTAGGCGCCTTCAGGCACTTCCACAACTTTCTGGAGGCCACCAACTTCCTCCCTAAGGGAGCCTCTTGAGGACATGAACACCAAACCGAGTATAAAGAAAGCAGGGGGATGTAGAGAAGCAGAGTGTGGTAAGAAGGAGCAAGGAGAATCAGTTCGCGTCTCCTCATCGTTTCCTTTTTGAATGACCAGAGGAAAGAAAAGGATAAGGAGGAAAGGCTCTGCGAAGACATAAGGAAAGAAGAGCAGACAACAGAAAGGAAGCGGTAAGATGCGGGAAGACGGTTCGGAGAAGAAAGGAGAATTCCTCCTTCGCTCGGCTCTCTTACTTCCTTGCCCTTCGCCTTCTTCCTCTTCTCTTACCCTATTCATCTTCATAAGGAAGGAGAAATGAAAGGAACGAAGAGTTCAGGGCATGCAAAGGGCACTCTTTCTCATCACCTCATCCATCCTCCTTTTCATTGTTCTCTCCAGATCCCTCTTTCTCTCTCCCTCCCTTCCCGTCTACTTCTGCACATTCCCTTTTCCGCTTCTCTCCGCCTATTATGTTCGCTTTGATAAAATCGCTTGCCCTATTCCTTCTCCTCCTGGCTTTCCTGCCTCCCGTCCTTCTCCCTCTATCACTCAGAAGGAAGAAGGACGATTCACAAGAAAGAAGCGTAAGCCAAAGCTACGTAATGAAAGGGCGGAAGCCCCTGTCTCCTCTGTTCTTCCTCTTTTCTCTCTTGTTTTTCTCTTAGCAAAGGGCACGCATGGAGCTAGGAAAGGGAAGGGGTCAAAGCGGATGAGAGAAAGTAGCGGAGAGAGCTGTTCTTCGTCCCTCTCACCTCCTCTTCTCATTCTCCTGATGCTTGCTCATGTCAGAAGGGTTTGGAAAGGAGTGAAGGCTAGGGCATGGACTGAAGCGAGGCAATAGGTGAAAGTGGATAAGAGAAAGTCATAGACAGAGAGTGGGGGAAGTCGAGTGCGAAAGAAAGGGAAACGAGGAAGACTAGGAAGAAGGACACAGAAGAGGAAGCGAGAGAGTACCAGTGTTGCCGTATCTCAAAGGACTCCGGGCCTCGCGAGGGCTTCGAGGAGGCTTGTAGGCGCCTTCAGACACTTCCACAACTTTCTGGAGGCCACCAACTTCCTCCCTAAGGGGGCCTCTTGAGGACATGAACACCAAACCGAGTATAAAGAAAGCAGGGGGATGTAGAGAAGCAGAGTGTGGTAAGAAGGAGCAAGGAGAATCAGTTCGCGTCTCCTCATCGTTTCCTTTTTGAATGACCAGAGGAAAGAAAAGGATAAGAAGGAAAGGCTCTGCGAAGACATAAGGAAAGAAGAGCAGACAACAGAAAGGAAGCGGTAAGATGCGGGAAGACGGTTCGGAGAAGAAAGGAGAATTCCTCCTTCGCTCGCCTCTCTTACTTCCTTGCCCTTCGCCTTCTTCCTCTTCTCTTACCCTATTCATCTTCATAAGGAAGGAGAAATGAAAGAAACGGAGAGTTCAGGGCACACAAAGGGCACTCTTCTCATCACCTCATCCATCCTCCTTTTCATTGTTCTCTCCAGATCCCTCTTTCTCCCTCCCTCCCTTCCCGTCTACTTCTGCACATTCCCTTTTCCGCTTCTCTCCGCCTATTATGTTCGCTTGGAAAGAATCGCTTGCCCCCTATTCCTTCTCCTCCTGCCTTTCCTGCCTCCCGTCGAAGAAGGACAATTCACAAGGAAGAAGACAAGGGAGTAAGAGAAAGACAACAGAAGCGGAGAGACAATCCGAGAAGGGCAGAAGAAGAACGAGAGCCATAAGGAAACAAACACAGAAACAAAGAGAGAAAGTAAGAGAGAAAGACCAGCAAAAACAGAGGCAGAGAGTGAGAGAAAGGAGGGGAGGGGAAGCGATGCAGAAAGCAGTCGAAAGTGCCTTGCTTGTCCTATCTCACCGTCTCATTGGTAAAAAACCAGGAAGAGGTTGTGGAGGAAGACAAGGAAGAAGTGTTCTCGTCTTCACTCACCTTGTGCCCTTCCTCTCCCACCGCTCGTCCGCTCGACAGAAAGAAGAGAGTTGCGGAGAGGGCGAGAGAGAGCTTCAAGCCCAGCAGAGGAAGAAGAGAGAGGAAGATACGAGAAGTGTGGAGGAAGTGGCCAAAAGAAATGCTACGTAATGAAAGAGGGGAAACCAGTTTCTCCTCTGCTCTTCCTCTTTTCTCTCTTATTCTTCTCTTCTCGCAGGGCATGCATGGAGCCAGGAAAGGGAAGGGGTCAAAGCAGATGAGAGAAAGTAATGGAGAGAGCTGTTCTTCGTCCCTCTGACCTCCTCCTCTCATTTTACTCATATCAGAAGGGTCTGGAAAGGAGTGAAAGGTAGGGCATGGACTGAAGCGAGGGAATAGGTGAAAGTGGATAAGAAACAATGTTAGACAGCTTGCCGAAGGCGGCCAGCTCGCAGCTTGCCTGCGGCCTGGCCTGCTGAGCCTGGTGGGTGGGCAGGGGCCTGCTGAGATCCGCGGCCAGCACGCCCGGCTTGCTTTGAGGCAGGGCCAGCTGGAGAGCCTGGGTGAGTGAGTGGGGAGAGGGTGGAGCGGCCGGCTCGCCCGAAGGCGGCCGGCTCGCCAGGCCTCCCTTGAGGCGGCCGGCTCGCGCAAAGGCGGCCGGTTTCTGTAAGGCGGAAAAGATGACACATTTCCGGCCTGAAATGTGTCATGCTTCTTTCTGTAAGGCTGAAAAGATGACACATTTCCGGCCTGAAATGTGTCATGCTTCTTTCTGTAAGGCGAAAAAGATGACACATTTCCGGCCTGAAACGTGTCATGCTTCTTTCTGTAAGGCGGAAAAGATGACACATTTCCGGCCTGAAATGTGTCATGTTTCTCTCTGTAAGGCGGAAACGATGACACATTTCCGGCCTGAAATGTGTCATGCTTCTTTCTGTAAGGCTGAAAAGATGACACGTTTCCGGCCTGAAATGTGTCATGCTTCTTTCTGTAAGGCGGAAACGATGACACATTTCCGGCCTGAAATGTGTCATGCTTCTTTCTGTAAGGCGGAAACGATGACACATTTCCGGCCTGAAATGTGTCATGTTTCTCTCTGTAAGGCGGAAAAGATGACACATCGGTCTGAAATGTGTCATGCTTCTTTCTGTAAGGTGGAAAAGATGACACATTTCCGGCCTGAAATGTGTCATGCTTCTTTCTGTAAGGCGGAAAAGATGACACATTTCCGGCCTGAAATGTGTCATGCTTCTTTCTGTAAGGCGGAAAAGATGACACATTTCCGGCCTGAAATGTCATGTTCTTTCTGTATGCTTTCTTTCTGTAAAGGCGGAAAAGTATGCTTCTTTCTGTAAGACCTTTCCGGCCTGAAATGTGTCATGCTTCTTTCTGTAAGGCGGAAAAGATGACACATTTCCGGCCTGAAATGTGTCATGCTTCCTTCTGTAAGGCGGAAACGATGACACATTTCCGGCCTGAAATGTGTCATGCTTCTTTCTGTAAGGCGGAAAAGATGACACATTTCCGGCCTGAAATGTGTCATGCTTCTTTCTGTAAGGCGGAAAAGATGACACATTTCCGGCCTGAAATGTGTAAATGAAATACAACTTTCTAACTCTTATGTGTGGGGATTCTTTGGGTGGGTGGGTGTTCTTCCAGGTTCTTACTAGCGAACTGAGTTCTGGAAAAGGGGGTTGGGGCTGGTGTGGGGTGGGAGTCTTAGCACAGCTGGTGGTTGAGGCTCTGAGTTCCTTATTTTGGGGAGCTGTTGGCTGCTGGGCTGGGGCTGAGGGGAGGCAGGGCGCAGGGGGCAGGGGCAGGGGCGGGCAAGGGCAAGGGCAAGGGGGCAGGACCAGGGAGCAGCAGCGGGTTGGAGGGCAGGGGCAGAGGTAGAGGGGGGGCAGAGGCAGGGCGCAGGGGGCAGGGAGAGCTGGCTGGGGCTGGGGGTGGAGGCTGGGGTGGGGGCGGGCTGGCTGGGTCAGGGGGCTGGAGCTAGAGGCTGGGGGCTGAGGGCCAGTATTTAAAATTTTAAAAATCTTTAAAATCTTTAAAATCTGAAAAGCGTGGTTTTCAAAAATTAAAGATTTTAAAGTTTTTAAAAGCCTTTAAAATCTTTAAAATCTGAAAAGCTTGGGTTTTTCAAATTTTAAAGATTTTAAAGGTTTTAAAGATTTTTGAAATTTTAAATCGTTAGGTCTGGGCTCCAGGCCACCGACACCTATTTAAAATTTAAAAATCTTTAAAATCTTTAAAATCTTTAAAATCTTAAAAATCTGAAAAGCTTAGGTTTTTCAAGTTTTAAAGGTTTTAACGATTTTAAAAGCCTTTAAAATCTTTAAAATCTGAAAAGCTTGGGTTTCAAAAGTTAAAGATTTTAAAGATTTTAAAGATTTTTAAAATTTTAAATCGTTAGGTCTGGGCTCCAGGCCACCGACACCTATTTAAAATTTTAAAAATCTTTAAAATCTTTCAAAATCTTTAAAATCTGAAAAGCTTGGGTTTTTCAAAGTTTAAAGATTTTGAAGTTTTTAAATTTTTAAAATCTTTAAAATCTGAAAAGCTTGGGTTTTTCAAATTTTAAAGATTTTAAAGATTTTAAAAGCCTTTGAAATCTTTAAAATCTTTAAAATCTGAAAAGCTTGGGTTTTTCAAATTTTAAAGATTTTAAAGATTTTAAAGATTTTTGAAATTTTAAATCGTTAGGTCTGGGCTCCAGGCCACCGACACCTATTTAAAATTTTAAAAATCTTTAAAATCTTTAAAATCTTTAAAATCTTTAAAATCTGAAAAGCTTAGGTTTTTCAAAATTTAAAGATTTTAAAGATTTTAAAAGCCTTTAAAATCTTTAAAATCTTTAAAATCTGAAAAGCTTGGTTTTCAAAAGTTAAAGATTTTAAAAGCATCTGAAATCTTTAAAATCCTTAAAATCTGAAAAGCCTGAATTGATATAGCATTGATAAACAAAGCAGAGCCATACGTCAAATAGACCCTATAGGTCCTACGTACATATGTATATATATATATATAGATATATAGATATATAATATATAGATATATATATATATAGATATAGATATATAGATATATAGATATATAGATAGATATTAGATATATATATAGATATATAGATATATAGATATATAGATATATAGATATATAGATATATAGATATATAGATATATAGATATATAGATATATAGATATATAGATATGTATATATATATATAATATATATATATATAGAGAGAGAGAGAGAGAGAGAGAGAGAGAGAGAGAGAGAGATTTCTTGAAACCGCATTCTAAGGTGACCATAGCTCTGCTGAGCCTTGTGCTTCGAGCATACTCCTGAACCCAAAGCCAGCATGAGCCCAGGTTCCGTTCCTGCTGGCCACCTGCATTGCCAACACGGGCTTCGGCACGGCAAGGTCGATGCGCCTTTCCTCAGCCCAGCCGGAGATTGTGGACAACGAGAGGGACAGGGAAGTGGGTTTAGGAATCGAAAGATTCGGGGTGTGGAGGTTTCAGAGCTTTAGGTCGTAGGGCTCGGTATGGACGAGGCCACAGCCCTGAACCCTAAGCCCTAAACCGAAGTTACGCTGTTTCACTCGCAGGATCTGCTGATAACCTTCGAGATCGTGGAAACTCGGGTGAACGGTGAGCTATCCGAGCGCACACTGACCGCAGAGATCGGGGATCTTCTCCCGGAGACTTGAGCTGTCAGCAGTAACTCTTCGATTTGCTTCGGGTCCAAAAGACCTGGGGATTGGAGCAACAAATCTTAAACCCCGAGCCCTAAATCCTTTAGGGTTCTGGTGAGAAAAGGACAACACCACGGTCATCGAGTGGCTCCTCACTGCGAGCCTCAAGGGGGAGTTCACCTCACTTACGACCACCTTCGAGAACCGAAACTTTGTGATGATTGGCGAGCTGTGGTTTCTTAGCAGTAGGCTTAGTTGAAAGTTTGGTTTTTTAGGTCTTATGGCTTTAGCGTGTAGAGTTTAGGGTTTAGGGTTTTAGGGCTTGCGGCACGACTACTTAGAAGCAGTATCCCAACGATGCAGGAAACCCTCTGGGAGACCCCGAGCTATCGCTTGTGGAAGCAGTGCCTGGACCCATGCATTTGGGAGATTGTTTTTTTCGCCTTGGGTACCGGGTTGTCGTTTTGAGTTCGGGGCTTCCAGACTTTAAAGCAAGAAGCAGTTGAAGAGCAACCCAGAAAGAAGGAGTTGAAGAGAAAGAACATGGTTGCGACTCTGCGACATTGAGTCTTGTTCAGATCGTCCTTCAATGCTTCGTTGAATGCGAGGATGAAAGAACCGCCCTTGACCCCAGGTCGCCAACCCTAACCATAAGCTTCAAAACCCCAGACTAAACCCTCACGACCCTACGCCTTAACACCCGAAAACTCTTAGTCCTGTAGCCCTAACGCTCTTAAGCCCCAAAGCCTTACGTCCCTGAAGCCTTGAAGCCCTAAAGCCCTGAAGCCCTAAGGCTCAAAAGCCCAAAGCCACTTGCAAGGTTTCTGGCCACGACCTGATCCGTACCGTGCGCCTCCGTGGTCCGAATGGCAAGATGATCGAGGGCTTCTTTGTCAACGAGGCTCTGGGGTTTCGGGTTCAAGGGTTTCGGGTTTAGGGTTTAGGGTTTGTTCGAGGACTTCGGGCATAGCCTTTTTTCTTTTCTGAAGGCGTGGTGAAGGGTTTGTCAGCGGAGGTGGTGGGGATGATATGACGTGATGAAGTTCATCATGTTGGTGTGATGCTGGTGGTGATGTCAGGTTGTCGAAGTCGGTTGGCGTGGCCATTTGGACTCTAATGCTATGATGCTGTCAGAATCTAACTTAATATCTCCTATTATGTCTTAATGCACCGGACAGGGCCAGCGGGAGTTGCTGCTCATCGTTTTGGGCCGGGTGACCTAGAGAAATTCCAATACGCGTGCCACTCGGGGATTTAGGTGTCTCGTACGATCAGCGTGATCCGTTTAGGTGAAATTCCAATTGAGTCCTCCGCTTTTGCAACTATCTCGGGGTCAATGGTGTGTCCGATTCCTCCGATCGCTGCACGCCCTTGTCAATTCTACTACGTGCGCCGCACGCTGCTCTCAAATTGACAACCATCTCGGTGTGGGTCTGGAGGAAGGAATTTAGACGCGTTCCTGAGTCCACCGGACACCTTGTGACTTGTGGGAAGCTACAGTTCCCGCTTCCCACAATTGCTGTGCGTGAGGTGGTGCTATGCTTCGCCTTTTCCGCATGCTGGCACGATCCATATAAATTACCAGGCGCGAGCTGCACGCACGATCCATCGTTGATTCCAAGACATGGGTTGCATGCTGGCCGCGATCCATTGTACATGAACAGACACACACACAACCACGCTTTGAGGGCTTCTTCGTTCAGGAGCGCCGGCATGCAAGCCATGTACTTGAACTTAACAGTGGATTGCTCTCGCCGGAGAATGTGGACAGGGTCGCCATGTACACGGGCCTGCCAGAGCCTTGCCGAGTGCAAATGCAGTATGTAAAATGCCTCCAGACTCCTCATGGATGGGTGGGTGGGTGGGGTAGGTGGGCGGGGTGGGTGGGTGGCTGGAGGGATGGATGGATGGATGGATGGATGGATGGATGACATGTCGTCTCGCTTTTGCAATTCGGGGACACCCGGTCTCTAGCTTACATCTGGGGGCTAGGCTTTAGGCTTTCGTTTGTGTTGGGGCTTGCAGACTTCCGGGAGTGCCAGCTTGGGCAGTCTTCTCGGGGTCACGGCCGGAGAAGGTGCGACAGCAATTGGGGTTCTGGGTTTAGGGTGTCTTTAGTTTTGAGCTTGTATTTAGCTGCTTTCCACACCGGTCTTCATCTCGAAGAGCCTCGGCTCAATCTAAAGACCCTGGCCTTGCAATCCTACCTACCAGCCTTTGCGGCCAAGCCCCTCTAAACCCAAGCCCAAATTTGGAACCGCTAAAGCCACCCCAACAAGCCCACGCCCCCAAACTTCTGGAGAAAGGTGCCAGACAGCAAGTCCTTGCCGGACACGATCTTTAGCAGTGAGGCACCTCTGGCAAAACCGAAATCTTTGCTCATGTCCGGTGCAGATTTTGTCAAAGCAGGAGGTAGGGCTCAGGGTTTAGGATTCAGGCGCGGGCCTGTACACAGCATTCGCTTAGCTTATCTTCCTTCGATTACAAGGAAGACATAGGTGGGCCGTCAGGGCCCGAGAGTTGGGACACTCCCTCCCCCAGGATTGCGGGCCAGACGACGGGGCTCTCGTGAGATACATCCTCGACAAGGCCGGGCATCGGGCTTTGCGCTGGCAGGCTTCGGTTGTTTAAGTTCAGAGCAAGCCCCATGTGTCCAGATTCTCTGTGGCTTCCTCTTGAACCTCGAAAATGGTACTTGCGAGTTACTCTTGTGGACTGATGCCAAGGACGTCTCTGTGACTCTCCTCTCCGGTCTGGTTGTGAACTTGGGATGTTCATGGGACACACTTTACCTGTCGTCATGAGACATAACTACACACGTGCTTTTTCACGACATTCCAAGACCAGCAGAGGAATGTCACCATCCACGCAAGCGTTGGGCAAGCAACGGCCATTCTCGAACAGGTCCAAGACGGAAGGATCGTTGGAGAACATTCGCGCAACGAATCGGATGTGGGGTATGTATACCTGCGCTTCGCACGCCCGGCCGGACTTGCGGAAGGGAGCTCTTTCCTGGTGGCATGCTGCGATGATGAGGCCGTGGAGTTGCAGAATGCTTGGGAGACTTCTGATGACGAGAATGCTTCCATCAACATCTTTGATGAGGAGGGCCGTTGTGGCGAGTACTTTCTCTACTTCGGTCAGCCGGAAGATGCCGACCCGCAGGTGTGCGCATCAAGGCAGAGCGGCACCAGCACAACAAATTCCGTCACAGCTGCTGGTGCTTCGTCCACTGAACCTTCAACTGAAGCAAGCGTCACAAGCACTGGTGTCCCAACCAGCACTGAGAGCAGCACGCCTGCAAGCTCCAGCACAACCTCCTTGCCAGGTGCTGGTGCCTCGTCCACCACCGCAAGTGAAACAAGCACCACCGGCACTGAAAGCACCAGCACAACCTCCTTGCCAAGTGCTGGTGCCTCGTCCACCACCGCAAGTGAAACAAGCACCACCGGCACTGAAAGCACCAGCACAACCTCCTTGCCAAGTGCTGGTGCCTCGTCCACCACCGCAAGTCAAACAAGCACCACCGGCACTGAAAGCACCAGCACAACCTCCTTGCAAAGTGCTGGTGCCTCGTCCACCACCGCAAGTGAAACAAGCACCACCGGCACTGAAAGCACCAGCACAACCTCCTTGCCAAGTGTTGGTGCCTCGTCCACCACCACAAGTGAAACAAGCACCACCAGCAGCGTTGAAAGCAGCGCACCTGCCAGCTCAAGCACAACCTTCTTGCCAAGTGCTGGTGCCTCGTCCACCACCGCAAGTGAAACAAGCACCACCGGCACTGAAAGCAACGCACCCGGCGGTCCCAGCACGTTCACACCCACGAGCTCTAGCATACCGTCGTCGTCGTCGACTACATCCCTGACGACTGCTGCAGGCTCGCCCACCGAAACTTCGACAACCGGCTGGAGCACGGGAGTGTCGACCAGTTCTCCACGTCGGTACTACAGGTACTACAAGCGCTCGCGGCGCTCATGGAAGTGTGTCTGGGGAGAGAAGTGGCGCTGCTGGGGTCTCTTCTGCTGCGACCAGAACCGTCGCTGCCTGCCGCGCATGCTCTGCAGGCGGAGAAGCCTTTGCTGATTGATTCATGCTGGTTAGCCTTCATGCCTTTGCTTTCTGACATGTAAGATTCGCATATGCCACGGAGGCAGCCGTCGAGCAGTTCCGCCCAGGCAGCGCAGCTCTCAGGTATGCGCGCTTCGGAGATACAGCTTCTCACGGATGGGGGAGATGCCTCCCACACGTACAATTGCAAGGATATTTGCAAGGACGTTTGTGAAATGCAGCATCCGTCTCCAACAAGATGCCCGCACCTCTGCAGCACAAGACTCGATGCTGTCTTGCACATCGCGCAGGTGTTTTGCGTGCAGGGCCTGTGCTCAAGCGTCACCTCGACAAATCAGACGCACGAGGAGGCCGGCTTATTGCAGAAGCGAGTGCGGCGGACGGAGGTCTTCAGCGAGGAGGCCGAGGTCGGTTGCCAGCAGCCGGCAAAATATTGCCGGCTCTTTTGCAAGCAGGGCGTCCTTCTCGAGAACACCATCCAGCAGTGTCTGGCCGGCTGCCAGGCGAAATTCTCGCTGGTGTTGACGCAGATGCAGGCCTTTGTGAGGGGAGGCTGCTGTGAATCTCGTTGAATTTCGTGATGCCTGAGCTACAGAAGACAGGCGCCACGAAGCGTTTGCGACATTTTGGTGTTAGAGTGGGAGCCTGTGGGAGTATTCAGTGCAAGTTAGGGCGATCGTGTAAATACAGGCTTCCGTTCGGTTGCTGTGAATGACCAGACCGAGGACATTTTGAGGAGGTCTTTTCCAGCAGCTCTTAAATGTTTTGTTACAGAAAAATGTGTCAGGGCTGCAGGGTCTTTTGCCCAAACGCGGTTTTTCCCTGCAGCCTGCGCAAAGCATCGTCGCGCGCTGCTTGTAGTTCTACAGGCAGGGCGGCTTAGTAGAAGCTTTGACCAAGAGAACTTTTTACCGCCAAAAGATGGATCAAGCACTGTACTGCCTTCGAAGGCGTGTCTCTTCAGGGATGGCTGGTTGAGGCTTTGCAATGTGGAATCCGCATGTCTTCGATACACCGCTGCACTGAAGCGCTAACTCCAAAATGTCGTGTTCGGACGCAGCCCTGAAACCCAACGGCCTGTAGCCGGATGAGAAGCTCGATTTGCTGAGCTCGTCTTGTGTCCGGCTCGTTGGTTTTCACTTTGAGGTATGCGACAGAGTGTCATGGCCCCAGTGCACCACCATACTGCAAGAAGTACTCCCAACGGGTTAGGCTTTCGGGTTTCATGCTGTGCAGTGTTGGAGTGAACATGTCAAAGCCCGCAGCTGGTTTCTGCTCGCAGTACTGGATTCGGACGTGTCGGGTCATCCTATCGAGCCATGGACGCAGTTCCCCTTTTTGGCATCACGGCGTTTCTCCCAAGCGTGGATGATGGTACGCAGGGGGTTCAACCTGCAGTCGCAGAGGTAAAGGAGACTTCGCCGGAGTTCTTTGATGCCCAGCAGCAACGAGACAGCGGCTTGGTTAGTATTTTTGTACGGTAGCAGGATGCCGATAGAAGTCGACATCTCCTTTGGGCAAGCAGAGACGGATAAGAAAGCTTTCGGATTTGCTTGGGTGACCTCTAGTGTTTCCGCGGTCCTCGCATAGCAGAGTGACGAAGTCTTCAAGCCCTTGAAGATGTGATTTAATCATCGCGGCTCACGGTGCAGAATGCCGTTCACGTTTTAACCTCTTCTGATTGAACCTGTTGCTTCTAAAAGCCACTACAGAGAAGTGCGATCAGGGGGTGTCGCGATGAATGTGAAGTCTGGCGCAGAGGCCAGGCTGCAGGCTTTGCCAGATGACCCCAACTGCGAAGTCAAGGTATGTAGTTAGGTTCTGGGGGCTTAGCGTTCAGGGTTCAGGGTTACGGGCCGAGGCATGCCAATGTGTTCCGGTGCACTTCGAAGCACGCCTGCTACATGATTCGATGACTCCCGTAAAGTTAATTGGCAGGTGCAATGATCTGCCTACCGCAAGCAAGGACTGGGATTCGGGTTGTCAACTCTTGTAAATCTTCTCTGCTTCTGTTCGATTCTGAGTGCTATGAATTGCTCGGAAGCAGTTGTCCATCCCAGCAACATGTGAAGCTCTCGGTTTTCTTGAAGTGGATCAATCAGGAGGCTTACCAATTGGCGCAGCAGGTGCGTGATGCCGCTCGCTGGTACAGTGGTCGAGGGATGTGGGAGGGTCTTGTGGCTCTGAGCAGTGTCGGAAGATTTCCCACTCAGTGTTTCTGGAAAGGTGAGGTTGATGGTGTGTCGTGTTCGAGTCGGAGTCATCTTGTGCTCAAAGTCGACCTTTCTCTCTCTTCTCTCGAACAAAGGACACCAAGAACATGATCAATTGCTGTGTGGATGAGAAGTCGAAGGTCTGCCATGATGGGCTGCTCGAGATGATCGACGCCCGCGAACGCGCGCGGACGCATGTCTTGGGGTTCCATGTGGAATGATTTGTCAGGCTCGGTTTTCAGGTGCTGCAATGAAGCAGCGGCAAATCATGTACCCAGGAGTAGCATGAACTGATGTTGTGTATGTCATGTATGTAGTGCAAGGCCAGGTCCTAGGTTGAGCAGAAGTCCTCACGTGGTGCCCAAATTTGCAGTATCTGGCCTAGCCTCGACTACCTCCTCAGTGGATGCAGGCAGACACTTCGAGCTTGTCCTGGCGATCGCGAGGGGCGGGCACCAGTGTGGAAACCTTTTGCAGGCCGTGACGGACCTGTACCAGAGGATTGACAAGATATTTGACATCGAAGGTGCTCGGGTTCAATCTGGACCGGGGGATATGTGTGCGTGTGTACTTGTATCGAATTTGAGAGCCCATCGTTTCCTTGGTGTCTTGGCAAGCCAGGCTCCGGCAATGCTGGCAGTAACGTCAGCTTCAACAGCAAGTTCGTGCAGCAAGAGCTGCAGCATTTGGATGTGGTGATCACAGACCTGGCAAGCACGGAGCAGACCCTGTGCTCTTTGAGCAGTGTTGATCACAGAGACAAATTGATGCGCGCAATCCAGGCCGTGTCCAGGCAGCTGTGTACATCTGACATCCTGGCAAACTTGGCAGAGACATTGAAAGCCAAAAGCCGCATTGACGAGCAGCAGGACCAGGAACATCTCAAGCGCGGGGAGAAGCAGGCGCTCGTATGGGTGGCAGAGGCTGAGAAGAATTGGCATAAGACCCGCTTGGACCATGCTATGGAGCATCGCGAGAGGACCAAGAGCAGCATGAGACAACCAGTTGTGCGTGTGTGTGTGTGTGTGTGTGTGTGTGTGTTTGTGTTTGTGTGTGTGTGTGTGTGTGTGTCTGTGTGTGTGTGTGTGTCTGTGTGTGTGTGTGTGTTTGAGAGTCTGCACGAGTGTGAGTTTGTGTTTAAGCAGCTCAGTGCCACCCTGAAAAGGTCGTTGTTCTGTGGTTGCTGTCGTTGAGAGCTGCAGGTAATCTCGATGCCAAGAGGAAAGAGTTGCAAGAGCTGCAAACTCGCGAGAGCGTTTCTCGGGAAGATCTTTTGCGTAGCCACAAAGAGTGCCAGAGGCAGCTGGATAAGCAAGTCAAGGAGCGACACCCTGTAGAGTGAGAAATCCGAGTCAACGTGTGAGTTGTCGCTCCGTTCCGCCGGCTTGCATCGAAAGGAGTTGCAGGAGCGGACAGAGAAGGAGCAGGCCAAGCTCCAGGAACCCATCGACCTGTGCCAGGACAAGACTGTCGAGCTGCAGAACCGACTCCTGTATCTCGGGAACTGTTAGAAAGCAGTTGTGTTGCAGCAGATCCGCCTTTAATTTGCTAAGGGTCCCCCGTCTCTGAGTGATTCCTTGAATTAAAGGAACCTGGGTTCTCACAACATCAACCACATCATCCTCGTGGTAGACAAGAGCGGGAGCATGTGCGGAACCCGCTGGAGATCGCTGCTTCGTGCCGTCGACGCTTTCCAAAAAGCTTGCGTCGCCAAGGGCTCACAGGACCGCCCGGCCTTTTTGGCTAGACCGCTTTTGCTACTATTAGTATTATGAGTATTATTGTTATTCTTGTTATTGTCATTATTATTAGTATTATTCTTATCATGATTCATAGCAAGACTGCCTGCGTGGGTATCTAGAACGTTAGCATGAAGTCTTTTGCAGGACAGAGTGTCAGTCATCACCTTCGATGTAGACGCGACAAGTCTGGTCACAGCAGCCCCGATCACATCCGATATTGTATCTCGCCCATGGTGTCCAAAGGAATGCTCAGCAACGTATGTACAGTATGATCCAGGGTTCCGGCCACACTTCGCATGCTGCAAGCATTCATGAGTTCAAGATCGGGGGCGTGTGCCACAGCCAAGGTTGGTAAGTTGGGGCGAGTGTCGCCGTCCTGGGGAACAGCATACAAACCTGCCTGGGAGAAGGTGCAGGCGCTGGTGCTCACGGGTCGTGAGTCTGCACATGAACGAAAGGAATGATGTAAGCGCCACAGGACACATGATAGAGACTTGTGCATGAAAGCTTTGGTGGCGAGGAGCATGCAGCCGGTGAGCCAAGCTTCGCTCGCATCTTCGTTGTCTTCCTCAGTGACGGTCTTACTAACAACGATGACTTGACCGCTGCCAGGGCAACCGCTGCAAAGATGCATGCTGATGCGGCTGCAGCAAACAGATCGATGTGTGCATTCTTTGTGCATGTGGACGACGCGCCATCTCCTCAGATCGAAGAACACCTTATGCCGCTCGTGAAGGCAGCCAATGGTGGGCAGAATCGCAAGGCCTTGGGAGAGAGTACGGTGGATCTGTTAACGCCGGTGGGCACCGCAGACCTGACGTCCCACTTTGCCCAGCTGGCGAGCTATGTAAACATGGAGAAGTGCCATGGTCAAGGCCTAGGAAAAGGAGCTGAGGTCTCGAAGAGAGCAGGAGACGAAGGCAAAGCCACAGCTTTATAAGGACCAGATGCAGGCCCTGACCAAGGCCAATAAGATTGCAGAGAAGAGCATGAAGAATGATCATGCCACATTGCAGAAACTCTTTGCAGACATGGTCGAAGAGTTGCAAGAAGAGGTCACAGAGCTTGCGACAGCATCGGGCAATGCGGAGGGAGCTGTGCTGCAGCTCGAGATCGAATACAAGAAGAGCCAGGCAAGTCACGCAGCGGCAGAGGCTGCCTTCTCTCAGGGCGAGGCAGCGTTCAAGCAGACCTGCGAGAGTCTGTGCAAGATGAGCCTGAACCAGGCGAAGGAGCTTGAGAAACTAAGCAATCAACACAGCCAGTTCCTGGAGCAGTTTGGCACCACGGACGCCACGCTCCTGTTCCGGCAGCTGCAGGGTTTGGAGCAGCTGACGAGGCAGCTGCAGAACAGCTCGGTGATCGAGCAGGACCCGGATGATGTGGAAGCCTTTTGTCCGAAGTTGTGCGGCGAAGCAACGGAGTTCAGTTCGATGCACCTTTGATTTCACCTTCAGGATTTGTGCTGCATGGTGCACAGCATGGTCACCTTCACCAACAGCTTGAAGGATCAGATCATGGATCCGCTTCCTGGAGGTCGGGTGGGTGATCCCCGTTGGCAGTGGCAGAGGTCTGCTTTCCTTGAGTCGGGTGCATAACTGTACAGGCACCGAAAAGATCACCAAGGCGAAGGCCAGGCACGTGGGAGCTCAGGGCTGCAGCTGCACTGTAATGTAGAGCTGGAAACATCCTGCAGGTTGTGCTGAAGAAGCTCTTGAAGCAGCGGCGCTTGGCGTACAAGGACAGATCTAGCCCCACGTCTCTCCCTGTCTCTCCCTCTCTCCCTCTCTTTCCCCCTCCTACGCGTGATGGCCGTGATGGCGCTAGCTCTCCAGACATAGCCTGTGTCGGCCGCACCTTCTAAGCAGCATTCCGGAAGATGCAAAACAACTAGCTTACTTAAACTAAGAAGCACTAAAAATCTCGTCTGTCTCTCCATGTGCTTGATTGAATGTAGTGTTGTGATATTGTGCAGTGCATCATCGTCTTGACACCGAGTCGGCGCCGCCATAAGGGGAGCAAAGCTCGCTAGGATCTGCCCGAAGAGGACATGCAGGCGCTGCTCCTTGATGCATGGAGACTGATGCCTTCAGTGGGGCCCGAGGGTACGTGGAAGCAGGCTCTGCCGATTTTTGTGCTTGGACATCTCGATCAGCATGGAATCCAAGGTTGAAGTATGAAGCTGAAGTGCAGCGGCTTGATCCAGAGGAAGATGATCCGATTTCGCATGTTGTGGCCATCCAGCAAGGGGAGGCTGTAGCGCCATACAATCTTAGCCTTGGCAAGCCCGGAGGACGTTTGCAAGCCCATCCTGTCTGCGGGCATTACCGCGGAACGTGCCCATGTGCAATGTTTTCTTGTCACACGCCATGGAGGAGGTGTGTTGGTCGCGATCCGCTCATCTTTCGGCGAAGAATGTGTTTCCAAGCTCTGCTAGGGCCTGCCAGATTGGTCGCAGGGTCGGTGGGGGGGGGCGGGCGAGACTCGAATGCAGGTATTTGTGAGGCCGTGGATGAGATGGACAACGAAAAGGTCATGGAACTGAAGAAGGCAGCTGGAGTGGCGAGTGCTTGTGCAGGTGCGTGATTTCTTTGGGCTGTTGCTGTGCTGTGCAGGACCTTGTTCTGCTCGTTCAGCAGAAGGCTTACGAGATGGATGAGTGCGACACGCAGGACTTTATTTGTAGAGGGCAACACCCAAGGTGAGGTTTTTCATTTTGGCCAGCAAGATAATGTCAGGTTCAAGCCCTTTGTGTAGAGTCGTAAAGCTCTCGTAATTCGAGCAGTGTTGACACTGTCCTCAGTCACCAAGCCTGTGCTTGCTGTTTCTGGATCTTTGTCTCTTGGATCAGTGTGTCAGATACGACTACTTCACCATATGGAGGACATCGAAGAGCAGCAGCGCATCAAGAAGAAAGAGCTTAAGAACAAGAAGGCCGTCAGTACAAAAGCCGGACGCCGGATATCTTTTTCAGATCTTTTGCTCGTCGTGTGTTGAGCACCTTTAGAGGCGCCATCTTCATTGTCTTCGGCCCCACATCTCAAGCAGCTTCACCCCACCTGCCAGGCAGAGCTCCTGAAGCAAGAGGCAGAGCTAAAGCAAGCCCAGAAAGCACCTTCCAAGAGCAACGTCAGCACAAGCCGCTCGGTCAGCAGAAAACCTCAGTACGGCAGAGTCGGCAGAGCGATCATGTAGAGCCATTGATTCAGCTGGGGCCCAGCCTGCCGACCCAAGTTCAGGTGATGAAGACAACGACTCCACTTGGGAAGTCGTCGACAGCGTCCAGGAGAAGGTAAATGACCTCAAGGATGAGATCAAGGACCCGTGCAGCCGTAACTCTGACTGTCTGCATTTTCCACCTCAGCTTGAGCCAGGCCTTCTGTTGACCAGCAAGGGAGACGCTTTGGCTACCAGCTTAATGTGCAAAGCCTGGCAGCTTTGAGGAGCTCGAGCATGACATCAAGGATCTCGAAGGAGAGAAGAACGGCTTCACGGCAGCCGAAGACGTGTTGGTGGCGGCTTCGGCAGTTGGGGTGCTGTCTTGGGGTTCGAGTCTGCAAGTCGGGCAAGACGTCCAGCACAAGTTGAGGAGGTTGTTTTGTTTTGGAAGGTTTCTCGACAACTCCTTTCCTCGATTGGCCACCCACTTGGTGGGGAAGTCCGGGTTTCCAAGCTCGAAATCAGAGCCTGACATGCGGCATGCTTGCAGTTCGACCTTCTGCCGAAACAGTATGCGTCTATACCCAGTTTTTCATTTCGCAGATGAAGTGAGTCTGCATTGCATCGACCCCAACCTATCCTCCTCCACGAATCCGAGAGCTGGTCCTAAAGTTTCCTGACACCCATCACTGCGGAAGCCCCGGTTTGAGGTTTCAAGAAGGCGCAGCAGGCCCGGTTGGTGGGGAGCCCGATCCCAAGTTTTGCAGGATTGAAGGCGCAGCCTTGGCTGCTTTACGATCTTCAGCCTGAAGAACTGGGAGCTCCTTCTAAAGAGCGAAGCTCCCCACCGGCAGCAACTTCAAAGAGTGCACCAATAACTGCAATGACTCACAGCGAGGGTCTTCCACACTCCGACCCAGAGCTTGCGTTACTCTGTATCAGTCGCAGCTGGGAATTGGGTTTGTATGGCACCTTGCCCCGACAGCGCGGTGTCCCCTTCCACCTCTTCAAACTTGAGGCACGAAGCTAAGTAACCTAAACCCTACACCCCTAAACCCCTAAACCCTAAACCCCAAACCCCCAAACTCCAAAACCCTAAAACCTAAACTGCTAAACACCTAAACCCTAAGCCCTGATCCTCCTTGACTTGGTGCAGCCCTGAAGACTGGCAGGCGACACAGAAGAGCTTGGAGCCTTGTACGCGCACGCTCTCGTACCTCGGTCGCAGTTCATGGCCTTAGGGGGCTGCACGCTGAGGAGGCTGATCTGGCTTGTAGCCTCACCTGCAGAGGATGGCAAAAGAGCCCGTCTCTGTGGTTGGAAGCTGTCTTATGGCCAGCCCGAAGTTTGGTGCTTTCAACCGACGGAGCGGAGGAACATCGGCTCGGTTCCGGAATTGAAGTGAAGCTCGGAGCGACTGCTTGCTGAGGCTCGCAGTGGAGATTTGCTGCACTACCTTCCGGGAGCAGGTCGCTGAAGAGGACAGCTGGCTTTTCTTGTGCTCCCTACATCCTAAATCCTACATGTCTAGGCCCTACAACGCTGAGCCGCGCTCACTTCGTGGCATCAAGCAGAAGCTAGCTACTTTCTTGTGAGGAGAAAGCCGCTCTGCGAAGCACCTTCGAGTCCTTTCGACGCTTTGACTCCGATTTGGGCGTGAGACAGGTCGTCACAAGAGTCCGACTCAACGCAGGGACCGGTCTTGCAGATGCCCTCTCAATCTTCACTGGCCGATTGTTTTTGTGGTGGGGCTGTATCTTGAAGATGGATTGTTCCCCTCAAAGGTAAGGTGGGGCTTGTTAGGACTGTTAGGGACTGAAAACGGACATGAGCATAAGCCTTTTTTATAGGGGATATCCCTACCTTATTGGGCTTCATTATACAGGGGGTGTATATCTGATATCTGTATCCTAGTTTTGGCTCATGTGCTCTTTTTTGGGGCCCTAGCTTGCTTCGTTGCTGGAGCCTAGAAGTTCTACAGGAACCAATATCTCCAAGCCCATGAGAACCTTCGTGAGCATGACGGAGCAAGCCAAGAGCAACCCGAATGCACCGAGAGGCAAATGCATGCCCAGGCAGCTCGCTTCATAAGGGGCTTAAGGTCTGAGGTTTGGGGTTTAAAGTTAAGGGTGTGTAGGGAGTTCCTAAGAAACGTTGCGAGCCGGCCTGGTATAAATTTGGCTTACATTGCCAGCCAGTGGAGATTGTGTTTCTAGCTGGTGTGCAGAGGGCACCAGACAAGGCACGACAGTGGTGACACGCAGCGTAGCAATCTTTGCTCATCCTTCCACAGGACACCAGACTCGTTCATGTTGTGAGCGCCCAGCACACCCTCAGTCCAGGTACGTTCACGGACCGCTCCTCGATGCAGCCGCCCACTCTCCTGGGCGCACGTGGCGGAAAGCGCATGGCTTTAGAAGATGCCGAGTGAAGAGCCACTGCTGCAGGGCAGCGGAGCCAGAGGCAAATGGCTCGCACGAGAGGCCCTGTGTCCCCGATAGGTTGTATGAGTAAGCGAGGGCCTGGGCCTGGGTGGACAGGAGGATCTCATGAGTTGCAGAACATGAAACGACGGAACTTACACTGCCTGGGGGTCCTTGCAACAAACCGACCAAAAGGGATCCACCGTGCTGGCTCCCACGATAGTCGAGACCTGAGGTTCAGATTTGACCCCTGCACTGCCTTCATTGAAGCATGCTTACCTCCGGTTTCCTCTCTTCGTCATCGCACGCAAGCTCCATATGCTAAGATCATTTCAGCGGGAAGCATGGGGATCCTGCTTATTGAGGTTATGAAGCGGTAGAGTGTTTGCCGCCAGCAGCATCACCCCTGGCACTCTTTGTGCCGGCTTGAAGGTTTGTGTGCAGAGACCCAGGACCCGAAGATGATCAGCAAACGAGTTTAGCCGATAGTACAAGCTGGGACCCTTTGATCCCTAGTTGTTTGTTGCTGGGTGGTATAAGTAGCACCTGTTTGGTGACAGCGATCAACATGCGCAGCCAGGGCTTTATCCTGCAGCTACAGACTCAAGCAGGTACGGTACAGCTGTCCCAGCAGAGGTTTACAACATCATCTATACCCCTTTGGCCCTCAATGAGCATTGCTGCCTTTTTGCTCGTGGGTCGGGTCGATGCCACACGCCTTGCAATCGGCCGCAGACATTGAGCGGCCTGTGATGCTGCGCCGTTCCGTTTTTGAGCTTGCACAAGTTGCTTTAAAGGTTTGTGCCAGCCGGGTCAGGAGCAAGACGCCATTCAGCTTGTTGCACCTCCATCTGGGCCTCAAAGGCCCATGTAGATTGTCGTCGAAATATCAGCTTCTCGTCCGCGACATTGCTTGAAAGCAAGTTGAAGGTGGTGGCATCTTATCTTCCGACCGTGCAAGGCTTGCGAGAGGCTTGTAGCCTTCTTGCACCCTCCTGTTCTTTACGACTTGCTGGAAGCACGCTTCCAATGGTTGAAGCTTCCTTGGAATGCAACTCGTGACTTGTAACTAGTGTTTACTAGTTGCTTGAGAACATTGGGGCCCGTTGAGTTGAGAGGTTGCATCCAGGAAGTTGGTCATGATGTTTGCACAGGGCGTTGGTGTTACTGAGCCTGTGTGACAGGCATCAGGTTCCCTGATGCGTCAGCAGTTCACAGCACTCTATTGTGCAGTCCTGATGCAGTAGCTTCGGCAGTGTCGGCGGTGAATCAACCAGCCATCCCCCGGCGGCTGTCGCAGAAGCCAAATGAGTTAACGTTCCAAAAGTGTTCCAAAGATCATGTCACAGCAAGGCGTGGCGAAGGCGGCATGTGTTTGCCGTCCGAAGCCTGACATTTGACCCTCCCTGTGTCAAGTTGAAGGCTGGCGGCACGGAAAAGCATCGCTTATAGTTTAATCAAGCACCAGACATTTCGCTAGGACTGCGCCTTCATACAGCTATGTGCGAGATTGCTGGCCACCTCAACGACTCTCAGGAGGAAATGCTAGCCTTGCAAGCTACCACCGGCATTTCTGATTTGTAGACACGCGGAAGAAAAAGCAAGTGAGGCAAGTCTTGGCAGCCGGCTGCAGCTTCAGAGATGTGTTGTTTGTAGGACTCCCGCATAGTCCGGGCGCTGTGCCAGCCCGCCTCGAACCTTTTGCCCGTAGACTTTGCGGATCCCGCGACCACGGTCGGCTGTCTGAGTGCCGGGGGCTCGGGTGATACACTGACGGTCTCGTCTCCGACGTTGCCAGTGCGATGACGACCGCCCGTTCCTTCAGCTTTTGGCCTCCTTAAGAAGATCTCTGAGCTAGAAGTCGAGCGGGAGGGAAGTTGAAGGAGTTGGCGCTTTGCAGCTTTTCGTCCTCTCAGGTGAGCTGCCGGCCAGAAGGCTGACAGCGTGGCCCGAGGCTCCTCCTGGCGGTCCTTTGTCTGCAGCGGGCTGCAAGAGATGGGGGAAAAGACTTGCATTGCGCATTTGGGCACAGACTCTACAGCTGTGGCTTGGCACAAGTCATGTGCCTCCAAGCCAACGCCAAGGCTCCCAGACCTCAGAGCCGGCGCGGCAAGGCAAAGCCTGCAGTTGCATTCTGCCAACTTTGCGGGCTTGGACGTAAGACTCCGAGGTTTCAGCGTGTTTCTACTCGCGAATGCTGCACTGGCCGGGTGCATGCCTGACCTTGCAGGCTATTGGAAGAGCTGTTGCGACGTCTTTACGCTTAGAGACTACCGTGAGCCCATCTCTTAAGAATGAGAGCAGATGCCAACACTTGCGTCATGTGCTCTTGGTCCTAGTCGGTGATATCGAGCATTTGCTGTTGCGACTCATTTCCGCAAGCATTTCTGGACTCCATCGTGAAGTCTTCCTCACCTACAGCCTTCACGTCCTCAAAACCTCACCGCCTGACCAGTCGCTTGGGGCAAGCTGGTCATGATTTACTGCACACGTTCCGGACAGGCCAGCGTCTATGAGCTTGCGTGTGAGCGCAACGAACTCGACCGTCTGCACTGCAAGAAACAGAGCTCATGCACAGCATTAAATTGCAGTGTGATGGGTGCTAAACCCAGTTTTTTTTTGCAAGAGCTTGCTAGGCAAATTGTTTGTGCCCCCAGGCTCTGCAAAGATAGCGACCAGGTAGAGTCGAGCTTGGCCCAAGGCGATGGACCAGGCAGAATTGTTGCAGGCAATGCTGCAGGAGATGTACCCTAACGACGGGCCCATGGTTGAACATGTCCTCAGTGCATTGCACTCGGAGCCCAAGTACCGAGAGAGCCTGTTGAAGCTCAAGTCGCCTCTGGCGATTCGAGCATTCCTGAACAAACTGGCGGGCACACGGCCGCAATCCTCGAAAGGCATGCAGGATGCTATTCATACTCCGTCACAGGGGCTACTTCCATCTCTACCTTCGCAGAGTTCGGACGAACAAGTGGAAGACATGCGGCGGCAGTACCAGCAGTACATTGGCACAGAGATTGTGGAATCGGAGTCCCGCTGGACCTTGATTCACGACCTTCCGCCTGATGCAGGAAGGGTGTCCCAATGCCTGGGTACTTCAGGATTCTTCACAGGTCAACAGTCCCAGCAAGCTGCAGCTGCTGCATCGGCCCCAGCAGGACATATGAAGAGTGCTTTGGACAGCATTCAGATTGACAAAATACTGGCTCCCCCTGAAGCCGCAAAGCCGGTGCGCTCGGCACCCACCAGCACGTGCCTGATGCGAGCTGGAACAGTCTTGACAGTTGGAGTTCTCGGGTATGAGCTCTGTGGTCACGTCCGCCAGTATTGGAACAACCAGGTTGATCGCTATGAACTTACAGACAGGCTGGTCTCCAGCCTGGTTTCAGCAGCGGCGACTGCTGCCGGGGCATTTGGGGGGGCCAGCCTCCTTTCAGGGGCCGATCCATGGGGGGTTGCCTTCGGTGCTACGGCAGGTGCTTGGCTTGCTTCAGAGCTCGCCAAGACAGCGATGCGCAAGGTGTTCATGGAAGTGTTCGGGGACAGCAGAGAGCGTGCCCTCCGAGATGCCTTTGCAGTACTTGGGCTCAGGCCGACGGCGCACGCGAAGCAGATCCGTCAGCAGTACTTGCGCCTCGCCACTGAGAGTCATCCAGAGAAAAAATTAGGCTCCCATTTCCGCTATGTGCGAGTGAACAGCTCCTTCGAGCTGATAAGGGCGTCGAAGTTTTGAAGCACGCCGGAGCGTGTACAGGCTGCTGACCGTCAGTCGGCAGTCATCTTCCCCCACATCCCCGGAGGGCGTAGCAGTCTCCCTGTGTGACGAGATGACTTCTGGACCACAAGTGTCTGCCATCTGAGATGTCCTGGTCATCCATGGCGAGCAAACAGTTCTGAGCTGTGACAGAAGTTTTCTTGACTGAAATTTTGAAAAGCCTCGGAGCAGTTCTGTGAACATGCCGCCTCGTCAAGCATTTTGGCTTTCGAGGTAAGCTTTCTCGTGGCTTTAGCCTTGGGTAGTCACAGCTCTGCCCAGCATGGATGCGGATGAGGTTCGCAACAGCGTGGACTTTGTGCTGCAGTCTCTCTATGCGGAGAAGCCTGAGAAGTTCGGAGAAGTAATGTTCTTGCTGTGCACCATGGATGAGCACTATTCGTACCTCGCCAAGCTCACATCAATCCCCAAGGCCATGGATACATATCTTGAGAAGCTGATTCTCCAGAGCCCTATGCCATCGCCTGGGACTGCTGGTATCCCTTCGAGTGTTGACGAAGCAGAGCTGATGCTGAACGATTGTCGTGACAGATTTGGCACCAATGTCGTTCGGCTGGAAAAGGCGGGCATCATAAGCCGTTCCATTCTGGACGGCTTATCAAGGAGCCATGCAGGCATGGCAGTGGGCTGCGCAGAGGCTGCCGCACAGTTTGCAGGAATGACGTCTCATTCGCTGCAGCGCGCTTTCGTCATGACTGCAGTCTCCAGAGTTGCAGAAGTTGTGCCGATGGACCAAGGGAATGTCTTCCAAGCCATCTTCATGAAGCGGCTCGCCAACGCTACAGCCGTGGAGTCTGAATTGGCTCAGCAGCTTGCAAAGAGGTACGGTGACTTCGGAGCCTGTTGCAAGTGGGCAGGCGCGGCTGGCGCCATCCTCCAGGTCGGGCTGCTTGGCTACGAGCTCTATGCAGACATCCGAAAGTACTGGAAGGGCGAAATCGACGGCTACCAGTGTGCCGAGAACCTGAGCAGCTCCTTTGCCTCAGCCGCAGCTGCTGCTGGAGGTGGTCTCGCGGCGGTAACACTATGCGCTGGAGCCGCTCCTTGCGGCTTAATTTTCGCTTCTTTGGCGGCAGCGTGTGTGGCATCTGGGCTCACATCCTTCGCAGTCCGTGCATGCTTCCAACGCTGCTTCGACAATGACCGGGACCGAGCATTGAAAAGGGCCTACGAGGTCTTGGGCATCACCAGGGGTGCTGCTCCAGATGTGGTGAGGCAGGCTTATCTGACCAAGGCCAAGGAGACGCATCCAGACAAGGGTGGGAATGAGCAGCTGTTCATTGAGCTGAATAGCAGCTACGAGCTGATAAGGGCGTCGAAATTTTGAAGCACGCCGGAGCGTGTACAGGCTGCTGACCGTCAGTCGGCAGTCATCTTCCCCCACATCACCGGAGCACGTAGCAGTCTCCCTGTGTGATTCCGGTACCGAGATGACTTCTGGACCACAAGTGTCTGCCCTCATGCAGTAGCTGAAGGTCTAACTTCTCGTAGATCAGATGAAAGGCAGGACCGTCGCGCCTTCTCCGAACTTATGCATGAAAATAGTGCAGAGTGTAGACATCCCCGTGTCTACATGCTGTGACATCCGCATGGCATTGTGGCTCCTCAGCTCCTGAACCACTCCGATACACATGTCGGACTTAAGAGTCTCGTGTGGGCGCCCTGTTTGCAACAGGATCCGTTTGATGTCCGTACACTGTCTAGCAACGTCGCATGTGCTAAAGTTCCGAAGAATTTTGTTTCTGCTTTGATTGTCTGGGTTCAGCTGCGCCGAGCAGCATGAAATCCATCTGGGCACTCGACTCACTCCTCACGGACCTCCTCAAAGATCTGCTTCGACAAGGTGCGGCTTGGTTTGCCGTATGTTAGAGGAACGTCTGCCATGGCAGACACTTCACTGCTGTAGAATACGAGGTTGTATCACCGGCTAGTAACTCAGCATACGAGGCTCCTTGCAAGCGTGGTGTGTGAGAGATAGCAGAGAAGACTGCCCGGACGGATATTCAGCGGCGCAACTCGTTTCGTCGTCAGCTGCTCTGCCAGACGAAGAGATTCAGAAGACATCACAAGACACTCCCCAAGCCCTCCAACATCACAACCAAGGTTGCCTCCAAGAGCTCGCAACGGATCCATCAAGGACCAGGCGGTGTTTAGAATCTGCCTCCAGGCTCCTGCCCGACCCCTTTTTTAGGGTACCTACTTTTCTATCATAACAGATCCGAGCCATAAAACTAGGTACCCGAAGTAGGGGGGTAGGGTATGACCCTATAGGTAGAGTGCAGAGTTTGAATCTGTCTCTTGCACTTCCTCATGTCTTTGATCCGACCCTTTGCTGCAACGCATTGTCTTTGACAGGCTCGCAGGTCAGAGACAAGGGCTGTAGTGTAACACTCTGTCCCGATGGCACCAGAGTTTGTGCGCTACAACTGCGATCATGAGATCATAGATGTGGACGAGTTTCAAGTTGCCCGGGCCATCTTCCGGGGGGAGACGCAGGCTCTTAGCCAGGAGGTGTTCGACCTATGCGTCACTTTCGGGCACCACAGCACTGCGGCCGCCTTGGCGAAGCATGGGGCCTGCAGCTTGGAGGCCTGGCACCTGGGACCTTTTGCTAGATGGAAGGTGCGGCAGAAGCGTACACGTGTTATTTGCGGGTGCGTCGGAAGCATCCGCAGTACCGAAACTTGTGACTTTTGTTGCTGGGGCTCGGAGACCGAACGTGGTGAGTGGATGCTTGACTGGGATGCCGAGCTCGGTGAAGCTGTGGCTTCTGCTCGCGAGGCAGCGGAGCGTCCCGTGACCCGCTTAGTGCTCGCCATGCTGCGCTCTGGCGAGGAATTCGACAACCTTCATATCTCAGAGTCTGCCATGGCCCGTCTGCTGGATATTGCCGTTCTTACTGGCGACTCGGACTTGGCACAGCGCTGCGCGGCACAGTGTGTGCGGCGGCCTCTGAGGCGATGGCGGTCGGAGGATTTCTTTGTACAGCCGCGCACTGAACTTATCGCTGTTGCTTCACCAGACGTTTTCATGGCCGCCATCCTCGCAGGCATTGCCCTACAGGGGCTGCTGGTTGGAGTACCCAGCTTATTTGGCTTGTTCTGCCCTGGTGTCATTCCATTGCGCGGAGCCGTCGCAATGTGCGGTGACCTGCAGCTTTGGCGAACTTTGGCCCCACTCTTGCCAGAAAGCCAGCACCCCTGGAGCCCGAGTCCGGGTAAGCCGGAGTCGGGCCTGCTCCTATGCAGACAGTCAGCCCACTACCGTTCGTGGGAGCTGTGCGTGAACCGACTCCGAACTGCCTTGTTAGCGAACATTGATTTGAAACGCTTCGGATTTTATGACGGGTATGCATACGCATGGAGGCATTGCTGTCCTGCATGTGCGGCAAGGGTTGGATTCCTAGATGGACTTAACGTCGGTGATGATCGACGCCGTCTGCTTGATGTGGCTGTTTGCAAGGGGCAGTCGGAGTGCGCTGAGTTGCTCGCTTCCCGGGAGGCTTCTGCTTCTTGCTGGCTGCGTGAACTGTGCCTGCCGGACATGCTGTGTGCAGAGTGCGGGGACGTGACAGTACCCGGGGTGGCACACGCGCCTTTGGAGCAGCGCCGCGCAACTGCCGGGGCGGCACTTCGTGCTGCCCTCACTCGCAGCAGAAAGCTTGTGGCTCCGATGGGGTTTGTCGTCTACCAAGCCATGCTACGATGGGGCTGTGGCAAGAAAGTACCGCCACCACTGGTGAACCATGTCCTGAGCTTCGCTGCAAAGAGGCCCACCATCGCCAAGCTGCTGGAGGGGCTTGAGGACGAGTTATTGCACGCAGCGGATTCGGCAGCAGGCTCCGAAGTTCAGGAGCAGAGTCGGCAACCGGAGATCAGCCCAACAATGGAGGAAGGCCCAGAGTTGCAGTCGGTGCAACCGGCTGGTTCTGAAGTTGAGGAGCCGAGCCAGCAACCAGAGATAAGTGCTACCACACCCGACATGGGCGAGCAGGCAGAGCCTGTGGCAGAAAAGTCGGAGGAAGGCCCAGACGCGAAGTCCACCGACGACGTGCTGGTTGCCCTGCGCAATTCCAAGGCTCAGGCCCAGGAAGTGCCTCTGAGCTCAGATGGCGTGATGCACTTCCGGCTTACTCGGAAGGCGCACGCTCCCCATGTGAACGAGCTGCTGTTGGACCCGACGGGACCCTTGGCTGTTCTTCACCGGCGGGTTTTGGAGGCTGGCTGCGAGGTGGCGCCGGACTGGTCGCCCGTGAAGGCTTTGTTCGTGCCGTGCACCGTGGCCCAGATGCAAGAGCTCTTGGCATCTGCCGAAGAGGGCTCCTTGGCTGGATCAACTGCTCCCTCAGCACACGAATTGTAGACGGACCCCTGTCCCTGTAGCTTTGTCTTTCGTTGAACAGGCGGCGTTCACCCTCCGGAGCTCGGCAAGGAGCACATCCTGGCCCTTCGAAGCGATTTTCCCGTGCTGGATCGTGCCATCCGCAGCATCAGCAAGAAGTACCGTCCCAGACTCCGCCCCACGCTCCGAGAGGAGCCACAGAGCGAGTCGGATGACGAGCCCTTCATTGTGGCAGAAGGCGGGCTGCGCACGGACTCGAGCCTCGGCTTCCCGTCCTACGATCCCTGAGCTGATCCGTCCTTGTTCAGCGTGGATGGCACGGGCTGCCGATTCATGCGTTGGGCTGCTTGATGTTTACGAGTCGACGGCATGCAACAAGTAAGGCATGCCTTTGAGTAGGCAGATCATAGAGGTTAGGCCCGATTGTTGAGGCTAAGTGAAGTGCCATCCCAGCGGAATGCAGCGATGCACCTTGTCTCTGCTTGCTTTACGGCCAGGGTCTTGTTAGCCTTGGAGTTTGACAAGCGATGGCAGGGTTGCATTTGTGTAGAAGTGCCTTTATCTGAGTTGCCCTTACGGTTTTGCATCTGTACAGCCCGACATTCGGCTTCAGCAACTCTTTGCAAGCTTTCTAACCCTGCTCAGCATCGAAACTTGCTCGTCAGCTCGGCTGAGTTGCTGATGCCCACGCCGGTTCCCGTCATATCATCTGCCTAAGTCTCTGTACATCTGGGGCCAAGTGCCAGGGTCCTGTTAGCCTTGGCACAACGGTCATCGGAACTACGGAGCCTGCGACCTGCAGATGTCAAAAAGCCCATGCGAGTGCGCGAGTCCATGCTGCCTGTACTTACAGAACTCAACTGATTTCCGTGAAAGGCTCTGACTTGCATTCGAAGCCATAGCCCTTACTGCCCTGTAGTAGCTGTGAAGCCACAAGCGTTATTGTGGTGTGTAGTTGGTCGTCGCTGTTCGGAAGGCATCTTCGCAGAACGGCCAGCCCTGCGCGCCGAACAAGCACGCTGTTGATGCCAAGAAAAAGGGAGCATTCTGTGAAGACTGTGGTTCCAAAGGTTGCGACTCGGCAGGTGGGGTGTGTCCTCGACAAACCAACCCACACAGGCCTGAAGGCAGTAGATAAGCAGATACATGCATCGCACTTCTGCCACTTGTCTTGTTTCTGGCTCGGGGATATTGAAGCCCGGTAGTTCGACTACCCGACACCCTGAGCCTCAAGCAAAACATCGTACCTTGAACCCAGAGCTCAGACTAGGAACGGTGCAGCCCCAGCACCCCAGCAACAATACTTTTTGCCATCTGCAAGCGGCTGTCGTGGAATCCGCCGAAGCACGCAATGGAGCTGAACCTTGGCCGGAAGGATCCCGATTTGAGCTGAGGATCGGACTGGGCCTGCCGGATTCCGGTTCAGGGTTCAGTGTAGGTTCTGTGGTTGAGGGCTTTGGGGCTGAGGATTGAGGGAGGAGCTCATGTACCTGCGAAGCAGCCTGCTTCGAAACCCGAGTCTTCTCATGTAGACGGGACAGGTTTCGCACGGCATGTGATGCGTGGCTGCTTGCTGTCATTCCTTGTCACGCTTATCCATTCCCCACATGTATCTCGAAAGTGGATTATTGAGTGGCTCTGGGGAAGTTTCCGCCTCCCATCCAGAGTATGCAGAGTATGGTCGTTGTTGCTCTTTCTGGCATTCGCATTCTTTTCTGTCGTTGCGACTGTCATCATGAGTTGTCGGCCTGGCCAGAAACATAAGGCCTGTCCCCAAATGCCAAGCTATTGCAGGAAGGCCCTCAGAAGCCCTAGGCCCTAAACATCGAGCCTTCTACCGCATGTTAAGGAAAGTCACCGCCAAGAAGGGCACTGGATTCTACATCCGTGCGGCAGCGACCTTTTTGAGGGGCACGGAGGACAAGCCTCCAGTGCCGTCCATCGTTCTCAGTGGTGCCTTGGCTCTGGGCCATCCTTTAAAAGTGCGAGATCCACCACCACGACAAACAGAATGCGTTTTTCGTGTGAGTAGTTGCATAGTTGCACGCACATGGAGATTTACTTCGTGAGATCAGCAGGGTCAGAAGTACTCGAAACCGAACCCTGTCATAAGCTGTCGTGCCTTGAGGCCTTCACACTGCATCCCGAAATCTGCATGTCCGCCAAACAGCCACCCAAACTCTCGAATACAAATGTCGATCCAGCGGAAGCTCAATGTCCCCAACCCAATAGAGCCCTTGTGGATCCTCGTAAAGCCCTACAAGGGAAGCCTGATAGTGTCGTTACAGATACCGCGCTGGTATCCGGAATCCATCGGAAGCCAGAGAAGTCAGGTACCGGATCTGCTGCCTCCGTCGTGGCCGATGTGGCCCACGCCATCGAGAAGCAGGGTCTGGCTAAGATCACCCATCTGGAGACTTCCTTCCCGGAGGCATAGGGGCGATCTAGTGTAGGATCGTACAGGGGTTACATACGGTTTCATACGCCTTTGATGAGGGCTGTATAGAGAGCTTTGATAGAGTTTTGGGGTTTTTGTAACTGGACTCTCAATGCACCCCTGTTTCCAGGTCGCCAGCCGTGGGGTTCCCCGGCTTGCAGCCACTCTGACAGCCCCCTGGCCTCACCCGGATCCCAGCAGCTACAGCAACTTAGCCAGCATGGAGTAGAGAGAATGAGAGAGAAGAGCTAAACTAGACTTCCGGTGCGCAGCGCATGTCTGCAGCGCATGCCGCGTGCAACGCTGCTTGTTGTGAGAATATGTCCGCAAAGATCAGGTAACTTCGACGAGGTGGTGGTAGAGAGCTACGACTTGGATCAAGAGAGTCTCGGCCGCCTTTCGCTTGGTTTAAAGCCGTTGGCAGAGTCCTCCCCCTGAGGAAGCTCGCGATCACGAAATCTAGTTCCTTTAGACGCAAACAAGGATCGACTTTGACAAGGGGGTGCTTACCGGGTCCATCGTGCTGCACCTTTCCGGTGTCAAGGAGTTGAGCACGTCAGTGGCTGGGCAGCCATAATCAGTTCAACCTAGGCGAAGGATATTGAACTGACATCGCTGTCGTCATGTCAATTCATCAAGAACAACAACAAGGATGCAGTTAGGCCCATAGGTTGCTGGCTTGAAAAGGCGACACTCCAAGATGTGGGCTTAGCAGTAGATCCTGGCGAAGGGGGTACAGTTCAAACACAAAAACCTTCCCTTAATTGCTCTCAGGTGGTGCTCGACACCCGGGGCCTCGACGTGACTGGCGCCTTCTGCGGTAGCGAGGCGCTCCAGTTCGCGGTCGGAAGCCGCGGTGCGGGCCCCTACTTGCTCCCGTTTTCGGGTTGAGAGTTGAGGGATCAGGGTTTAGAAGAGCGATGGGGAAACCAGGAAGAAGCAAGCCTTTCCGATGCTGATGATCTTCGGTATAGGGCGGCGACTTCTGCTCCTTCACCCCAGATTTCTCATGCGGCCAAGGTCGCAAGTCCGAGGCTCTTGGCGAAGCGCTAGAGATCCAGCTTCCGAAGCCACTGGCCGCCAAGGAACGAGCCGAGGGTGGCGACTGTAGCTCGAAGAAGAAGAAGAAGAGAAGTTAAGAAGTTAAAGGCTTGAGAGTTTGGGTCTAGGGTTTCGGGCAGTTTAGGCTCAAGAGGTCAGGGATTGGTCAGGGTGCAAGGGTTGAATGCTTCCCATGTTTCCTGGCACCAATCTTCATTGGAGTGGCTGCTGGGTGGTGACAGAGGGCTTATAGGTACATTCCGAATGCCCTACAGAACTCGACGGGGGCCACTCCCGTCAGATCCTGAACATCCCTAGACCCTAAACCCAACTCAAAGCCCTAACCTACAAACCCCAAATCCCAAACCGTAAGCACCCTAAGAGTTTGGACAGTGGTGGGAAGTCGCTCCAGCAGGAGAAGACCTCGGTTCGCGTGGACTATTCCACTGCCCCAGATCCTCGGCATTTCCGTGGAGCTTGGGTTCCTCCACAAAGGCGTAACATAAAGTTTTACTGCCTTTTTGAGGGAGTTTAGGTCTGGTTTATTGCTCATGGATGGACAAAGTTAACTCGTCTGATAGTTTTCAACCTAGGCTTGCAAGGTTTGGGATTTGGAGTTGAAGGTCTGGTGCACACTTCCAAATCCCCCATCCACCACTCAGCTCTTCGAGCTTCATTTCCGGAAATCCCCAAACACTGCGTCCCCAAATCCTAAACCCCCAAAACCCTAAACCCTAAACCGTGCATAGGGTGGAAAAGGGCTTTAAACAAAAATCCTAAGCCGTGGGCCTTAAGGTCCTGAGGCCCAAAATCGGGAACTCTGCGCCTGATCCCGAAGACCCCAAGTCCAAGGATGCGGTGGCCGTGCAGATCCTGGCTCCGGAGCAGACGCTGGGGAAGAAGCACCCCTACCTCTTCACGCAGTGCCAGGCCAGGCAGGAGGAGATGGGGATTGATAGGGCTTAAGGATGCTTAAGGGCTGAGAGGTTCAGGATTCATTCAAAACCCTAAACTCTAAACCCTAATGTCAGGTTACTCTGTTGTGCTGTGGTTTCGTTCTCGGTTGGGGGATCAGGCCGGTATTGAGCACAGCCCCTCAGCCCGCAGGGCCTTCCGACTAACCAACTGGGCAGGAGGAAAAGAGGGTTCAAAAAAAAAAACCCTAGACTCTAAGCCTGAACCCCAAACCCCAAACTCTCTAGCGTGTTCTTCGATCAATTCGCCGAGCTTACTGTGCTTGCCTGTCCAGGCGATCCACGCGCGCTGTCTGATGCCGTGCCAGGACACGCCTGGCGTGAAAAGCTCCTACAAGGCATCCTTTGCCCAACCCCTTTCAGGATTTAGGGGTTTAGTAGGGTTTAGGATCTAGCGGTTTTGGGATTTGGGCAACAGCCTTGCTTCTCTCAACCTAACCCTAAGAGGACAAGTATCTCTAGGCTTTTGGCTAGACCGACACCTCTCTGATATTGCCACGAGGTGGCCCCCCCCAGAAAGGAGGGCAGACCGGGGTTTCCACACCAAGATCCTGAGCGTCCTAAGCTCCTAAGCACCCAAACCCCCGAGGCCCAAACACCCGAGGCCCCAAAAGACAGTGTAGCCGTGAGGCGAAGATCACTGCGCCCTGTCCGCTCACTGTGCTGATGTCGGCCGTCGCGGATGGCGAGCCGGAGAGCGTGGACGGTGGGAAAAGGCGATTCTCTTTTACGCAGAGCCTCGGTGGGCAGGGCTCAGAGAAGTGAACTTAGAGCCTAGGGTGCAGCCTTGCAGCAACCCACATCTATGCAGACACATGCTATGCAGAAGGGCCCTGGCCAAATCCCTCATCCGCCTGAGCTGAAGGAAAGTGCCCATTCCCTCCTACCTTCTGGCCATCGCCTGCGGAAACCTGGTTAGCGAGAAGATCGGTGCGTGACTTGCCTGATCTTCGGACGTGCCGGAAGCCTTCAAGACCTGCGCCAGAGACCAGGGTTTCTGATAACAGACGGAGTTGATCACATCCAGCATAGAAGCGACGGTTCAGAGAACCGTCGAAGCGAGGCTCCGGGCTTCTAGTACCTGAGCCCCAAGCCCGAACCCTAAGCCTAAGCCCCAAATCCCGAGCCCCAAGCTCAAAGGGACCCTAGCCCGCAAAACCTTACTTACATGACCGAAGCCCTGATCCGTAACTCCTTCACCCTTGAACCCAGAATGTCAAGGCGAAGCCATGTCTGGAGCGAGCCGGAAGCCATTAAGGCGTGTGCCTTCGCCGCCCGACCTTCTGTGGAGATGACAATCATGAAGGCGATGGTGATGCTCATGATGGTGATGACCATGACGATGACGATATTGTTGTTGCTGTGACCGACGATTGCCACGCCTATCGCAGTGTTGCGGCTGCTGCTACTCTTGCTCCTGCCCCTGTTCCTACTCCAATCAGGTCCTCTTACGATCACTGCTTTGGGTAGTACTCCTTGTGACATCAGAGCTCATAACCGAAGCCTTAAGTTTGCAATCCAAAGAAGCTCAGGAGTTCTCTGACACAGACAAGTTCATGAGCATCGGTGAGAAGCTTTTCGGGGAGTATGTCTGGGGAGTCTACGATCTGCTCGTCCTTCCCCCGTCCTTCCCGTACGGTGGCATGGAGAATCCATGCCTTACGTTCGTAACGCCGACTCTACTGGCAGGGGACAAATCACTCGCAGATGTGGTGGCCCACGAGATCACGCACAGCTGGTTTGGGAACCTCTGCACCAACCGAAGCTGGGAATGCTTCTGGCTGAATGAGGGCTTCACAAAGTTTGGAGAGTGCCGAATTATGCAGAACATGAATGGCAAAGACTATGAGCAGCTGCTGCTGCGGAATCTGTGTATCAAGCTGAAAGAGGATGTATCTCACTTTGGTACTGGCCACGAGTTCACGAAACTGTGTGTGTCGGCAGCAATTATACTGGTCATCGGGGTTGTGCCAAGGCAGAAAGCCGCCAGGGCCGCAGCGATACAGGGCGATATAGAGTTTGCGGTTCTATGTTGATGTTTTCGTCAGTATTTTGACGTTTTGCAAGAACTCTTGCCGGAAGTGCTGTTCCTTGGCTGGTCTCAACTACGTGCTAGCAGTGCTGCTTGATGCATCGATCCTGCTGCGGTCCTCTTGCACCTGCACAAAGGACAAGTCACCATGTCCGGACCTCGCCACGAACGCTGGTGTTGTAGACCTGAGTGCCCTTTAGGTTCGATTGCAAACCTGGACTAGGTCCGGCAACGTCGCCAACCGTCATGGATCAAGTATGCTCCCAGCAAGAACCTCAACTCCAACGCCACAAAGGAGGTCCAACGAGATGGAACTCTGTGCACTCCCCTAAACCCTAAACCCTAAACCCTACACCCTACACCCTAAACCCTAAACCTTCTGGATTTTTTTCGGCTGAGGTCCGCGTCTTCCCGGCGTGGACCCGGACGATGCTTTCAGCGGCATCCCCTATGTGAGCCTGTGACTGATTTTGTGCTTTCCCTTTCTTTCAGACGGTGCAACAAGGGACTGCTTCAGGGGTTCAGGGCTTGTTGTGATGGCAGTTGTTCTTGAGGGAATGAACACTTGGCGGATCCTGTTATTCTGCATGATGCCGAAGTTACAGAAGCGAATCAGGTGATGTGAGCTGTCATCTAAGCCGCACATGGATTTTTCGCCTTTCGACATCTGAAGCTTCCCATACCTCCTGCTAGTAGAAGGATTCGGAGGATTCCTGGGTGTGGAGGTTTTTTGGAGGAGACTTTGACCAAACTCTTCGCTTGCAGTTGTCAGGAAGGGTCAGATGATGCTGCTGCACCTGGAAAGCCTCGTGGGGCAGGAGCTTCCTTGTTGAAGCGGTGCCGGATTCCTTTGGAGTTAGACTCAAGGTTACCGGTTGTTCATGAGTTGTTGAGTTGAACAGGTCCGATTGAACCGGGCAAATTCACCAGACACATACCTGATGCCATAGATGCTAACAGCCTAGGCCCGAAGCTCCAAGCCCCAAGAACCAGTGACCATGCTCCTGTTGAGCACTTCAGAGAGGTTTTGGGGCATACAGGGCTTTCTAGGGTTTCGGTTTTGGGTTTAGGTAGGGGTTTTCGGGTTTAGGCTTGAGGCTTGGAGGGGTTCAGGGTTGAGGGTCGTCAGACCCTGGGAAGGAGCGCTTCGAGGCGTACCTCCGAGCGCATGTGAAGCGCTTCACTGGCGGATGCCTCGACGAGAAGGACTGTTTAGGGTTTAGGATTTTCGGTTTCTTGTTCTTCTCTGATGCTGGGAGTGCTAGTGCTTGAGTGCTTCGGCTGGTACTCATACCGGAATCATACCGCTGAAACATTCACTTATATGGTTCACTTATCTATACTCGTGGTGTGCTGGTGAGGGTGTCCTGAGTGCTCATAGTTTTTGTGGGGTTGTTGCAAATCACAATTTTCCCCACATCCAGAGTGTACTCAGGCAATGTCCAGAACTGTTGATGTCGTTAGCGTCGTTTAGTGTTCAACATCAATAATATCACTGCCACCAACCAAGACGCCACGCAACATGGGAAGTTGTCTGACATGTGGCAGCTAACTCTTGGTAGCCGAATCAAGCCTTCTCGTTTCTTTAGTCATGGGTCATGAGGCCACTTTTTCTTTGATCTGTGGCGCCATTCAAACAGGTTTGGTCTTTGGACCCAGTGCAAGAATCTTTGGTCAAAAGGACTTCAAGAACTTCTTCTTGGAGCACTTTGCCGGCGAGCGGCTTGCATGTCAACAGATGCATCACGCACGAGAGTCTCCAGTCACGAGAGATGCTTGGAGCAGATCTGCAGCCGTTGCTTCCAAAGGTGAAGAGAGGACGGCAGTGAATAAGGCAAAAAAGAGAAAGATGCAGAAGAGGAAGCGGCACGTATATGAAAACCTTCTGCATGCCATATGGATATGAGGCCTGCCGTCAAGGATGTGGACTGGAACACCTGGTTCTATGGCAGTGGCCTACCTCCCATGCCGGAGGTTGACTCGCGCATGGCCAAGGAGGTCCGCCGCCGTTTCGAATTGTGATCTCCTTTGGGACTCGAGTTTGTACAAGCTGCCGCCAGTACTACAATTAATTTTCGATGCCTCTTGGGAATTGCAGGGAATGCCCTAAGTCGAAACTCACAGAAGTTGAGACCGGGGGCGACAATTCGAAGTCGTCTCAGAGACCTGCACCTTATAGATCCTGTCATTGTACTCTTATTCTTCGCACCAGTGTGCTGACTTTGCACATCAGTCTCACTGTTGTTGTTCCGTCATCGTCTTGTCCTCGTCCTCGGTGTCGTCGTGGTCGTCGTCATCGTCCTCGTTCCTCCTCCTCCTCATCCTCCTCCTCCTCCTCCTCCTCCTGCTCCTCCGCCTCCTGCTCTTCCTGCTCCTTCTCATTGTCATCAGCACCGTCGTCATTGAGCATTCATTAGTTTTGTTATCACCCATTGTCGCTAGTATTGCTGCGGTTCTAACTGTTGTTGTTAATTGCTAGCTTCCATCATTGACATGACGAAGCATGCTTGCAACAGGTGGACCTCCTTTGCGCCTCCTTGCTGGGCGGCTACGATGGGGCTGCAGAGGATATCAAAGGCCGGTGGAGCTTCGGGACAGACTTTAGGGTTTAGGGCATAGGGCTTAGGGCTTGGGGGTTTAGGGTTTTTCGGTTAGAGTCTGCGGTGTATCTTCCGGGATGCTCGGTTTAGGATTTGAGACGGAGCTGAGATGGGCCTCCCGCAGTCAACGACTTAAACCCCAAGCCAAAAAAATCCCAAACCGCAAGACGCAACACCCCAAAGCCCCAATGCCAAATCCCAAACCCCTAACTTTCAGCCCCAACCCCAACTCACAAACACAACACCACCAAACGCCTAACGCAGGCTGGTTTCCGGCTCAGACCGAGCCCCTTGGCTTAGTTGTGCAGGATTTCAATGGGATGTTCGCATGTTCATGTTCCTGACACGAAACGACTATATTAGCATTTTTCCTGGATTATTTTTGAGCTAGGTCAGTAGAACTAAATGCAGATGAAGCATAGCCGAGCCCATCGTAGTAGTCGCCGACCTGAGGGAATCGAGGCTGCGACAGAATTTAGGGCTTAGGGTTTTGGGGCTTGTGTTTAGGGTTGGGGTGCTTTTGCTAGGGGAAGGCGAACTCTGGAGTTGTAGGAGCGGTCTTCAGATCGTAGGATCAGCTGTTACTGCTGCAATTCCAAATCCGCAACCATGGGGCAATGGCGACATGAGGGTTGTTCCGAGCTGCACCGGCAACCAGCAAGGATTTACACAGGCTCGTAGACATACTGTTGATTGACAAAATCCTGCATTACCCTTTATAAGGAATATACCATAGTTCCCATAGGTTAGAGTCCTTAGGGTCATGCAGGATTTTGTCCATCAGCAGTACACCCTAGAAGGGAAAGCCACGCCCTGGAAACCCAAAGCGGCCCCAAACTTTCAACCCAAACCCTAGATACCAAATGCCCATGACCCAGCACTCCTTCATGACAGACTGAGGGCTTTCGAGCAGGATCAGGAAACTTGGGTTTAAGGTTGCAGGTTTCGGTGGGTTTAGGGTGGGTTTAGGGTTTATGGCTGCGGGTCTATGGTCTATTGCTTAGTTTTCACTGATTGGGTTTATGTGCCTGTTTTTTTTTTAAGGATTGAGAGTTTTAGGGATTACGGGTTCAGGGCTGTGGGGTCGGAGGAGACCGGGTCCCTAGCCGCTAGCCCTGAATTTCCAGAATCGGAAGATCCGGTGCCAGAAGAAGCCGAAGCTTCCGACTTCCTGGGAACCTACCTGTCAAAACCTGATGGGTTCTTTAGGCCCCTCAGCCCCATCCAGAAGATTCCGACAAATCATCCGGAATATTCTGGTGGGTTTCATGGAGCATCGTTACGGCTGGCGACTCCTGCGCTAATTTTTCAGGTCTTTACCTTGGGTTTTGAGTTTTGGTTCTCAGCTCTTTCTGTTGAGGGCTTTCGTGCTTGGCTTGGCTGCTTAAGGTTGCTGCTGGATCGCCTCATCGACCATGCACGGGGGCAAGCATCCAAGGAACAGCTGGAGGAGGCTGGGGTGTCCGGGACGTCGAGATAGCGTGTAGGGTGCAAGACTTGAAGCACAGATGTGGAGACAAAGGTGCTAACTCCTTGCCCCTGCGCCCCCAAAACGCAGTATCTGGGCCAACTCCGAGTGTCGGAGGTGAAAAGTCGTCTCGACCCGTGGAACGAGGCGTTCAAGTTCGTGCCGTGGCGCCAAAGTGAGGGAGTTTTAACCCCCTAAGCCGGTTAAACCCCTGTACCCTGAACTCCCCAAACCCTAAAACCCTCAAACCGAAACCCAAAATCCTGGTCCATGGCAGTACGAACTTAACATGGGGTCCCTTAATGATTAGAATGGGGTTTCGAACATATAGCTATTGAGATCCATGGGAGACACCTGCTGCCAAAGAGCCCAGAAGACCCTGGCAACCCAAGTGTAGGGATGTAGGCATTTCGAGAAGTGCACGAAGCCTAAACTTCTTACTGATGCTGAGCACGGGTCCTCAAGAGCAAGCCTTGAACCCGGAAAGCTGGAGAGCTCCAGCTATGTCCTTCCGATCCTCTTTGTTTCTTTTGTGTGACGAATCTAGGGGCAACGCACAAAGCTTCTTCGACTCGAAAGAAAACGAGCCCTTCCTCACACCCCACATAATTGCACACCCAAGCCCGAAATCCTGAATCCTAAAGAAAAGGATCAGAACGAAAAGGCGTTCACACCATAGAAAAACCTAAACCTCGAATTCCTGAAAAAGCTCCTTCACCACCTTAAGCCCTGAACGCTAACACCCCTAACTCCACTTAAACAACACTTCCAAGGACCAGACCAAGAATTCGGAGCTCCGCTTCCGGTGGTTGATGCTCGCCTTGGACGCTTTGCAGCAGTTCGGTGCAGCACCCTGGGAGAACTTGGAGTTGAGTTTAGCGTCTGGGTTTGGAGTGTAGCTTTCGGGCTGTTAGGCTTTTTAGGTTCCAAGTTTGCACTTTGTGGTTGTCGTCGTTGTGGTGCAGTGGTCCTGGCTATGGTCGTCGTGGTCTTCTTGGTCGTCGCGGTGCTTTTTTATATCACTTTTCGGTGACCTACGCTGGCACATTTCATAAAGGGTCTCCGTACAGAGATTGAATGCTCGGAAAAAGGGTATGCGCCGTTGGGTCTTAAGCCATACTGGTGCACCGATGCTTCGGGTTGCGGCAGTGTTGAGGTCTGCGGTGATGATTCGAGGGTGGACGCCGCGATTGCTATGGCCAAGGAGGCTGCAAGTTCGCGGAGTTAGGGTTAAGGCTTGGGGTTTGGGGTTGAGTTTTGGAGTTTCGGGGAGAGACTCTGAGAGGGGTTTTGGGTTCAAGGGGAGTTCTGGGCCATTGGGAATGACTGGGACCATGGGCTCAGATTTGCTCGGGAAACTCTCGGCCTGGATCCATGTAGCGAAACAACAGTGTTGAGTCGGCTTCGGAGTGTGCGGTTCTCCGGTTTGCGTTCAGGTGCTGGGTTCTTTTGGAATTATGTCTGTGTTTGCACTGAGTTGTTTAATCCGGCAGAGAGGAAGCGGCATGCACATTTTTGAGACCCATTAACCCTAAACCGTAAGCCCTACCTTAACCCCGAATAACTCACCTGTTTAAGGGACTTATATAAGGAAATCATAGCAAGGAACCCTTAACACGTAGGTTATTCAGGGTTAAGGCGGTTGAGGTAAACCCTAAACCGTCAAGACTGTCCGAGGTGGGCCGCATGAAGTTCACGCGGCCCTTGTACCGAGAGCTGTGCCCTCGCAGCACAGGAGAGCAGCAAGTTGAAACTCTTCGGCGCAGTTTGGATGGTTTTTCTCCAAACCTCAAACTGTAAGATCCAGTCCGATACGCATGCTACTTCTTTTTAGGGTTTTTTTGGTAAACCCTCCAAAGATACCCCCTTTTCCAGTCTCCCTGAATGTGGAAGTTCCAACCTGGGGTTCTCGCTTCAACTCTTTTGTTTCTTGTTTCTTTTCGTTCATCACAGTAAGTTCTTGCTAGTGCGAGTCCTTGTGCTTGCCCTGGTCTTCTCTGTTGTGCATGCAGTGTGCGATGTGGCTTGGGGTGGGCCTTGGGCTGCAGGATGTTTTCAATTGGGAGGCACTAGTTGTGGAGATCAGCTGCCACACCCATCAATAGGATCCTGGCGACGTCTGAAGAAATGCGCGCAGGTCCAAGTCCTGCCCAGTAAACCAAAACACTCTTGACCGTACATGCCTGAAGCACTAGCTTCAATGCCCTAGAGCTCTAAAGCAAAAGCCCCAAACGCCCTAACCCCTACAATCCTTAAACCCCATCAATTCCGAAACCCTATCAAATTCCGACACCCTACCAAATTCCGAAACCCTATCAAATTCCGACATGAAGCCGAGGGCAAAGAAGGCGGCACGCCGGGCCAAGGCCAAAGAAGCATTTGCTGAAGCCAGGGCCACCTACCATCCGCCGCTGGGCTGAGGATTCGGAGGCTTCTCTTTTTTGGGGGCTACAAGGCCACTACAAGGGATAAATAGTAGGGTTCTATCATGTAGGGACCTTGCATTTTGCTTCAGGATTCTGAGGGTTTTTGAGGGTTTTTGGTTAGGTGTGGGGTTACTGTAAGGGCTTCGAGAAGGGTGGCTTGGAGGATTTGGCAGGTTTAGGCCAGGGCCTAAGTTCAACGCTTTAGTATGCTGGGTTTCAGGAGCTTTCGGCGCCCAGATATCGGAAGCACAGTGTGGATGAACGTTCGCTGTTTGGGGGCTTCAGGCGGGTGTGGAGGCTGGTCTCTGAAGGCTGGACCGGTGCAAAGAGCCCAGAAGATTTGTCTCCCTAACCGCTGAAACGTATACCTTAAAGGCCAAGCCTCAAAGCCGAAGTCCCCTAAGGTGCAAACTCCAAAGCCTCAACCCTGAACCCTAAACCCCCAACCCCCAACCCCTAAAACATAGCCCCTGTACCCTAATGCCCCCTCAACGCGGATCTGCTGAGGATCACCGCGAAGATGGTGGCGCAAGACCTGGCCAAGGCGGATGCTCAGAGCTGAATGGAGACCTGGCGCAGGACGGCGGTTTAGGGTTGAGGGTTTTGGGTTTCGGTGTTTAGGGTTTGAGGTTTAGGATTCAGTGGGTTTAGGGTTCGAGGCTTGGGGAGTGGGTCTTGAGATGTCGGTACGTCTTTGGTGGCTTTTGACATTGATGTACATCTCCAGCTGAGCATTTTGGGCGCAACTGACCGTGAGTTTCGCCCCCAGCAAACTCCCAAATGTTGGTGCCTTGTTCTCTGTTGGGGTCGAACTCCGGAAGCCCGGAGCTTTATGTGGCGGCCGTCCGACATCCCTCACGGCCCGAGGATGGATGAGGGAAGGGGTATAGATCCGAGCCATGGACGAGGTTCGTCCTTGCAGGTGTTTCCTTGGGATCGGCATTGACGAGTACAAGGAGGACTCCCTTCAGAATGCAGTTCGATCTTCGCTCTGCGTAGGCGGAGCCTTTCAGAAGCTGGGGTATCACGCCACCCACGGCTCCAACATTCGAAGTCGGGTCGACTGGGACGGAAAGGTGAGCGAGCTGAGGGAGAATGTCGACTGCATGACCTCTGTCATTGCATTCTACTTCGCAGGGCATGGAGCTGTGACTAAGGACAAGACCTTGCGACTCTTGTTCGGGGATTCATCGCATGGCACCGTTAAGCAAAATCACCAGGGCAGCACGGCTTTAAATGATGATGTGAGCATCTCAATGGACGACTTGATCAAGCAGTTGATGCACCTGCCAATGGCCGATGATGCCTTCCTGCTCGTTCTCCTGGACAATTGTCGCACAGAGACCAGCACAAGTTGGCACGAGACCTGTGGCAGGTCACTTCAGCACAAGTTCAGCCGGAGCTTCACGGTAGTCTATGCCACGGCTCCTGGCAAGTGGGCTCTTGACGGCAACGGCTCGCAGATCAGCCCTTTGTCCTACAGCCTGCAGCGGCGAATGTCGGAATCGCAGCCGCTGGCTGCAACCTACAACCTCATTGTCAACGACGTGAAGTCTTACTCGAAGAATTTAATGAACATGAGCCAGTTAGTGCAGACCTTCACATGTGGAAAGTCTGATGAGGGGGTCTTTCAAGCAATTCCTGGCACGGGAGTGTCAATGTCTTCCAGCACCCTGTTGCCACTGTCAGATGAAGCCTCCGTGGATTCAACCGCCCTGCAGCCGACAAAATGCTGGTGCTGCAAAGTCTTGACGGTTTTCATCATGCTGATCCTTGCAATCTTTGTCGGTGTGTACCTCTCGATGTCAAGCCTTCAGCCTCGCGACTGCATCCTCAACGACTGGAGCGATGACGGTCCTTGTAGCAAATCCTGTGGTGGAGGGCGGCTGATCCAGCGACGGTCGGTGAAAACTTCCTCGGCTCACGGTGGGCGTTGTCGCAAGCTTAGTTTGCAGTTTGTGCATGAAGTCTGATCAAGAACTCATGCCTGATGCAGTGCACTGCGCGGCTTCAGGCATGACTATAGTAACTACAGCGCGCAGTTGTACACGGGCTCATCCTAGTTTTGATATACTTTCATCAACCATGCGGGCTTCAAAGCCAAAGCATCAGTAGGATGGCTGGACGCGACGTGCGGCACGCCAGAAGCTGCAGCCGTTGGATTGCGAAGCCCAGGTCCGGACCTCTCCAGTTCTGAGAGGCAGCGGGAAGTTCCATGTGCGGTCTTAGCATGCCCCTGGGATTGCTGCTTCTACGACTACTGCCCTGTCCAGTGTGACTTGCGGTGCAGCTCATGGACGTGCGAGGCCCTGGTAAACATGACGGTGTGTGACTTCGGCGTGGGGTTCTCCTCAATCACAGCAGATGCGACGATTGTAGGTCGGCCTGTTACTTGGACAGTTTTCAACTATGCCATTCATCGCTCTGGTATCAGCTTACATGATCATGGGTTTGACAAGACTTTCGTGCACCGCTTGAACTTGTCCTTTGAGTCTCCCTCGCGTGTGGCGTTTTGTCGGTGCCTGGGAGATTATGCAAGGTCCATCCTCAACAAAAGGATGAGGACCAATTGTGAAGACGTTAGTGAAGACAATTCGAGCCAGCCCATGCACTCCGTAAACGAGCTATTCCATGTGTAAGTGAAAGAACTTCCTTGTCAGTTCGCACAGACAGCAACATGAGTCAATCAGCAACGCGCTTGCACAATTGCTTCAGTTCGTCCATACATGCACAGCAACACCTTACGCCTGCGATGTTTATTGACCTTAGATCTGTTGCCAAATCTCCATCGTGATAGACTGAAGCCAGCTGTGCTGTGCACCGGGGCTTCCGACTTGACCGCGTTGGGCTTGCCGAGGCGGAAAGATGCTTTTTGCTATTGTCTGCACATTCCGATCCGTCGCAACAGGTCTGTTGTTCGCCTTCGACGTCGCAAGCAGTCCCTAAATCCCAAACCATGTAGCCCACCAGCAGGGGTCATTGAGTTGGGGCGTGAGGGACTGGCAAAGAGGAGGTACTCTGCATGCAGGCATCAAGACTCTCGTAGTGTTTGTATGTCTGGAAGTATCAGTACACCTCAGCCCCTTAAACCCCTCACCCACCAAACCGTAATCAAGCCCCGAAGTTCTGTACCTCAAGTTCTACATGCCCCAGACCCAAACCCCCCCAAACCCCTAAACCCTAAAGCCGTAAGAATCCGCTTGAAGCCTAAAGCCAAAGCAAAACAGCAGCCAAGCACAGAAAGCTAAACATCATTTCTCAGGGTTCTCTAGGATAAATATACAAAAACAAACTCCCAAAGCCTTATTCTGATTATAAGGCCCTTACACCAATCCCTCATAGCAGCCCTTCTTGTAGAAGCCTCATTGAGCCCTTGAAGGATCCCTGCAAAAGGAGCCCTGTTTTAGTGAAAGCCCGAGGACCATGAGCTTCCGGGACCTCCATGGAGCTGACCGGTGGGTGAAAAGAAGTGGCGAAAGAAACGGGAAAGGGGGGCTTGGGGTTTGGGTTTTTGATCAGGGGTGTCGGGGTTAAGGATTTCAGGAATTGTGTTTTTTTTGGGGCTTGTTTGTTTTTGTTGAAAGGGGGGGGCTTTCGAGGTACAGGTGGTGGTTTTGGGGTGGCTTTGAGGCTTTCTTAGAGTTTTGGTCTTTAGGGTTGTTGGGGTCAGGGTTTAGCGGATTTGGGGTGTAGAGACCGCTATGTCGAGTCATTGTAGTCGCCCCCGTCTCGTTGGGACTCTTCAGACCGAAAGTGATTGGATTCGTGCGGGCATTGTCTTGAACCCGTAAGCCAAGTTGATGGTCCCCCAAAACAGACAAGCGGGACGAGGGGCCGTTCCCCAGGCTCTCTTTGGCTTCAGTGCTTCCGTTGTATCGCAATACACACTTAGGGAACTGCGAATCTGCATGCTTCTGATCGTACGTGCTACTGGTACAATCTGTTGTTTGCAGCAGAGGAAGTCTTAGCCCGAAGCCAACTCATGAACCCAAGACCCTTAGCCCCAATTCGAAGGTGAGCAACCGCTAGATCTTACAGGCGGGATCCCAAAACGGGTTTAGAGTTTATGGTTTGGTTTTTATGGTCACTTCATTTACACAGGAATAAGCCGCACACAGGGATTCCTACACTTGCATGTTCGCACTGTGCATCCTCAGTATGCTTCATACAGTGGGCACAAGGATTTACAGGGCATTGCATAGCCAGGCATGGCATGGGATGCTGTGCGGAACCTCAGGACCCTAAGGTATGGAATACAGGGGTATTGCACGTGTGTGTATGCATAAATCAATGTAAAATTTATATCCAGGTCAAGAGCGATGTAAGATCGGTCGATGTGTACATAAACAAAGAATAGATAAATCGATGTATATATATATGTATATATACAGATAGATATAGATATAGATATAGATATAGATATAGATATAGATATAGATATAGATATAGATATAGATATAGATATAGATATAGATAGACATACATATGAATATGTATGCAGACATAGATCCATGCATGCATGCGCGCATGTGTATGATGCCACTCGCATACCCACCCTACACTTACCCTCCTACGCCGGCTTGTCTGGGCTCAGTACCGAAATGTTGAGCCCACCCGGGCCCGCGCCAAGGGTTTCCTGGCCTGACAACTACTCGGGGGTGTTCAGTTTAGGGCTTAGGGTTCCGGGGGTGACGGCAAGATTGGAACTAGTGTGTTTCTGCCGCTTGAAGTCTTCGGGGGCCATTCGTCTTTGCAAAGTCACCTGGTTCCAAGAGACATATACGAGGCCTCGAGCCGTAGACGACTTCTTTCCCATCCTTCGCAGTGTACATGGGTAGGGTCCCTTATAGGGTCCTTGTGCTAAGAACGACCAACCGGGACCCTAACCTGGAGACCTACACACACGATAGTCCGCCTTTAAGACGTTGATCCTCAAACTTTGAGGCTGAAAGGACGAAAGCGAATCCCGCATGACTCCTCCCAGCCTTGAGACTCCAGAGCGCGAACATATTAGCCTGAAGCCCCGACACCCCAAATGCAGAACCACGGGACCCCAAAATACACCCCCGAACCCCAAAACCGTAAAATCCCAAACTCCAAGCCCTCGTACTACTAGATTACTGCTACTGCTACTACTACTACTACTACTACTACGACGACTACGACTACTACAACTACTATTATCATTCTTATTGTGGCAACGTAGGTGCACCATGGACGCGTCTTTCAGCGCGCATCTCGACCAGCTGATCGGGCGGCTGAAGCTCGAGCCTCGCCTCAAAGAGCGGAGGGCAAGGGGGGTTCAGGGTTTAGGGGTTTAGGGTTTAGGAAGTTTAGGGTTTAGGAAGTTTAGGGAACAACAAAGGGGGGTTTTCAGGGTTGGGGTGTCTAGGGTTTGGAAGTTTAGGGTTTGGGGGTTTCACTTCACTGTGATACCTCCGCATCCAGGAAGTTGTGCAGCACTACGAGCGGGATTGTGCATCCATTAAAGCCAGCCTCGCCGAGAAGCAGGAGGCTTCATGGGGTGCGGTGTTCAGGGTTCAGGGTCATGATGCTTGGGATGCAGGCTTCAGGATCCATGGGGATTGGGATTTAGGCCCTCGGACCCATGGGTTTAGGGGTTTTTAGGGGTTGTTCGGGCTGTATGTTCTCATAGGATCGGGTAAGGGATGGCCTGAAAGATTCTGCTGCGCATGGGCCGCTTCAGTCGAATGCCGTGTTTTGTCTCTCTCTTTTTTTCTTTTCTCTCTCTCTCTCTCTCCCTCTCCGCCTCGCTTTCTTGCTCCTTCTTTTGAATGTCTCAGCAAGCTTGGTTCAAGGCATGCACTTGGAGTTGCTCTTCTAACCTTAGGACACCGGCGCTTCGTGTGTGCTGTAGCAAAGAGGTCAAGCATAGCTCGAAGGAGGTGCGGATGTTGCATGCGCTTGGCTCATGGTCGAGGATTCCGGGTTCCATGTTAGCGATTCAGGTTCAGGATTCGTCTGGGCTCTTGGGCAGTAGGCTGTCAGACGAACACTGGCCCTAAGCCTCTAACTCCTCCCTAAACCCTAAACCCTACAAAGAATCCCAAGCCCTGAGCTTTGCGAAGACCCGGTGCTTCCAAGTCTACAAGTATTCAGTCACAGCCTCGCAACCTCACAGCAGAAACGAAGACTCTGGAGTTGTTGCGATGAGTACTTACGAATGCTGTTTTTCGTAGCTATCGAATAGTATACCCCCGAAACCCTGTTCTAATGATTGAGGCCCCTATATTTCTCTGGTCAGGGTGTTGCATGGAAAGCAAAGTGGCTGTTGCATGTCTACCGCTAGAACTACTGCCATCATTGTCACATATATACACTGTATGTGCGCTTGTCTACGCATATAGGAAACACATTCACATAGAAGCATTCCATGGCATTGTTTCTATTTTTCTCTCTATTTTTCTGCGTAAGATGATCCACAAGTCGCTTTCGGAAACAGGCGGCGTTATCACCCGTTGCGAGACCGCAGTTCTTGCGGCTGACGGCTGGCAAGAAGGTGCCCGGCTTCGATTCCAACGAGGTGCGGTCTAGGGGTTAGGATAGGGCTTAGGGAGGGTCATTGTTGTGCTGAGAGGAGCACAGAAGCTTTGTTTTCGGGGGTTTGACCCTTGGAGGTTCATGCTGGCTTTTGTTGTAAGTAACGAAACCGTCGTGAAACTATCTTGGAAGCCCAAAGTCCAATACTTCGAACTACCCTCCCTCAAGCATCTCTCGCGTTTTGGTCATATCCACCCGTCAAGCTATTTGTATTTTCCACACATGTACAGTTCAATTACCTGCACTTGTGGTTCCGTCTGGCGTGCTTCTTCTTGCTTTCGGTTCTGTCGTTGGCAACCAAGACCCTAAATCCTAAACCCCTAGACTACAAGAGTTTCGGCACCAATTCACGGTATTTGCAGGGTCCCCCGGTCTCGGGTTCGGAGTGCTGGCTCGGTCTGTACCCGCCATCGACCTGATCCCTTCAGCTGAGGGTTTCAGGTTGAGTGTTTCGAGTATGGATTTAGGCGCCCAGGGTTTATGTGGTTTAGGGGTCCAGTGTGGATTGAAGATTTGGACTTCAGGCTAGACTAGACTACCTTTGCTGGAGCAGGCGGTCAAAGGGTGGCGGTGCATGTGAAGATTGCGGTCGCGCCTTGCGAGGTCCTTAAACCCCTAAACCCCTAAACCCCTAAACCCCTAAACTCCTAAACCCCTAAACCCCTAAACCCCTAAACTCCTAAACCCTAAACCGTAAGGATCCAGAGCCCTGCTCTGGAGTCGAAAGTCTAAACGCTCGCCTAAGCCCCAGCTCTACACGCTGAGTCCCTGAGCAGCGGGGCTCTGAACCGGGCACCCTGAATCCTGAACCTTCCTAAACCCTAAGCCCTAAACCCTGAACCCTAAACCCTAAACCCTAAACCCTAAACCGTAAACCCTAAACCCTAAACCCAAAACCTTCTTGAGACACTGCTCAAAAGCCGCACCCCTCCATCCTGCACCTTCCTGAGCTTTTTTGTACACTCGAAGGTTTTTTTCGGCAAGTCGCCCTATTCTCCGCACAACTGGAGACCGACGGCGGCGGACTCGGACTCCAGCGAGGAGTTCGATTCCTGGCGAAACCTTCGAGATTCAAGGATTAGGGTGAGGGTTTAGGGCGTAGGGTATGGCGTTACATGTATAGGATTCAACGATTTGAGCTGCAGGGTTTGGGTGTAGTATAAGCTTTACAGCTTACACCTGAACGGGCACGAGCGGACCAAGGAACCCCAGAGCAAGATCCACCGGCGGTTGGCTTCGAAATCTGCTGCTTCGGACCTGGACGTATCCGATCGAGCCCCTTGGCTGTCAGTCGTCGGCTGCCTCCGCTTGCCAAGCAGAGCCCGAATCCCTCGCGACCCTAAGCCCTAAGCAGAACAAACGGAAACAGAACCCTGACGCACTAAGCTCAGAGCCAAAGCCCTCTAGCCCTGACTACTTCTGCCAGCGCCCGTGCCTGAAATCGCCCTAGAAGCCCAGGAGACCGTAACGTCGACGGATTCTTTGGAGCTGAAAACGCCGAAGGGGCCCTACCACCCACCTCACCTGCCGGACTGCCTGGGAGTTATCAAAATCTTGGACGCGTGAACCCGTCAAAAACGATCTGCCTACCAAACGGAGCTAAATCCGAACTGAACCGTAATAGGGGGTGCCTGAATCAAAGCCCTAGACCCTGAATTCAAGCCCTGCTAAACCCTAAACCCTAGACCCTCCACCCGAAGCCAGAACCCCGAACTCTAAACCCTGAGGCCAAAACAGGATCAAACGTAGAGCCCCGGGCTCTCCAAGAGCAAAAACCCCCTCAGAGACATGCACAAGCTTGCAACCCATGGGGCAAAGAGCCTCGATCTCTCTTTCAGACCTCTCCTAAACTTACCTTTGGTGTGTATGGGGAATGGAAGAATCCTTATAAGGGATCTATAAGGGTACTATAAATAACAGGGGCCTTAATAATCCTATAACTTACCTTTGGTTAGTAGGGAATGGAAGAATGGTAGTAATAGTAGCTATACTTGTACCCCATTCCCCCATTCCCTACTAACCCAAGGTAAGTAACCCCAGCCCTTCAGCTCCAGATCCTACCGGGCTTCGGGTGTACAGGGAGTTTAGGGTTTGAGGGCTTGCAAGCCTTTCAGATTCAAATCAGAGAAGGGTTTAGGGTTTAGGGTTCAGATTCAAATCAGAGAAGGGTTTCGGGTTTAGGGTTCAGATTTAAATCAGAGATTCCTAGAGGGTTTAGGGTTTAGGGGTTCAGATTTAAATCAGAGATTCCTAAAAACCTGGCACCCTAGAAAATCGGGCCATATGCCCCGGCAAGACTCTCACAACACACTGAAATCGCAACGCGCTTAAATCCCAAACAACCCGAAACCCACTGAACTACACCCCTAGCCCTAGGCCAACCCCCCCCCCCCTAAACTTAAACCCTTAAACCTAAAATTAAAACCCCTAAACCCCTAAACCTTAAACTTCCTAAAGCAGGACGCATTCCGTCCAAAGACCCCTGCGGCCACCCCCGCGGCGCTTTTCGAGGCGAAGGTCGCGCTCCAAGCCTTTCATAAGAACGGTTTAGGGTTTTAGGGTTTAGGCTTTAGGGTTTATGTCTTCTGGTTTAAGGTTTAAATTCAAGGGTTTAGGGCCTAGGGTTTTCGGGTTTAGGGTATTGCAGGTTTTAGCGATTTAGGGTTTAGGGGTTAGGGTTGAATGGTTTAGAGCTATAGGGATAGGGTTTAGGGTATGGGGTTGAGGGTTCAGTTAAGGCCTTAGGGCTTTGGGTCAAGACATGTTCAAAAGCCAGGCGGGCAGAATCAGGACGACAAGGAAAATCATCGTGCAGGGTGAGTGGATTCATGAGAACGGCAAGCAAAATCAGCAGCGAAGAACAACGGTGAATTCAAGAAAGGGAACAAGCTCAGACCACAACCTAAGGGTTCAGCGCCTTTTGATCTGAATCTCCCTGCACTCCCGGAGATCTACTTAAAAGGATTTGAGCCTTAACCTCAGATCCTGAAGACCGCCACGATTAGGGGTTGGGGGTTGTAGAGTTTAGGGTTTCGGGCTTGGGGGACGGGTGGGGGAGGGGGGGTTGAGATCTTTGGGTTCGGGTTTCGCGCTTTGGTTGTAGAGGGCTTTTGTGGGGGTCTTTTCGCAACCAGAGACTTTCGGGCCCTTAAACCCTAAACCCTAAACCCTAAACTGAGGCGAGGCGCTTCGAGTGATACAGTCGCCGAGCCGCAGCGAAGCACACCCGGTGCGCAGCGGGCCCGGAGCAACGAGCGCAAGCGCGCAGGGCCTTGGGCGAAACACAGCCCACGCGACCTGCCATAGGGAGCTGCGCACGAGCCCGTATGCGATGTGCGCAATAAGAAGATCACCCTAACCCCCCCCCATCAAGGCAGAGGATCCCTGCAACGGCCCTCGCCAAGGCCGAGGGTCCCTGCTCCTTTCTTTTCGCGTGGCAGCTCTATAAAACGGTTCCAAACTCCAAAAGCTATGGAGCCCAGCTTAGAAAAGAGACCCTCGCGTGCTTGTGCCTGGGAGCCCGGCTCAGAAAACGCACCCTCGAGTGCTCGTGTGTGCCCAAAGGGGGCGGGGCCACATGCTGCAGCAAAACGGCGCCGCTCTTTTCGTGCTTCGAGTGATACAGTCGCCGAGCCGCAGCGAAGCACACCCGGTGCGCAGCGGGCCCGGAGCAACGAGCGCAAGCGCGCAGGGCCTTGGGCGAAACACAGCCCACGCGACCTGCCATAGGGAGCTGCGCACGAGCCCGTATGCGATGTGCGCAATAAGAAGATCACCCTAAACCCCCCCCATCAAGGCAGAGGATCCCTGCAACGGCCCTCGCCAAGGCCGAGGGTCCCTGCTCCTTTCTTTTCGTGTGGCAGCTCTATAAAACGGTTCCAAACTCCAAAAGCTATGGAGCCCAGGGTAGAAAAGAGACCCTCGCGTGCTTGTGCCTGGGAGCCCGGCTCAAAAAACGCACCCTCGAGTGCTCGTGTGTGCCCAAAGGGGGCGGGGCCACATGCTGCAGCAAAACGGCGCCGCTCTTTTCGTGCTTCGAGTGATACAGTCGCCGAGCCGCAGCGAAGCACACCCGGTGCGCAGCGGGCCCACGCGACCGGCCATAGGGAGCTGCGCACGAGCCCGTATGCGATGTGCGCAATAAGAAGATCACCCTAAACCCCCCCCCATCAAGGCAGAGGATCCCTGCAACGGCCCTCGCCAAGGCCGAGGGTCCCTGCTCCTTTCTTTTCGTGTGGCAGCTCTATAAAACGGTTCCAAACTCCAAAAGCTATGGAGCCCAGGGTAGAAAAGAGACCCTCGCGTGCTTGTGCCTGGGAGCCCGGCTCAAAAAACGCACCCTCGAGTGCTCGTGTGTGCCCAAAGGGGGCGGGGCCACATGCTGCAGCAAAACGGCGCCGCTCTTTTCGTGCTTCGAGTGATACAGTCGCCGTGGCAGCTCTATAAAACGGTTCCAAACTCCAAAAGCTATGGAGCCCAGGGTAGAAAAGAGACCCTCGCGTGCTTGTGCCTGGGAGCCCGGCTCAAAAAACGCACCCTCGAGTGCTCGTGTGTGCCCAAAGGGGGCGGGGCCACATGCTGCAGCAAAACGGCGCCGCTCTTTTCGTGCTTCGAGTGATACAGTCGCCGAGCCGCAGCGAAGCACACCCGGTGCGCAGCGGGCCCACGCGACCGGCCATAGGGAGCTGCGCACGAGCCCGTATGCGATGTGCGCAATAAGAAGATCACCCTAAACCCCCCCCATCAAGGCAGAGGATCCCTGCAACGGCCCTCGCCAAGGCCGAGGGTCCCTGCTCCTTTCTTTTCGTGTGGCAGCTCTATAAAACGGTTCCAAACTCCAAAAGCTATGGAGCCCAGCTTAGAAAAGAGACCCTCGCGTGCTTGTGCCTGGGAGCCCGGCTCAAAAAACGCACCCTCGAGTGCTCGTGTGTGCCCAAAGGGGGCGGGGCCACATGCTGCAGCAAAACGGCGCCGCTCTTTTCGTGTGCCTGCTCTAAACAGTCCAGTGTCCCTGGGTGCCCAAGCGGTCCAGGCCGCATTCCGCAGCAAAACAGCACGGTTCTTCTCGTGTGCCCGCTCTACACCTCCCCCCGATCCTCAACCCTGTCACTTCCTCGGAAGCCGGATCAAAAAATTGACCCCGGAGTGCTCCTGTGTGCCCAAAGGAGTCGGGGCCACGTTCTGCAGCGAAGCTGGCCGTTCTTTTCGTGTGCCTAGGCTGTCGAGGCAACATGCTGCCACAAAACGGGTTGCTCCCTGCGGGTGCCAGCCTTCAAGCCGACCCAAGCCAAAAGCCTGCCCTTCGAAGCCAGGGCCCGTGGCCGAACTACTCATGATGCGGTCACGTCATCGCTTCATGGAGCTGCAAAGCTGCGGCACCTTTGTATCCGCGCAAGACCGTGGACAGAAACTAGACGACAGACATTTCGCAGGTTACAAGCACATTTGCACGCACCCGGGAACCTCCACTAACCCATCGCTTCGTTGGCCCGTGGCGGTCTGCGCCCTTCACGCTCCAACGAACCTGCACCTCCTCTAATCCCGACCCAGTACGCACCGCACATGTAAGCAGACCAGGCCTACGTGCCCACGTTGCTGCACACATCTTCTTACGTCCAGCGCAGATGCGCGCACAGACACGCGGACGTGCTTATACATGTGCAAGCCAAGATGATCGCATCTGTCTACGCATTCGACGCGGGCGTCTTGCCTTGGTTGTGGCAACTCAGCGATCCTCATGCACCCGCGCTGCAGTAAGTGAGGAAGAAAAGGAAGTAGGTCAGAATGAACGCGAGGGTTCCTCCTAGAAGGGAACCCTAAACCCGTAAAGGTCGAGGTCAGGGCGGCTGGGGTGGGAATACTAGCTACGCACAGCGAGCGCAAATGGTGAGGGTCGGCGTGAAAGCAGTATCGGGAGCCGGCCCGTGAAGGATGCGCGAGCGGACACAGCGCAAACCCCTAAACCCTAAACCCCTAAACCCCTTAACCCTAGACCCTAAACCCTAAATCCCTAAACCCCTTGACCCTAAACCCTAAGGCCATGTAAAAATGCGACAGGCCAAGGCCGAAATCCGGAGCTCCAGGCCTCGAGCCCCAAACCCGAAGCTACCGGCAGAAGCTTTGCGCAGCACAAAACCCTTAAGCCCTACAAGAGGGGCCTAAATAGTTACCAGTACTATTTTGGGGGGTTCCTTGTTGATAGCTATAGTATAATGGCCCCATGCAGCCCTATTCCGATTATTAAAGGCCCCTATATGATAGCACCCCTATAGATTCCTTATAGACCCCTTTAAGAAACCCTTGAACGGAACCCTATTTCTAACCATTAAGGCCTCCCCCGTGTTTTATGACCAAAGACACAGCCGAACTCGCGAGCAAAAAGGCGCCGGCTCCTGAGAAGGAGCTGCCAGAGGTCAAGGCGCAAGAGATTCCAAAAAACGGTTGCACTTTATTATGGAATTAGGGCCCCAAAAGACCATCACTATTATGGTTTTGGGGGGCCTAATTCCAAAGTTGAAGGGGGGTTTTTTGGGTGTACGTATTAGAGGTTTGGGGTTTAGGGTTTTCGGGTTTGGGGGTTTTCAGGTTTAGGGGTTTAGGGCGCGGGGGTTTCCAAGCCCTAGAGATCCACGGCCTGGTAACCCGGAGCTAGGGTGGTTGGGCTTGGGTTTTTTTTTGAAGCTTCAACCCACAGCACTGTCACAGCACCCTTTAGGGTTTAGGGTTTAGGGGCAGAAACTGTCGAGCTTTTTTCTCGAATGTTTACATCTTACATAGGCACGAAATCCTAGCCCAAAGCCCCTGGGCCCCTAACTCCAGAGGCAAGTCCCGTGCACCTGAAGTCAGAAGCCAAGTTCAGGTTTAGGGTATCAGAAAAGACGCTTCAATGCTTGGTAATATCTTTCCGAATCTTTCCCTTGTAGTCTCTGGTATAATAAGTTTCTTTATAATATAGCTCCGATAATGCAAATGAATTATGAAGGTTCCTACATGACACCGCAAACCCTGGTTCAACGAATCTAAAGGTGGAATCGTTGAGCCCCAAAGCTTGAAACATCGAAGGACCTCCCGGAAGGCAGTCTCCTAAATCCTCAAAGAACAATCCCCAATACAGAAGGCCTGAATAAGTAGAATAGGGTAGTGGGGTGTGGTATGCACATGGGTAGTTGTCAAAATTATGGCCCCTTTTTGGGTACCCTAAATATTAAGTGCAGTCTTATACCCAGGGCCCCCAAACAGGGACCATCATTTTGACAACCACCCAAGATCATGCTTGGAGCAGTAAGGAAATCTGAAACTAGCCTATGGTACCTGTTCCTTAAAGGAACCATTATGAAATAAAAGTCTATACTTTTTCTCCGTGGTTACTTCAAAGTTCAGCTAAATGAGCAGCACAGCCAGAGCTCCAAAATCCTCGGACCCGAAACCCCACACTGAGCCAAAAACATAAGGGCCCAAATAGTTACCTATATATATATATATATATATATATATGTAATATTTCATAGTTGTAGTATAATGGGCCCCAAAACCCTATTCTAATTATTAAGGCCCCTACATTAGTCCCCATGCTGTTCTGCAGGAAGCCTCCGGCTCCGAGTCGGAGGAGTTGGCCGCTCGCCAGTGCACCTTTCAGGTCTTTGTGGGTTTAGGGTTTAGGGTTTAGGGTTTAGGGTGTAGGGTGTAGGGTTTAGGGTTTAGGGTGTAGGGTGTAGGGTGTAGGGTTTAGGGTTTAGGGTGTAGGGTGTAGGGTTTAGGGTTTAGGGTTTCGAAATGGCTGGGCGAAATAGCGGGTTAGGGGTTCTAGAACGGGGGAATGTAAGGGCTTCCATAGGGGCGTCCAAAACGGGAGGGCAGTTCTACAAGGGCTCTGCACCTTCGGGAGGGGTTTCTACAAGAGGAGTCGCGAGGGCGTCTAGCGAAGTTCTATATCCGGGCTGAAGGTTTATGGGTCCAGCTTGCTGTTTGAGAGTTTTAAGGTTTGGGTAGGTTTGAGAGTTTAGGAGCTAGAACTTGGGCATCAGGTGCAAGAAGTTGTAGGGTTTAGGGTTTAGTTGGCTTTAGGTCTGTGCAATTCGGGGGATTCAAGCTTAGGGTTGATGAGCCTGATGCCTTAGATGTGCTACGCTGCCCAGCGTCTTTTAGACTTTTGAAGTATCGATTGTGTTGTTCAGGTTTCTATCTCTGAGAAGGGCTCGGGGTGCACGGCCCTCGGTTTAGGGATAGGATTTCGGAACTACTCAGCACTTGTGTTCGTTAGGCCTTAACATCTCCTCAACTGCATCTCGGTTCTCACGGCGTTGCGTGAGTTCTGCTGGTTTTGGGGTGATTGCGCTTCGACTAGACGGCCCGAGTTCAACCGGTAAGTGTTCTGCCTGTAGAAGTGTAGGACTGTAGGAGCTCCTAGATCACCGACGCCGTGCCAGCAGAAAGACATGGCAATCTGCCCAGAGAACATCGAGGAACTCTTGCACCTCGTCCCGAATCTGCTCGAAGATGAAGGGTGGCAGATTTGCCATGAGTGTCCTGCTGGCAAGCTCTCGAAACAAAGTTGTCCGTGGGGTGGGCATCTCGTCAGGATGTCCTGCCAAAATATCCCGGTGACTGGGTTCTTGTTAAGGAACTTAGTTTATGTTACCACTATAAGGAAGCCAAATTTGTTACTATAGATCCCTATTATGGTATGTGAAAATACGTTCCTGAACCCTCTAGCGTGCTGTTCACGCGCGCCGTTCAAAGGATGAAGTAGTAAGTAAAACAGATTTACATGAAAGGCGCGGTATTTTCAGGCTTTAGAGCGTTGGGAAGTGAACAGCTTTCAGGCACCAAAACTAGATGAGAATTGGTCGGAAATGCGCTACAGCCTTGGGTTTTGGACACATCGAGGCGTATAAGAGAAGGCGTTTACTGAGCAAATTCGCACATGTTGTGCCTGCCAGGAACTCACAGCTTCAGCAAGGCTGAGAAAGTCTTGCGCGCCTTGGATGCTCTACGTGAACGGATGGAGTCTGATCTGGACGTTTTCATGGTTGGCCCATGGATGCTCGGGCCAACTCCTCCAAATACCGTAAATACCATGGCCTTCGAGGCCTCCACGCCACCACCTCCACCACCCCGCGAAAAACGCGACAGGCGCGACGTTTTCGGCTGCAAAGTCCACAAAACACCGTAGATACCGATGTGATCGGCGTGCGCGCGGCGAGCGTGAACAGCACGTCGGTGCCCTTAACAAGAACCCAGGTGAGCAACCTTGGAGACACGTCTCCGCTCTTCGTGCGCCCAGAGGCTCGGATCCGGATGTTACCTGAGCTGAACGAGGAGAGGTTTGAGGTCGTGACTGGGTTCCTGTTCAGGAACTTTTTGACATAGGGATGTTTAGTACATCATACGGTTTCCTTATCATAATAAATCATAGGGTTTGCTTATCATGGTAGCATAAATAAATCTTCTTCACAAGAGCCCAGGTGAAGCAACTTGGAGCTGGCGATGCTTGGGTCAGACGAGACGGAGATGTATACACACGTTTCTTCAAGCTCTGCAACGTGTTCTTCTCTTTGAAGCACAAGGACGATGCTAGCCTGGCTTTCTTGTTCCCCACTGGCCTCGAAATGGTGCTCAACATGGTTCGGCACAACTATGCAGAGATCGGCGACAGTGTCCTGTTTGCCCGAAACCATACCCGCACGTATATCGGCTTCGGTCACGCCCGCAGGCAGAAGGAGCCAGGCCTTGTGTCGATTGCCTTGACGCTGACGGCGCCCACTGTTGCTAACTGGGTTTCGGTGCCGTTTGAAAGCGTGATAGCCTCGGCCAGGGCTGTGATGGACTGGTACGTAAATCGCCCAGGCATGGAGGAGATGAGGCGATTGGATGAGCAGTTCTATGTGGTCCTTACCATACACAGCTGGCCACGGGGCCGACCTTTTCTGCCAGTTTTAGAGCAGAGTACCGGGGACGGTACTGGGGACACCGAGGACGTGACGACCATCGATGCAGGCCGAAGTCAAGGGCTGGCCCACTGGGGTCGTTACCATCCCCGCATGGTTGGAAGCAGCAATTTCCTTCTCTCGGAGTATCTCATGCTCTTCTTGGAAAAGCTTGGTGAGCACGTGGACGTGTACCAGTCTCTGGAGGGAAAGGAGTTGCAGCACTACCAGTGTATAGTTCCACACCACGAGTGGCAGCGTGTGAGGGACCGCTTCTACAGTGCCTACACGCTGCAGAAGTCGGCGTATCGGCGTGCGAACGGGGGTCAATCGGCACCCGGCATGAGTGAGCACGCGGAGCCCCGCTTTCGCACAGACCGGGGCCTCTGTCTGCCGCAGCGTCTGTACAGGCCGGTGCTGACGGCCCCAAGAGCCCCGGCTCTGGTGGTCCACAACACATTCCTGGAGTTGGAGGAGCCCGAGGAATTGGGAACGGGTGAGTTCGAGAGAACTAGATCGCTGTCGGCCTCACCGCGCTCCTTTCACAACAAGCTGGTCCTGGCAACCTAGAGAGCCTAGATTAGGCTGTGGATGTGTCGTCAGGTGGCGATGGTCGGTGCCGTTTTCAATCCGATTGCAGTAATTCCATATAGGTGCAGTTGCTCGGAACACCGCGACCCTCGGAACAGTAAATACTGTTTGGGCACCACGTGTTCTCGCAATGCAACACTCTTTAACCTGGCAGTGTATAGGTGCTGTTGCGAAGAAGAGGCGATGTTTCCCGGCCTATAGCCGAACACATTGCTTGTAAAGTGGCCTTACTTCACGACGGCCAAAGACAAGCCCAGAGAGAGAAAATAACAATGCGGCAATGCCTCATGGCCTGAACTGCACCGGGCCAAGACATGCCGAGTATGTAATTTAATTTATGCCCAGAGAAGCTTCCGATATTAGAGGGCATGTCGTGCATAAGCGGATCTTGACCACGGCAAAGTGGTTCATGTGGATAGCCGCGGCAGCCTGTCTGAAGAAGTTGCCTAAATCTCCAGATTGAAGGCCTGGTGCATAAAATCTCAAGCTTCAAGCCGTACGGACGTCGAACACCCTAGGCAGCCAATCGTACCGAGTCGCTGTGGCCTCCCTGATGCTGAGGCCAACCCGACTTCTTCACCGCCGGCGCCTGCGGACTTTGCTTTGCCGGCCACACCGCCACGGGGCCGCATTCGAGTACGTGCACCCTCCAGCGTGAAAGCGTCGAGCGCAGCGTTGTGCCGAGCCCTGAAGCTGTAAATCCACATCCTTACAGTAATCCAAAACCCAAAAGTCCTAAACCAACCGCATTCACCCCAAAACCCTATCGTGACCGTGGTCGTGATGATGCTACTTCATTGTCGCTAGCATGCATTCCAACCCGGAGCCCAGGGAGACATCGCCCCCGGTCGTAGCTACCTTGCGGTCGCAGGCGAAGCTGATTGTTTTGAGGAGTAGTGCAGGGTTTGGGGGATATAATGGTATAGTTCTACAGGGAATACGGCAAATTTCTTCCACTATTCAGGCCGGTATAGATTGGAAGCTGAGGCATTGCTTGTCAAGGCAACCCTTCCCTCGGCTTGGTAGGGTGTAGAGTTCAGGGTTTAGGATTTAGGGTTTAGGGTTTAGGGTCTAAGGTTAAGGGTAGATTCCGGAGCGTTGAACGCATTTGGCATTTGGTTCTGCTATCGCCTGAGCCTCTTGCAATGCTGCAGCGACATGATCTCATGGCAGACAAGAACCTATCAAACCCTCAGCCCCCTCAACCCGACTCAACCCTAAACCCTAAACCCGAAACGAAGCGTGTTCAGCTGGTTCGCTTGGAAGGTCCTGACGGCCGGGCTCAAGGCTCAGAGTTTAGAGTTGTTGACCTGCTTGCTAACACTTCTAAACTCTGGCTTCTATCAACTTCCTTGAAGTCGTGTCTCATAGCAACAAATCACTCTTCAGGGTTTAGGGAACCTAAAAAAGGCCACCGGTCAAGAATCACTGCCGAAGGCGCCACCGGGTGGCTCGTGCCAGTGGGCTCCAAAACAGGAGCCCTTTCGATCTCCGCAACGTAGGAGTCGGAACAGTCTGCAGTACCCTTCTATCAGATTAATATGGGGCCATCTCATTAGAATAGGGTTTGTACTATCTTGTACGATATTTTATCTTCTACTTTATTTTTCTTTATTATTACCCTTCTAGTCCAAATCCTCTTGGGCAGGTCAGCTTTCGGCGCGGCTCCACGAGCAACAGCCTCGCGGACTCGGGAGGCACTGGCGTCACAGCGCAGCCGAAGGGTAAGGCAGGGCCGGGAAGGGGCCGTCGTGTAGGGGAGAGGTAGTCTGACTACAGTTGATGATATAAATCCTGCAGTACCCATATCAAGGAATATACCATAGTTCCCATAGTTTAGGGTCCTTAAGGTAATCCAGGATTTATATCATCAGCCGTATCACCTTGTTTAAGACAGGAGTCGGATGTGTTAATGTTTATGTGGATCTATGTGCTCCGTCTTTTGTCATCAATGCTTTCTTTTGCATGTCCTCGTTTGCATGGGGTTTAGGGCTTAGGGTGGTTTTTGAAAGGTTGTGCCTGGTTGTCTGGTCTGGTCGGTTTTGGTTCATGGTTTCGTCGTTGATGGGCTTGTGGTCGTTCTGAGTTCTTGTAGTCGACGATGGGTTCAGGGCTGATGTAGGCTAGGGCATTCGGGCCATAGGACTCGAGATTTGGGGCCGAGGACCGCGAGACACCATCGGGGACAGTTTAGGGTTAACCGGGCTTAACGTAGTTAGGGGTTTGGAGCTGTGCGCTCACCGGGAGAAAAGCTGTTCGCGTGCAGTTGGGCAGGCGAGTTTCCGCCGTGGCTCCACCAGTGAAGGCCTTGGCGACGTTGGCCCGACGACAGGCTACGCGGAAGGGCTCTGAACCGGAAGCCCTAACGTCTCCAAAACCCAAACCCGTCACAGGGTTTCTCTTGTTGAGCTGGGCTTTCACAGTTCGGCCTGAGTCTCTGCTCCGCGTGGTTTTCCTTGCTTGCAATGGGTTTTCAGTCTGCAGTCGGGATGACGAGAGTCCTGTTGTCACGACATGTAGTTTTTTTGCGCCTGGTGCAACAGCCGGAGTCCTCCAGCCCAGCCCGAACACGACGGACTACCGGAAAAATGCAGCCCGCAGAGAGAGTGGCCGGCAGGGCGTGTAGTTTGGGTCAACCAGGTGCCAACGCGCAGACGAAGGAATCGATTCGCGAGGCCCGCCTCTCTGAGCCCTTTGACTGCTTTTTCCTAGCCTTGGTGTGTCACGACCTTCTGACCCGGATCTGGGGGATCTGGCCGAAGCTCGCAGCCCTTTCTGAGGCCGCATTCGCAAACTGCTCTCAAAACAGGCACCATGCGAGGCAACCCTGATTTGAACCAGCTTTCAAACCTCTTGCAATACCACAATCGTCGAGTCCTTGGTCAAGCAACACCTTTCACCTCCGAGTTCTGAATTTTGAGGACAACCAGAGAACCCCGAGCTTAGGGTTTCCGGTTCGCATTCGCTACCAATGCAGGAAGAAGTGACCGCGTTTAATACTGCTGGTTGGCTCAGGGTTTGTGAGGTTCAGTTCCAGGGCGTGGGGGTTTCGTGGTTTCGGGTCTTACACCCTTGTCGGGTTCTTGTATACTCGCCCGAAGGAGGAAGTCGAGGCGAAGAAGTCCGACGCTTGACCGCAGCAAGACATGGAGGCTGCATTATGAGTGCATGTGAGGTTTTGTCGGCTCCCCGTCGCCACCAAATAACACCAGCAGCGGCAACAGCGTCGGCAACAGCTGTAATTACTGTGACAGCTGCTGATGCGGCTGACGACGCCGACTACTACTACCACTGCTACTGCTACTGCTCCTGCTCCTGCTGCTGCTGCTGCTGCTGCTGCTACGACGGGGACTACGACTACGACTACGACGACGACTACACCGCCGCGACAAAGAGTATTCCTGCCGTTGATGTTGCCGTCCGGTACTTCCAGTCGTAGTTTTGCCGTGCTTCAGATATGCAACACCTCCTCCGGGCATGCTATGGGGTCACCTGCGGCATTATTGCAGCTGTCAGTGTCCTTGTGTCACGCTTCACGCCCAATTCCACCCTCGCTAGTAGTCCTACACCCTGAACCCTGAACCCTAACCCCTAATACTATAGTCTCTTTAGGATTTCTTTTATTCTCTTTCCTATAAAACCCAAGAGAATCTTAAACATGTTACTTTAATTATGGTTCTAAGGGGGGGGTATAGAATAAGCCCAACTAGCCCAGGGCAAGAGTTCCTCCTCCTCATCCTCGTCGTCCGGCTCCTCCGCCTCCTTCGCCTCCAGCAGCGTCGCCGGGCCGTTTAAGCAGACCTGGGGATTCTGCGTTCAGGCCTATGGCGTCGGGATTCAGGTGCCGATTCTTGGGGGGCACAGATGTTAGGGACCTGGGCTTGCTTCTTCCTTGCTGGCACTGCGCTGAGGCAGCGCTGCTGATGTGAAGAGCTTTATTAAATTCCGGAAGCCAAGCTCTCGCAGCCAAGTGCTGGTAGTGCTGCAATTGCATTGCTTTGAGTCAGCGGTGGTGGAAATGACTTTGACCTTGAAAGCCCAACTCCTCTGTGCACCCTCTGCACCACCATGCATCCTATCGCCCTAAGCCACAGCATTGCGCGTTCCCAACCTTCAGTGCAAATCTGCATGTGCAAGATCACGTTGTCCTACATTCTGAGGACGAGGAGCATGTACCTCCCATGTTGAACAGCCTCTCGGATGAGGATGAGGCTTTCGGCAGGGTAGTTCCCTTAGGTGTAAGAACAGGTGCCATGTTACAGCTTCTGTCCATAGTCATGCTGCATCCGCCTCGGACGGTGTCTTGGCCTTATCCGGAACCTTAAACCCTAAACACAGCACCTAGTTCTTGGCTTTTGGGTCGCCGGTGTGCACGGCGCGTTTGGTACTCAGCTCAGTGGATGACGACGTTGATGTTGCCCCTACCTAGGCCCCCAAAAGCGGGAGAAAATGGTCCGACACCAAAGCTGACTATTCTTATGCAGAGTTTTGGGGTCCAGGTTGGCCCCCGAAAGGAAGCTAAGACCCTACCCCACACTCAGAGTGCACCTAAGGGCTCCGTGCTGAGCCCTAAACCCTAAACACTGAGCACTGCAGCCCTTGAGTGCCGAGGTCGGCTGACCAACAAACGGCCCAGCAACGTTTCGCTTTCGGCCTTCTTCAAGACCGCCTGGGCCGTAATGGTCTATTTCTCTTGTTATGACGGATGTAGTACTGTGATGAGGATGAAGATAATCAAGATGAAGATGATGATGGTGGTGATGATGGACTCGTATGCTGCTGTTACTTCGTTTTGATTGAAGCTTGCTGGATGACTTGTTATGACTTCTGATCTACGCGCTGGGCTCAGGTTATTAGGGGTTTTGTTAGCCTGGCACCAGCACCTCAGGTCCTGCCGAGCTAGCTTTGTCTGGCCTCGCCAAGCTCATCTTCAGGGTCTTTGGGTGTTTAGACTTTTTGGTTCGGAATCAGCCTTTAGGGTTAGGTCCAAGGGTTGGGTTGAGGAGCCTGGGCTCAAGAACTAACACCACGAAGGATGTGAGTGCGTTATGGCGTGCACCAGCCGGAGGATCAGAGATACGTGCAGCCACATCAATATTGCGAATTAGAGTAAACTCGTCTCCAGAATGGCCAAACCATAGGTTAAACACCATTCCAGCGATCCATCCGAGTAGTAAACAGAGTGATGGCGCAATTTCTTCGTCTTCGTTTTCATCAGAAGACCTCGGCAAAGCACCCAATTCCCAGAACCCTCCCAGACATTGCGAACTCTTTAACACAAGCCCCGCGAGCCCCTTTCAAAACCCGAGAGAACAACACGCCCTAAACCCCTAAACCCCGAAAGCCCCAAACCCCCAAACTCTTCAGAACCACGGGGTTTTAAGGGTGTCGAGAACCCTACCCAACAGAACTACGGGGTTTTAAACGTCCGTTTTTTGTTTCAAACGTGTACCCGGCGTGGTTCGAAAGGAGGGAGCCGGCTGTCTCGCGGGTGTGGCTCTTTCTGGAGGCGGGGACTTTAGGGGATAATGTACATTGCAGATAATATAGGGGCCTTAATACTTGGAACAGGGTTTATAATCACATAATAAGGTTTTCTAGGGAGCTTGAATAGCAACGCATACCGTTCCTTAGGGCTCATTCTTCTTCTGGTTATTGGATTTGAATATTCTTTGTCTTCTGCTATGTTTTCGAGTTTCTTTTAGTGCCCCTAGGTTATACTTTGCGTATTCGTTCTTGGTCAAGGTGTAGTGCAGGGTCTAAGATCATGTTGTCATTTATGTCAGTGAGATCATCACTAGCACAAGGTTACCTCCTGGCGCAGCTCTCCTGTACTGCTGGAGGATGTAGAGTGCCAAAGATTCAAGACACCCTAAGGGTCTTATTGGAATTGCAGACAATAGGGGATTCCAAAGCAGGGGTCCGTACAACGGGAGTCCTAGCATTGAGGATTTATTGCGAAGCCCCTTATCCTAACTTGCGAGTACGCCGTGCTGCAGCAGGCATGGGAGCACCCAGACTCGGGGCAATCCATCAATTCCGATGAGCTAGCTTTGGATTCTCCTATACATGGGTAACTGTCAAAATCATGGTCTTTTCGGAATGTAAGTCTACGGGCAGGAGTAGAGGTTTGCCCAAGGCATTTGGGCAGTTCGCGGGCAAACCTAAACCCAAGACCCGGACAACCACCCATATGCGAACGGCGAACCTCCTTGAGATGCAGCAGAGGCTGCGAAATCCTGAGAGTCTAAAGCCAAGCCTACCCTAAACCCTACCTTATACACAATGATCCATACTTCAGCATTCTTCCATGCACTAAGCAGTGGGCACAAGAAACGAGGAGCTAAGGGTTCAGCGGCTCAGCACCTGGTGGATGATCGAGTTTTTTTTTCGCGAAAGCCCAGGATATGTAGTTGTTTTTTTTTTTTTTTTGGGGGGGGGGGGGGTTAGGGTTTAGTTTAGGGTTTAGGGTTTAGGGTGAACGCTACCCTCAGCCCCAAAGACATCAAGATGCCCACAGTCGAAGGATCCAGATTCTAGCAGCGCCGCCGGGTGGTACGCCTTGACGACGAGACTCCGCTGCCTTATCCTGGAGGATCGAAAGATGTAGTTGGTGTTAAGCTTCAAAGTATATATATATATATATATATGAAGCTTTATGTTAAAGTATATATATATATAAAGCCTTAAAGTATATATATATATATATATATATATATATATATATATATATTAGAGGTTCCATGGTTTATTCAACTTTGTTACAAACAAGGCAAGGGGTTCTGAAGGCCATGCACCACGATGAGTTACCTTTCTGAATTTCTGCAAGGGGCATTGGTGAGAACCGTTATATGGAGAACTTGCTGGGAGGGCCCTGCAGACACACAGGTTATGGTCGATTCATTTGTATCTGTACCTATACGAGCAGGATAGGGGGAAGATGTGATTCATGATGCCTGCACCATGAGCACCTTCTGCGGCGGAGACTCAGGAATTACCTTATTACAGCGACAATTCTCTTCACGCCTCTCGTCAGCATGAGGTGTTCAGGAAGCGTCTAGAAACAATTCAATTTCCTGAACTCCCAACCCTCAGCCTTGAACCCGAAATCCCCCAAAAGACGCCCCCAAACCCTCAACTCTGAACCCGCAACCCTGGGTTAAGCTCTCTGAACTCTGCGAAGGTGGAGAGTTGAGGATTTGGGGCATAATGTTGGGCGTTTGTGACTCCTCTTAGGGTTCCCTAGTGTATAAAATACATCAGACAATCCGCAACCTTAATAATTGGAACACTCAGGCCGTGTAGGAGGATCTTCCAGCACGGGGACGTGGAAACATGGCTGAGGAAGCTTTGCCATCGAAAAGGTTCCAGGCCAACATCAACACATCAGCACCCAGAACTAATTTCTCGAAACCTTTGCCGTACCTCCCTCTCTCTCTGCCTCTCTCTCTCTCTCTCTCCTCTCTCTCTCTCTCTTCTCTCTCTCTCTCTCTCTCTCTGTCTCTCGACAGGCTGTAATTCCGCCATGCCCAAGCATAAACCCTGTAATTCCGCCATGCCCAAGCATAAACCCTGAACCCTACATCCTAAACCCTAAACCCGAAAGCATATGCTCGAATATCTTAAGCCCCAAATCCTAAATCCTAAATTGATATTTAACCTGTGGGCTGAGACGTCAGCGGCGCGAAGGTCCCATTGCACTTCAACACAAAACCTCTAAAACACAAAGCCCCAAACCCTACAAACCCTGAACCCCAAAGCCCCAAAGCCCTAAACTCAAAACCCATGGACCCTACCCTAAACCTCTAAACTCAAAGCCCTAAAACCTACCCTAAACCCTACCCTAAACCCCTGAACTCAAAACCCTGGGCCCGTACAGACACTTGCCAGGTCTTTCTGTTCCCGGAGCTAAGGATCTGGCAAGCTGGTTCCGAGCCTTTCTTCTCGAAGGATCCGGGGAGTTTATGGGAGTTTTCGAAAATATGGGTTAAATATTAAGGATCCTACCATTCAGGATACTATATATTAGGGTCCCCTCTTTTGGGAAACCCTCCATATACTGTATCCTATTACTATATACTCCAAAATGCTGTATCATGTTATGGCTAAAGTATGGCACGATGTTATGATAAGCTATATAACATGCTGTACTTAATTATGATGTCTATATACCGTATCATGTTATGATATCTATACTATGAAATACAACAGAAGCAGTAGATTGTTTACAGTAACATTTTCTGATGTATTATGAGACTACAAGGTGCAATCGTAATAGTAAGGTTTGTATAGCTGTGGTATCAAATGAACGCTTTTTGTATACGAGTCAACAGTATACAATAGTATTCCACAGTATACTACCGTTTCCGAGAACGGTTAAACACGTACCTTAACGATACCCGTCCTAGAACGGAATCTAACATACTGGAATATCTTCTCGAAGGACACAGAGGCCTACATCCAGCTGGTGATCGAGGCCGTTGAGCTGTTTGTTGTGTGCTTTTTTGGGAAGGGGGGCTGTGGTTAGCCTGACACCCTAAAATTTGAAGGGAGGGTTTAGGGTTTGGAGTTTATTGGGGGTTGAGGCTTGATACAAGGCTAAAGGCGGTCGTATAAAGGGCTCCTTCAAGGGTTTCCGTGAGTGTTCCTATGACTGGGGGCCGCGAAGTTGTCGTTGCTTCGAGGTTTCGGGCCAAGTGGTGCACCAGATGGTTGGGATGGATCCCCAAGAATCGCCTTTGTTGCTGCTGCTACAAACCAGAACTCTAAAGCGTCTAATCCGAAGCCCGCTGAACCTGCAATCTCTAGCTCCTATGCCCCCAACCAACTCCAAACCCCCGTCCAAAAAATGTACGCCTAAACCCTCAACCCGAAACTCCAAAGCCTTTTGAACCCCACCACCCAAAACCCGAAACTGCAAGAACTAAACCTCAGACCCCAAACCCCAAGCGCAACCCTAAGCCTTCAACGGCCAAACCCTTAAACCCCAATCCCAAGTGTGCAAGAACTGTCGGACGAGGCTTTGGCCCAGACACTGGTTTCGACTTTCGGATTCCGGGGTGACGACTGTAGAGTCGGGGCTTTAGCGGCATTGTGGCGGCATCTTTAGGATTTGGGGTTTAGGGTTTAAGGTTTAGGGTTTAGGATTTAGGGTTTAGGGTTTAGGGTTTAGGGTGAGATTAGATGGGGCTCGCATCTTTGTTGTTACCAAAATGAGGGGTGCAGGGACTTGCTTGGAAGACTTCAGGGCAGGGGTCTCTTCTTGACATAATCTCCAACACTTTGGCAAGATTCCCAATTTTATTCCTGAGGGTTCCCGAATACAAATACACTAGCTATGCTGTACCCCCCCGCCCCCTCCCCCCAAAACATGCTATGATTGAGGCCCCTACATCAGGACCGAAGCTGACCCTGACTCCAGGTGTTGATGTGCATGGAGTTCATCACTCATTTCGTCTCGTCATCCTCGAAGAAGGCTACTCGGATGGCCAATCGATGCCGGCCTCCAAAAGGAAGACATTTCGGTTTTCTGACATAGGAGCAGCTTATCTCGGGGCCTTTGTCGCAAGTACAGCACGGATCCTATTCGACAGGGTTCTATGTTCGACTCGGTTTCTCTCTCCTTTGTGAGACGAAGTATCCCTTCCAAGGGTCGTCAAGGGCCCTTGGCAGAACCTCTGCTCTGTATGCAGGATCTACTACAGCTGTGCCTCGATTCCCATGCGCGTCAAGTCCTGCGACTGAGGCTTTCTGCAAGAACCCGTACAACTTCATCGATTTCGCTGCCTTGATACCGCTTGGAGTGCGATCAGCCTACGGCTTGACGACCCCGGCTGCCGCAGAGAATTTGATAGCGCACCCCAGCTGACCCATGAGCTTAAATCTGCTTTCAAGCATAGCCGGGCGGCTTGGTGTGTAGTTGTGTGGTTCATGGTGCAGCCCGTTCGTCTTGTCTTAAGATACTCTCGGCCGGCTTCTGAAGCCTTACCCCAGCAGTTTTTTTGAAACGGCCGTCGGAGGGTCCCAGGGCATCGGCATCCGGACGATGGCAGCATCGCTTCGGCCCCGCCCAATCGGTTGGCACTATAAGCCTAAGCCGTCCACGGTGCATGTGAACCGTTCACAATCTGATAGGCTGCAAACGGTTCACATCCACCATGGCTTAGGCTTATAGTGCCAACCGATTGGGGTGGATGGGATGCTGCGGTCGTCCCAGCGGACCTTTGTCTGTAGTGGAGTTTGTGTTGGAAGGTGGTGCAGACTAGAATGAATGAAGTCAAAGCCCCAAGCCTTTCAGGTGAGTTTCTTGGGGTTCAGGATTTATAGGGGTTGACGACTTTCAGGTGGAGTTGAATTTAGAGTTTCTCAGCTCTTGCCGCAAAGCCAGAAACCAACATTATACCCACAAGCCACCAAATGCCTAACTCGCAAAGGCCCCGCATATCCCAGCCTCCCACGAATCCTACAAGGCCTGCACTAGTACATGGGAGCTTCAAAAATGAGGGACCCCAGTACAAAAGCCCCCAAGTAGTAGGAGCAACTGCAGCAAAAACGCAGAACCGAAGCCCCCCAACAGGCATTCCATACTGGTCTGCTACGTCCCTGTGCCTCGGCAGAGTTAAGCTCCAGCTTCAGAGATTGGATTTCGTTGATTCCGCGCTCAGAGGGTTTAGGGTTTAGGGTTTACGGCTTGGGTTTGAGGGTTGCAGAGTTTAGGTTTTGCCGTTCAGGTCTTCTGAGGTGTAGTGGGCACTTGAGCTTTATATGCCAATGCCAGAGCCTTGTAATTGCAGACACCGGAGCACAAGGATACGATCCTTTGGCTGGGTGCAAGAATAAAACAACGCTACATCCCCTCAAATCCTGAAGGGGTTTAGGAGCTTACAGCCCAAGAGCTCAGGGGAGGGGAATCCTCGTGAGGTGGTTCGGCAGCTGAAGCTCATACGGCGGTTTCAGAAGCTGCAGCTTCTGCTGTGCCCTGGATGCACATGGTAGTCTTTGAATTCCAGGAAGGCGTCGGGTTGAAGTTGCGGAGTTCCGATTGTAGCACCGACTGCCTCCTAAGTCTTGTCAGTCCTTGAACTTGGAACATGTACAGTTTAAGACCTCAACTGCAAGTGGTTTCGTTGCTCAGAGACATCCAGCAATGCCAAACATGTCTAGTGCTGAGTTATTTTTTCTGCTAGGCTTTCCAGGAATCACCGCGAGCAGATCTTGGCGTCTGGCAGAAGGTGTCAGTTTAGAACCCAAGAATGCCCCCGTAACGTGCTTCGTCGTACCTTGTAGCGCTCGAATAGTAATCCTTGTATAGTATCCCTACAGTACAAAACATCTACACCCTAAAGCCTACCTCTGTAGCCTGAACCACTACTAATAATACTTATTCCTTATGGTGCCTCATCATACTCATGTTATTCAGGACACCGAAACCCTATTCCAACCAACGGGGTCATGCAGGGCGCCTACATTACACGCCACGCAAATCTTATGATGGTCTTCGTCACCCAAAACGTTGGCTCGAGGCATGTGTTGTCCACCACACTTGACGCCCTCAAGCTCCTTCTTTTCCTCGTGTGTTTGATTGCACCTTGGCTGCACACTGATAGGGTCCAGAGCTTCGAATACCTGCAGCCCTAAACTCAAAATCCTGCATTTCAGAAATTTTCGGATCAGGGATTTTCAGGGTTTCGAATCTAGGGTGACATGCCGACTAGATGCCGGCGGAATGCTGGTGGTGTTCGGATGATGCATTATCGAACTTGACCAGGTCCTCAATGCTCTCTCAGAATCCCGGAGACGGAAGGATCATGATTGGATGTCCTAAAGTCAGCGCCTGCAGACATGACTCAGGGAAAAACGATACCGCACACTTCACAAGCCAAGCTACAATCTTCAAAGGTTTGAAGCTTGAGACAGCTAAGGCACGTCCACAAGATCGCAACCCCCTCAACCCGAAACGCCTACGCTGAACCACAGACCCGAAACGCTAAAACCCCAAATCCTTCAAACCCTAAACCCCTAAGCCATGACGCCAAACTCGATATCCGAGAGAAGGTGTTACGACGACGCCTGTGTCAGATTTGAACGGTTTAGGGTTTCGGGTTTAGGGTGGGGGACAGAGTTGACGGGTTCGGGGTCTAGGGTTTAGGGTATAGGGAATTAGTATAGGGCTTCGGGTTCAGGGCAGAGGGTTTGAAGGCTTTGGGTGTGACAGGTGCTGTTCTTTGGCACGATGCTCTACATTGCTGAGCCTGTGGATACAACCACGCTGCCGACCTACATCTACTGGTGCACGGTCACTGTCACCACAGTGGGGACATGTACCTTGGCCCTTCTCTGGTGTCTTGCAGGGGTTGTATACTTTTGTACATCACTCACACCCTTGCTATGGTACACCCCTTTTGTGGCCCTCCTCAGTAGAGCATCCAGAACCGCAAAGAGCAACTCATGTAGAAACTCCTGTGGAGAGCCTTCACCTGCGGTTGGCCCTTCGTTTTCGACACAGCAGGGATTTATATGTATATATATATACACATAGATACACACATGCATGTGCGTATATAGCATTCTATAATATTACAGAGTTGTATACAATCATAGACACATTCAAACATGCATGCACGGTCCATGTATATATGTATGTGTGTATGTATGCATATATAGAAAGATATAAGTCAAAGTGACTGTTTCGCTCCATGAGAAGCCATTGGCGCATCCTGTGTATCACTGCATGGGGGCGGGATCCTCGCGGATATCTTTCTTTAAGATTCAGTAGCTATACTAGCACCACCGGAACACACAAACATGGCCCCAGGGGCTCACGAATGCCCGCGCTACCGTAAGTGCGACCTGTTCCCTGAAGCCTTCAACGAAAGCCAAGCCATCCTCAGCCCTCAAACCCGAAGTCCTAGACCCTGCGTCCTGAACTCCGAGCCCTAAGCTCCTCCTTTTCCTCCCCAAAAAAACAGCTTTAAGCCCTGTAAACCCTTAAACCCTAAAATCCTAAAGCCCCGTTGAAAGCTTCCCCTCCCGACCTCGTTACTAAGGCGACATGGCACCTGTGACCTGGTCGGGGAAGGCCGGGGCCCGTGAGGAGGAGGAGGAGGAGTGTCGGGGGTTCAGGCTTCTTTGGGGTTTCGGGGTTATTGAGGGTTTCAGGGTTATTGAGGGTTTGGGGTTGTTTCAAGGATTGGTCTTGTGTGATTTTTTGTTGTTTTTGTTTGTCCGTTTCGAGCATTTCTGGTTGTTTTCGGCGGCTTGTTCAGGTGGGTTGTACACAATGGAATGAATGCAGCAAGGGTTGCACGGCCCCTACAGGTAGTTCTAGAAACAAAGCCCAGTGGCTCTGGGTGGGTTTAGGGTTTAGGGGTTTGCAAGCTCCATACCCCAAAGACCACGCAGAGGTGATGGCTGGAATCTTGTGCCTCATCAGTGTGCTCTTCATGGCAATGCCGCTTTCCGTTCCTTGCCGAGTTCAAGCCCGGGTTCAACACCAGGTTCAAACCCCTCATAAACCCGAATATAGTGGCCTTTATAAACCAGGAACCCGAAAAGCTCCCAAACGCACCAAAGATACGAACTTCGAAGCCGCAAAAGCTCCTCAAACGGATGTAGATGCCTCTTGCATGGCTTTCGGGGGTTCGGGTTATCAAGGCTCTTTGGGTGTAGTGTTGCTGTTTTTTGCTGTCCCGATGTCTGGGTGCGAAAAGCAGTCATCTCAGGTCCTGGGCAACGCCATGTCGAAGACGTGGGACGACCGACATCGAATTCTCCTGCCACTCGGCTCCGTAACTGTCAGGCCAGCGCAATCCCCGAAGCCATGATGGGACCCAAGCCTACAGACCCAAAGCCCCAAACCTTCGGCGGCTTAGACTATCCCAAGCCTCCGTTGAGTCCTACACCCGAAACTCAAGAGCCGTTGTCCTACAGCTTAAATGGTTGCATGGCAGCAGATTTCTCCAAGACACTCAAGCTCCCGAGCCCTGGAGCTTTGCAAGGAGACATGTGCATAGCGGCTTTGCTATATTCGTTCTTGCTGCTGTCGTGCCCACTGTCGCGCTGCCTTTCGTGGGGCGCCTGTACTTTTCGAGCAATTGCAGATGCCAGCCTGAACACCTCAGACCCAAAGCCTACACACCGAAATCTTAAGCCCCAAAGCCTAAAACCTTCACCGTCCTGAACACCAAAGCCTTAAAGCGCTACACCCCCTTCCGAGGATGACACAGACACGACGGCGCCTGAAGCATTTAGGCTACTCCGCAGGCTCATGATGCTTATTGTTTTTTTTGGCTTGACTTTTTTTGGGGGGCAGGTTCAGGATGTTGAATCCCAGCGCGGCTTAGCCCTTTTGGGCTTAATTACGGTTAAAGTCGGAGGCTTTCCTTTTGCTTGCACAAGGCCGCAGGTCTTGCCGTGGGGCCTTCCCAATTTTCTCCGAGCCGTAAGCCAGGCACTAAACTTAGGGTTTAGTAGGGAATGCAGGAATGGGGTACAACGGTACAATTATAACTACTATTGCTACCATTCTTCCATTCCCTACTAGCCAAAGGTAAGTAAACTCGCAACCCCAAGGCTCCTCCACCCAAGCCTAAACCCTAAACCCTAAAACCCTAAAGCCCTAGAACCCTGGAGCCCTAAACCCTAAGCCCTAAACCCTAAAACCCGAAAGCCCCAGACTCCCGGAGTCCCGGAGTCTTATAACTTATGAACCCCAACATCCCAAAGCCCAGCAACTGCCGAAGACCACTGAGACCCATTGTGCAACTCAAAAGGAAGACCCTAGACAAAGGAAAAAACCTTCAATATCCGTCAGATACGCAAATCCTCTAAGCCCTAACTTATTAAACCCTAAACCCTAAACCCTAAACCCTAAACCCTAAACCCTAACTTACTAAACCCTAAACCCTAAACGGCCCTAAACCCTAAACCCACCAAGCCTTGCCAGACGACATGCCTAAGCTCTTCAAGAAGTTCGACAGAGACGGAAATGGCGAGTTGGAGATGGAAGAGTTCTGCGCAACTCGTCTTGGGACTTTGGGGGGTTTAGGGGTTCGGTTTAGGGGTTTGGGGGTTTAGGGGTTTAGGGGTTTAGGATTCGGGTTTAGGGGTTTAGGGGTTTAGGATTCGGGTTTAGGGGTTTAGGGGTTTAGGTTTAGGGTTTAGGGGTTTAGGGGTTTAGGATTCGGGTTTAGGGGTTTAGGGGTTTAGGTTTAGGGTTTAGGGGTTTAGGGGTTTCGGGCTTAGGGCAGGTTCGGTGAAGACCCGAGCTAAGCCCGGAAACTTGAACAGAAACCCAAACCCGAAACTAACCTCTACACTGTTTACACCATAAATGAACCCCCACACGCCAAATCACAGACGATTTGCCCCGGAACGTTGCCACAGAGATTCAGCCCGAATATTCACACGCCAGAGGACATCTGCACCCTGATCCTGAGAGTAGGGAATGGAGGAGTGGGATACAATTATTTCTACCATTGCTACCATGCTTCCATTCCCTACTAACCAAAGGTAAGCTACACCCCCCTCAACTCCACAGATAATATCCGAGACCCATAAAGACAAGCTCGAAGCATCACCAGGACATGGTGGCGACAATGCGAGCCCGGTGCCCTAGATGTCTTCCAACCCAAGCCGCAGGAAAGCCCAACTCTCATGGCTTCGGAGACCCTTAAGTTTAGGGTTCAGGGGTTTAGGGCCCGAAATGCTTGTAGTCCACAAGGCCCATAGTGCCGTCAGTAGGCCTTCCCCTCAACCCTAAACCCTCATTCCTAATTCCAGCCTTGCCGGAAGCCTTGAATCCTGAATCCTAGGCCCTGCACCCTTGCTGCTAAAGCCTAGGCCTCCAATCCGAGACCCTCAAACCCCGAACCCGAACTCTAAACTCAGAACCCCAAGTCTGCATAAACTCCAAAGCGCTAAACCCTGAACTCTATGCCCGAACCCCGAAGGCAACTGAAAAATCGTGCGACGCCATGTCCCATGAAACCCAAACCCCTTGACCCCACGAACAGGCCTCACCCCTTGAACCCTACACCCTCAATCCCAAACCCTGTGAGGGCGTCTTTAGACAGACATGCAAGCAGCGCCGCCAAAAAAGCCAACCCTAAACCCTAAACCCTAAACCCAAGCCCTGATCCTCTGAACTGTAGTTTGTAAACCCGGGAGCTCTAAACTGAGGTGGGTGTCAAGCCCGCCGAGGCCAGGGATGTAAGGTTTTAGGTTTCAGGTTTCAGTGAGGGTTTTTTGGGGAGTTTAGGTTAAGGTTTTAGCTTTCAGGTTTTAGTGAGGTTTTTTTTTGGAGTTTAGGTTTCATTTTTGGCAAGACTGTATAACAGGGCATAGCAGCCCTTTGCTACCTTGCGGCTTGATACATTGCGGCGCTGTAAACTCTGATCATCGTGTGCCTTCTTCTCGACATCTGTCTTCAGTCTCTTCCTACGATCTCACTTCGCTAGTCTTACCATTCCTTGCTACCTCCAATCCTACATCCTTCAGCTTAACTTGTCTAACCCTAATCCCCAACCCTGAACCCCCAAGAGCAAGGTCCGAGGCCGAGAATACTAGACTCAACCTTACAGAGCCCTTCCAAAAACCCTCATGCCTTCTGGAAGCCTCGTTATGATACCTTTATGGAATCCTTCTCAGTGCCCGTTGGTGCAGGCCTCGGAGCTTTTCATGGCTTTCGATGCTAACGGAGACGGAGGAATCGACGAACGCGAATTCATGAAGGCGTTGTTTCCGCTGGACTACCGGCGCATCTACCGGCGTGCTTCGGGCATGACATTCGGAGCGTAGGGCTTTTCGACTGGCTGCTTTCAAGGTAGCTGAGTTGTGTCCCCTGGGTGCAGTTGTGTACATTTTGCTACCCGCGCTCGCTCTTGCGATGCATCGTTTCACATGCGAATATAGAGATTGGCGGACTGACACCGAAGGTGTCTGACTGTCCGTGGCGATGGATCCGAAGGGATCTACAAACAGTTCCAGTGTGGGCGGGATTATATGGCCCGGATTCAACTTTGAAGGTCTATCCTTACCTTCCAACAAGATGTAACGACTCTGTCAACAACCGTACGTCGAAAGTCAAAAACCCTATATACGCTGAACCCACACTCGCCGAAGATTCGCGGCACCGAGTGCCTGCTATCGTTGCACAGCCTGGCGGTTCAGTGCAGACTGAGTTGAAGGCAAGCACTCGCTTGTACCCTGCATAGCAACAGTCATATCACACCAAAACTGTCTTGGCGCGCTGTGTTTCTTTTTGAGCCCCTCCTCTTGAACTGATTCGTCAAAGATGTACTTATCCTGATCTTGTGGCTGTTGTTGTTGTTGTTGTTGCGATATTCGCAGGTGTTATTGCCTGCTTTCATTGTTTATGCCACAATAGCGAGGTGTGTCGTTCTTCTTGCTCCTTCGGTTCCGTCCATGATGTCGACGATGAGTGCGGATGTGTTCCTTGTAGTTCTGTGTAAACCTTGGCGACGACATCTTCCTTATCATTTTCGTAGTGTTGGCATCAGTCTAAACAGAACAAGGTATTTGATATTTTCAATCATTGTCATTCGTATCATCGCTAAACTTGCTGCAGTGATCACGACCAGGTTATCATTGGTCCTGGCCATCATTCGGTTGCTGTGGCGACTTCTGCTAGTGGTGCTAGAGTTGTCGTTGTTGTGCTGGTTGCTAGCATGCGGTCCAAAACGTAGCTGCGCAGGGCGTTCGCTTTGAAAGGTAGGCAAGCCAAGACACAAGTCTTGGCAAGTCGCAGTGCCAAATTTTGGATTTCACGAATGCCCCAAAAGTTTCTGCTGCGCTTGTATTTGTTGGGAAAGCTCGTTTAGCCGGGAAATGCCAATGTGCCGTTTCGGCACACAGCACGTTGATACTTCTGGATTGTTGGAGAAGCAGGAAAGTGACCGTGTCGCAGTGTAAATCCACGGCTTGTGTGGTGGCATGGCCAATCTGGTGATGACTTTGTGGTGTTCGCTCGTTTTTTGGCCTTCTTGCGGATGTGTGTTGTGTTCCGTGTTGGAAAAGTGACGGGCAGGGCTTGGCCGTTTTGCTACCAGTCCTGCAAGAGCCTTCGTTCCCTATGGGACATCAGCTGCTAGCTTTGGTCCTAGTCACAGCGGCATGCAATTTTCCATCACAGCGGAGTGCAGTTGCTTACGTGTTTTGCGATCTTGCAAAGAAGGGAGCACCAACAAGCTGTTCGAAACCATCTGCAGAAACAAGAAACATAAACCGCAACCATATGCAACCACAACGTGAAACAGCAAAAACAATTGTAAACCCTTTCCAGAAACCAAAAATACCAAAACAGCCTTAAAAACAAATCAAGAACCTAGCACAACCTAGAATACAATATTTCCGGAACTCATGAGCTGTCAATTCTGCAGAACTCCCCGAACATGCTTGTTTTAGGTTCTTTATTCACCTGGTGTGAGCCTCTAAGACTGGGCTGACATGGGTAGAGATGAACAGATTTCAGAAAATACGCTAATGCCTCAGCCTTTCTAACCCGAAGCCCTAAGCCCTAAACCTTTTAAACTCTACGCCGCTACGCCTCGTAAACCTTCAGTAAACCACCGAAGCCGAGAGTTTCCGAGAGAAACTGCATTGACGGCTCACGGTGCTTTTCCATTCTCTGCAATGGCCCGAGCTGCCGTGAAGCGCATGATGTTTTGGTTTTGCAACTGTTTCGAGAAACTGACATGCTTGAAGCACCCTTTCTTTGGGTGCAGAAAGGCGACAATGCCAAAGGCTCGGGGGTTTTGGCACGACGCAAGAAGAACCTGTGTGTCAACCCCTCCGTCATTTGACCTGCATACCGTGCTTTGGCTGCTTTCGTCGTTGCCGCCGTCGTCTTGTCCTCGTTCTGGTCATCGTCCGATTGCCATCATCATCTACTGTGGCTTGTTTTGCTGCAAATATGGAATAGAAGCCGGCATGCTTGCCAATAGTGTCCTTAAGATTGCTAATTCTGACTGCAGCTTAATGTATATCTATCTATATATACATATATATATATATATATATATATATATAGCCGCAAACTCCATTCTAATTATGACGGCCCCTGCATTATCACTTCTTACTGCTGCGGCTGAGGTGCTGTCACTCTACGGCTGTTGTATCTACGTGGCAACAGGGGGATCCCGACAAGCTCCAGCCTTCTTTCAGTTTCGCACCCGCTTTTCTTCCACAATCCATGGCGCAAGGAGTGTGGTATAAAGCCGGCATCTTGTCCGAGCAGTCCCGCGGCATCACAACTCAAGGTTAACATAATCACACAACCGTCATCAAAAGCAAATGCAGACTTAAAGCAGGATATCATACATTTCATCAATGTTCCAACCCATCGCGGAACAGCTCAACGGACATCAACCGGACATCTAACCCACCTCCGAGCCCCAGTTCGCCAAAACGGTATCCCTCAAGTGGGGTTCCTGCATGGCTAAAGCCGTGTCTCCGAGACTGGAAAAGGCAGCTCAGCCAGGTTGCCCGAACCTCTTTGTCTCTTTGTCTCTGTCTCTCTGTCTCTTTGTCTCTCTGTCTCTCTGTCTCTCTGTCTCTCTCTCTATCTCTCTTCATGTGTTCATGTATCCCAAGTTCCGAAGACCTTCGCCTAGGCGATTGGGACCCAGACGCCAGTCCGCAGCCCCTAAACCCTAAACCGTATGCTTTCCTGGAACTGTTCCGACCGCTAGTGCGAGCTCTTCAATAACCTCAGCCCAAAGCCTCAAGCCCCAAGGAAAGCCCTAAAAGCCCTGCGCTGACCAACGCTTCCGGCAGCAGACGGAAGCTGTCTCCGACAGAGGGTTGAGAGATTGAACACTGTCTCAACCACAACATGCTTGTCCTCAACATGTTGGTGTTGCGGGGTTTTTACGCCCTAAAGCCCTAACGTCAGAACCTGAAGTCCTGAGGCCTGAAGATTGAAACCTAGAGCCAACATTCGAAACCCGAAAGCCTAAACGCCTAAGTCAAGAATTCAAAGACTCTTCGTAGCGGGTCCTTGCCGCGGCCAGAAGGGACCGGGAGCCATGCTCGCTGGTGCTGCGCTACCGATTGGGACAGGGGTGGTGGCAGTGCCGAAGGTCGGAACTCGAGGGTGTGTAGGGTTGTGCGTGGGGAGTCGGTAGTAGAGTTAGTAATGCATGTCCCCTTCTTTTGGTCCCTATATCATTGTGGTAGAATGTATCCCAGATCTTTATTCTCATTGATCAGGCCCTTATACAGTTACTAGGAGTCGGGAGGTCCAGAGGGTTTAGAGACTTGATCGCCGGTTTCAACAGCAACGCAGTCAGCTTTGCCAGTGACTTCCACCACCTTTGAGCCGCGATTGTTCGGATTTCAAGGGCCGCTATGTTTATCGTCACGCTTATTTGCATGAGAGCCTTCTTGCGCTCCGCTGGCGTGGTCGCCATCATCATCATCATCATCATCATTGTCATTGTCATCGTCATCGTCATCGTTATCTTCATCATCATGGCCGCCGTGATCATCATCGACCTCTGCATCGCACGCCTGAAGAGCAGTTGTTGCAGTGTTTGAGTCCTAAGGCTTTCCCACCCTGAGCTGCCCCAGGCAGGTGGTCTTCGGACGCAGCCCCGGCCACTTCTTGCTGGGCTCCTTGGCGACTGACGTCTTTGGGCTTTGGACCTGAGGGCTCAGGGTGAAGACCCGCATGATCTAGTATATTACCAATACTATTTTGGGGGGATTACAAGTATAGTAGTATAGTATAGTGGTTCCCAACACCCTATTCTGATTTCTAAGGCCCCTATATTAGACCTTCTTCAAGTTTTGGATACCCTTACAAGGGGAGTCTAAGTTTGCAAGGCCCTCAAGACTGCTCTCGAGTCCCACCGGCCCTGGCCCGGGACCCTTCAGCCCTTAAACCCTAATAGTACCCTTTAAAAGGGGACCCTATTATAGAACCCTATAGTACCCTTCAAAAGGGGTCCCTATTATAGAGCCCTATAAAGCCCGCAACCTCCACCCAGGGTTTAGGGTTTTTTGCCCGCGCGGCTAGAGTCCGGAGACGCGCTCCTGAGGGTTTAGGTCCTAGGGTTAGGGTCAAACTCCTGAGCCCCGGAAGACATGAAGCCTTGAACCTTCAAGCCAACAACCTTGAGCATTAAGACCCCTAGCCTCCAACCCCTTCGTCAAGCCCGAAGACGGTCTGAAGCCAAAGGAAGAACCGAGAACCCTAAATCAGAGACCTTAGGAGCCCAAAACACACTAGACCCGATACACCTGTGAACCCTGACCCGAACCATTAACCCACAAACCCAGGCCTCTAAAAACCTGGCTCTTAAGTCCTGAGCCCTAACACTCTGAACCCTGACCCCTAAGCTCTCACCGACTCTACAGAGGTCAAGCCGTGCATTGCTGAGCCTAAACTAAAATCCCCCACCCCTGAATCCCCAAACTCCCAACCCCGCAAACCCAAGCTACAAGCCCTACTGGACACGGTGATCTCCGCCGCAACACAGCACACACAGCCAAATGAGACATCAACCTCACGAGGCTAAACTCCTGAACCCTGTACTAAACACCTAAAGCCCCGAAACCGTTGTTTTGATTTCGACGCCTAAAGCCCCAAATCCTAAACCCTTTTGGACCTTAAACCTTAAACCAGCCCTAATTTTGTCCCCAGCACCCTGAACCCTCACTTCATCCCCTAACAGCCCCCATTTGCCCAGGAAAAGGCGCTCCGGCGTAAGAAGAGAGGCGAAGCCTCCTCCCGGACCTTGGCGTCTCGGCAGTTGATTTTGAGGGTTTTTACGGATTAAGAACAATAATTTGGAAGCTGCCCCCACCCTATAATAGTGACTATAAGGATTATATTGGGGCCCTATCATATTCCTATTGTACCACTATTACAGGATGGGGGTCCCTTCTAAACAATAGTCCCTTAGGGTTCAGGGGCTTGGGGTTTTGGGCTCCTGTCTATTTAGTAATCTGATTCCTCAGGGCTCCTTGTTGCTACTGTGCGATACATGAGAGTTATGCCATTATATGTATCAGAACCCTAATTTATTGTATTAAGGCTCCAGTATGTCAAGATTTCAGGGCTTTAGGGTGCCTTGAAGGGACTTCAGGCTCGAGGGTTTGGGAGAGTCTGGGTCAGGTCGTGGTGTTCCTCGAATCCCGGATACTAGATGAGTCGGAAAAACCAGAATGGTATAAAGAGCCCTGTCCTAGATCTTCAGGCTTCTTTTAAAGCGCTTCTGAGGTCAACCAGGATACCGTGCTTTGATCACAAGCTGCTAAGCTTTTTTGCCATGATCTTGGGTAGGTTTGTCATGCTTATGGTTAGCATTGCATCTAAAAACATCGCGACTGCTAGTACAGCTCTCAATCATGTCGATCACTTTCAGTATTACAAGTTGTGCCGCAGTTTTAGCGTTGTTTCGATGGCTCTCCGCACAACCCGCCTTCTCTTACTCTTCCTCGCTGTTACTGCTGGTGGCACTAGTACATTCTTCAGATATTTCGTCTCTAGTTTTCAAGATCCGTGCTACTACTCGTACGTCCTGCAACACGTAGCAGGATGACTGCGGTTCCCGGCGGTTACTGAAAAAGCAGATGATTTACGTGTCCCCTAGTACCTTCTGGAGCGGTACCGGCGAGACTCCTGCGGGTTCGGGTTTAGGGTTTGAGTGGGTTTGGGGGTCCAGCGTCTGAGGGCGGTGGGGCTGCAGCCGGCAAGACTCCAAGCTTGGCCGTGCCGTGCTCTAAGGAGCGTTCCTGTCTTGGGCTCACTTCCGGCATCTTGGCATTGTCGGATCAACGAGGAGCTTTGTCCTCTTATAGTCCCCATATAGATGCAGCATAAAGTACCTCCCAAACTCCTTCTAATGATAACGGCGACCCGTGCCCGTAGATTGTGAGAATCGTATGAGAAACCGTCTGCGAGGCTTCCTGGTTAGAGTTAGCCGTCTGAGATTTACAGGCTTCAGGGGGCGTTGAGTTTCATCTCAAACCCCGCGCTATAGATAGTGTCTAGGGCCGAAGCTGTCGAGGGTTCACCATTAGGCTTGGGTTGAGGGTTCAGGGTTGTAAACGCGTTTCGGGGTTTAGGGCTCCATCATGGAGATTAGGGCCGCGGGTCGGATTGACTATATTGCTGTACACTACACTACTCTGCTCTACTCTATTTTGTTATGCTTCTCTACACGCTAAAGCCCTGTACCATTTTGCACCACGCTAGGATAGCCATATAGTAGCTCATGTAGTAGCAGCAGCCTCTGCGGACCCTTTTTTTCAACTCTGGTGCGATTTTTCCACTACCTCGAACCCAGCCTTCCCCTAAAGTAAAAGCCAGAAAGTTGGAATATGGTTTCAGGGTAGGATACCCTATAATTTGCCATAAAGGGTTTAGGATAATCATATTCCAACTTTCTGGCTCTTGCTTTAAGGGTTACTGTCGGCCCCAAGGCTGCAAAGAGACGTTGGGCTCAAAGTATAGACTATTTGGGAGTTTCCGAAAATTTTGGGACCCTAGTATACTACCCTAAATACCAGGATCCTTATTAAAAGGACCCGAAAGTAAGGTACCCCTAATTTTCGGAATCTTTTACATGGACCGCTCGGCTTCGGGATAGGGGTGTCCGTGAGGTCTTGTGGGCCCTGGCTGCGCGGAGGACCGGGCCGCTGCCTCCGCTTTTGGTTGAGGCTTTGGGGTTTTTTGGGGGTTTCGGGTTTAGGGTTTCGGGGGTAGCTTTGGGGAGGACGTGTCAGGGTTTAGGATTCTAGTGCTTTCCGGGCTTTGGGGTGTTGCATTTATTGGCAGTGCGGCTTTGAGTTTGGGTCTTTAGGCTTAGGGGTTTCAGGGTTTACGGTTTTATGGTTTGGCGTTTAGGGCTTTAGGGTATTTAGGGTTTGCGGTTTAAGGGTTACGGTCCTGGGGTTTCAGGGTTTAGGCGTTCTGTACCCTGTAAATCCCCAGACTCTGATCAAGCCATAAACTCTTAGTTAACAGAACCCCGAAAATCACTGAATCGAAGGCTACTTGGCAATTGCTATGTCTCGACCTGGCTTCTGTGTCTTTTCTGCAGGAGGTCGCTGCCAGACATCCTTTGCGATATGCGCCGCAAGCATGGGCCACTCGACGGGCTTGCCAGGGAGGGCACAGAAACCCTGAAGCCCTAAACGAAACAGCCTTTTGCAGTAGAGGCCGTATGAAAAAAAGCCCCCTAAACCCTAAACCTAAACCGCCATAGATACCCTATAGAAACCTTGTGCCCTGTGTTTTCGTAGGGGTGTTGGGCTCAGCGTGTTCCAAAAATCTTCGGTCTTCGGTCGGGGGGTTTTGAGGAGCCAAGCTACCCCTAAACCTTGTGCCAGAAGCACCAAAAAACCCAAATTCGACACCCTAAATCCCAAAGCCACAACGCCCTAGGCCTAAATTCTGAACCGTTTGTGTTGTTTTTTTTTGTTCTCATGGCTGGCGTTTTCCATTCATCAAGACCCAAAGTCTTTCCAATAGGTCTGTGCAAAACCACCACTGCCCAATTTTGGAGGGGACCGCGTGGAAGGGAAAGCCAGCAGCCACAAGCCTTACGATTTAGCAGCTCTAGCACTTATGCAAGTGCTGCCCTACACTGCGCCCCACGTGCCTCTATCCTGTGTTGAGGCGAAGGCACAAGGCACGATCAAGACGCAGGCCACTAATGACGACACACTCAGGACACCTATGTTTTAGCATAAGAGCTTCCGAGCCACTCATCCTTCGGGCCGCCGAAGATCATGTCGCTGACCGTTAATGTGAGCCTCGTGAGCGGCAGGACAGTTTCCTTGACGACGAATCCGCATGACTCTGTGGAATCATTGCAGCTTCGTGCCCAGAGAGCTCTGGGAGTCTGCGGTAGGGTTCGACTCTTGAACTGCGCCGGAGGCGTTCTGAAAGGAAGAGATACAGTTCGGAAGGCCGGTCTGCAGAACGAGGACTTGCTGACATTGTACGCTCGACGAGTGGAAGTATGCCGCACGTGTGTTGCGTTTGCTGCGATCTTGGAGGACTCATCCGTTCGCACCTGGTGTCATCCGGACTTCGGTGGTGACTGCAGTGCCGTGCAACATCAGCTGACGGATGTGCAGCAAGTTCAGGCAACTTATTTCGCCTTTGCTGCTATCAAAGGAAATGGATCCGTCATCAGCTGGGGTTGTCCGGACCGGGGTGGTGACTGCAGTGCTGTGCAACACCGGCTGACAGATGTGCAGCAAGTTCAAGCAGCTCGACACGCCTTCGCCGCTATCAAGGCTGACGGATCCGTCGTTACCTGGGGTGAGCCGATGGCGGGTGGTGACAGCAGTGCTGTGCAGCATAGGCTGAGTCACGTGCGGCAGATTCAAGCGACTCTTCGCGCCTTCGCTGCTATCGAGGTTGATGGGTCCGTTGTCACCTGGGGTCAGGCAGCCTCGGGTGGTGACAGCAGTGCTGTGCAACAGCAGCTGACAGCTGTGCAGGGGATTGGAGCGACTCGACAGGCCTTTGCCGCTATCAAGGCTGATGGATCCGTCACTACCTGGGGTGATCCGATGTCGGGTGGTGACAGCTCTGCTGTGCAACATCAGCTAGCGGATGTGCAGCAGATTCAAGCGAATATTGGTGCAATGGCTGCCATCAACGGTGATGGATCTGTCACTACCTGGGGTGATCCGATGGTGGGTGGTGACAGCAGTGCTGTGCAACATCAGCTGACGGATGTGCGGCAGATTCAAGCAACTGGTTTTGCCTTTGCGGCCATCAAGGGTGATGGATCTGTCACTACCTGGGGTGACCCGATGGCGGGCGGTGACAGCAGTGCTGTGCAACATCAGCTGACGGATGTGTGGCAGATTCAAGCAAATGGTGGTGCCTTTGCTGCCGTCAATGGTGATGGATCTGTCACTACCTGGGGTGATCCGATGGTGGGTGGTGACAGCAATGCTGTGCAACATCAGCTGACGGATGTGCGGCAGATTCAAGCAAATGACCGTGGTGCCTTTGCGGCCATCAAGGGTGATGGATCTGTCACTACTTGGGGTGATCCGATGGTGGGTGGTGACTGCAGTGCTGTGCAACATCAGCTGACAGATGTGCAGCAAGTTCAAGAAACAGTTGCAGCCTTCGCTGCTATCAAGGCTGATGGATCCATCGTCACCTGGGGTGAGCCGATATTTGGTGGTGTGCAGGTAGCGGTACGTAAGAATGGGGGGAGAATCTGCACCAGAGCAGGGCAACTGATACGATCTTGGCGCAGACGGCTCTGGCGGTGACAGGTCACAGTGCCGTTCCATGTCTTCTGGAGTACCGAGTACCCGATGCAGATCTCTACTGCTTCTATTTAAACTGGCCCGTCACGCATGCTGCTGTGTTGCATGTTGCGAAGGAAAGCAGCCCGCACCCACCTTCGTGGAGAAAAGCCTAGGAGCCTGCAGCCAGGCATGTGAAGAGGCGCTACAGAGGAGTGGAGTTTCGGGCCTTAGGCAGCTGGACTTGTGGTCTGTAGTGATCTTTGTGCGAAGAACATAAGCCTGCTCCAATAGCGAGTACCAGCTAGCCTCCCTGAAGCGGTTCATAGGGGCTTAAATCATGACCAATACTGTGTTTTTTTGGTTGGGGGGCCTTGAGAGACTTGCAGTAGATAAATTTATAATGCACCAAAACCCCGTAATTATTAAGGCCAATAGCCCCGGTACGCTTCGTGTTTGCCGGAGCTCCATGAGGCAGATCAAGAGTGCGAAGACAGTTTTGCAAGAACTTCGGCAGGGGGTGATTGAAGACATGCGTTTTGCATCGCAGGTTTGCTGGGAAGCTCCTATGAAGTCCCTATGCGCACCACTCGCAGGACTGTATAGAAGCCACCAAACCGTCTATGAACTGCCAGTGTTCCGAACCCTGACGGAGCATACCATTGCTTGTGCTACTGTCATGATCCGTGGTGTTCCGTTCAAACACCAAACCCTACGCCCTACACCCTAAGCCGCCTAAACCCCCAGCTAAACACCAAAACCCCAAACCGCCTAAACCCGAAACCGCCTACAGTAAACCCCAAACCCCCTGGACCGCCGAAGCCTGCTCTGCTGAAAGGGGACCCTTCTTAGCCCTATTTCTAGCTCTCTTGAAAGGGACCTTCGCGAGAGGGTCTATATCCCAATCCTAGAACCCCATCATGAAAGAAAAAACCCTAAAATAGATACCTTTAAGGACCCCTTTCAGGAACACTTAGGCTCCTATAGATGCAGACAGAGGCCGATCTTCATGCTCAAGCTGGGCCCCTTACGGCAAGTCTGGGTGACTCGGCTTCCCGAAGCCCAACCCATCTAAACCCTAAACCCCTGAACCCTATACCCCCAAACGATTAACTTCTAGCAACCCCCTAAACCCTAGACCCGAAACCCAAAAGTCTGCTTTCCACCTGCCACTTATCCCAGAAATTGGGCGCAAGATTGAGCTAGAGCGTTGAAGGCTTGATGTGGTTGTGAAGTTCTTGGAGATCTTACGAAGGTTCCATCAGGGCATGGGCTGCTTAAAATAGGGACCGTAGTAATTAGAATAGGGTTTTGAGGCCCAGTATACTGTAATTAGAATAAGGACCCCCCCCCCCAAATAGTAAAGATAAAATATCAAGGCCCCTAGATTAGGAGCCTGCAGACTTTCGGTTTGCAGTTGAGGGCTTGATCAGGCTGAAAATGCAGTTTTTTCCTGGACTACTGTTCCTGAGCTTCTCGTTATATGAGAATTACAATATTATATTGTTATGGCATGCCCCAAAAAAACCGTCAGAACCAATACCCCCTCCGATATTTAAGAAGTGCACAGTGCTCTTTACGAAGTCGGAAACCTCCGGATACACCGAAACCCGACAGCCCTAACTCCCAAGCCCATAATCTTAGAGCCCTAGCTGTGCTGTAAATCCTACGACTTCTCTCTACCAGTACCGGCCCTGAGAAGAACTTTCTCTCGTCGATCTCCGCGGCCCGAGGTCGTCGGAAGGAGCGGCCAAAAACCCCAAACCCTCTGCTTTCTTGAGTGCCTAAATGCCTGCGTCCTAAACCGAGGTCGGCAGCCAGGAGTGGCTGAACAAAGTCTACGAAGCCGAGGGCTGCGCTGGCCGCCCGGCCTCTTTCAAGGAGCCTGGGTTGATAGGTTGGTTCGGGATTTAGGGTTTCGGGTCGGCTTATCATGGCTTTACTACGGCACTATGGGGCTTAGAGTGGTTTTCGGAGGGGCTTGCAGTGGTTTCGACGGTTTTTCTCTACGATTTTTTACTGGGCTTGGATATGGTGTTTGAGGGTTTGAACATGGTTTGAATATGGGTTTTGAGTAATAGGGTCTTACCAGGGTGACGCGTTTAGCCGTCGCTAGGGTTGGTTTCAGGAAGTAGAGGTCGTTTGCACGAAGGGGCCATTGGATACATGCTGTATTCTAAAGAGGTCCTGAGCAAAAAGGAAGCATAATCTTATGGTGTTCCTGAACGGCTACAAAAGGAATCGGTGTCCTTACCAATTTGGGTAAATGCCCTTCTTGAGAGCATTAAGAACACGCTGCACTACAACTCGACTTCAGACGGTTCCGGGTGATTAGGCCGTAGGATTTCTGCATTTCACTTGCAGTCTGAAATTAAGCCGGTACCTCGCTGCGTGCGAAGGGCCTACTACCGGGTTTCGGAGCAGGAGATGAGTACGGAACGGATCCCACTCGAACCCAACTATCACTCGACACTGAACCCTGGCACCTAGATCCGAAACTTCCTGGAGCCCGAAGACCCTGAGCCCTAAATTAGAACCACTCTGGTGAGGACCCCTTTGGGAACTTCCTGTTCCTCGTGAAAGATCCGAAGGACCGTGTTGGCCTTGACGGGTGGTTGCAGTTTAAGGTCGCAGGCTTTAGGGCTTAGGGTCAAGGGCTGACAGTTGAGGGGAGCATGGGCAGTTTGGGAACTGTTGCACTGCCTCTGGCTCGGGTACTCCTAGCAGGTCCTAGCAGCTCTGGTGCAGTCTGCATCGTCCACAGAGTAATTCTGGGACTGCGCGATTCCATTGCTGGGCTGTTCCGAAGCTGTGAGGCAAGTACCGGCAGGTCTCTGGTATCCTGGAAGTTCCTGTGTGACAGATTGAGCACCCGAACCAGTGCAAGCCTGGATGGGCTTCTTCCAGTCTTTCAGAGGCTTGAACCCTCAGCCTGTCAAGTCCTCAGCTAGAGGTCTTTCCGAATGCGCTTGATTCCTTCTCGTGGATTCCTAGCCGTGTGCCGTCATGCGCCTATACAACTGGAGTTCTAAATGCGGTAGTGACCCCCAAACCACTCATGACAGGCCAGTCTAGGTCTAGGTACGTAGTTGTGACCATACTAAAAGCCGTGACCTTCTATCTCTCAATGCGACTTTAAATCAGAGGAGCCCTGTAACACGGTCGATGTTCCCAGCGCCCAAGTTGCCGAGCATTCCGCGCCGCCGTGCAATACTCACGAGTTCCATATAAGGATTCCTTTGGGACTCTCTCGGATTGTACGATCGCTTTGAACATTGGTTTCTTGTTTAGGGAATTTGCTTTTTGGCTTCAGACTACCTCCATAATCATAATGGAAAAGCAGGCTCTAACGCCATGTGGAGCCGTTACAAGATCCCTTAACTGTCTTAACAATCCGCGTTCCCGGTTTGAGACAGCTCTGGGGAAGGATGCTCAGCCCATCCGCGAGAAGCAGAAGGCCTGGCTGGAGGACAGGGCCGCGGCCGGGCTCCGGAAGTGGTGTCGGGGGTTTAGGGTTTAGGGTTTGCGGATAAGTAGGGTCCCTTGAAGGGCTCTTACTAGCCATGAGGGTTCTGTAAGATTGGGGCCTCAATATTTGGCATAGGGTTGTGCGGGAAAATTGGTATCTACTCCTTATATTGACGCATATTCAGGGTTTGGGGGTCTAGGGTTTGGCTTTGCTGGGGTTTAGGGTTCAACGGTGATTAGGGTTTTGGGGTTGTTGAGGCTCAGCAACTTCGGGGCATCCCATGACGTGGGGCAACCCAAGTGGAGACCGGAGGTTTTGAGCATTGTGGGTATCTATGGTCTATATCTATTTTTTTGTAGCATCGTTTCCGGATTCTGGATCAGACGATCTGGGGCGACTGTCCGGACTTTGGACGTCTTGCGGTTTCAAAGTTTCGGGATCCGAAGTTCGGAGATTTCTGAAAGGACAAGGCGTGGATGCAGTGCAGCCGTAACCGTGCAGTAGCTGCTGAAGCTTGCACCCCTTAAGGCCCTAAGGCCATCAACTTTGAACTCAGACATCCCAAAACCGTGAACCCGACCTCTGGAATCTAGGGGCCCTAAACCCTAACACCCCAACTGCATCCCCAGCCCTAGATAACCCCAAATCCTAGACCTTTAACCCTTTAGCCCCAACCCTAAAGCCTTCACACCGTTTGTTCAGGAGAACCTTGATGCCGGCGAGGTCGCCAAGGTAGCGGAGACGGCTCTGGAGGAACACGCCGGGGCCTTGAGGGTTTAGGCGAGAGGAGTTTCGTTTAGGGTTTAAGGGGTTTAGGGTTTGGGAATTCTTTGCTTTGGTTGGGGGGCGGGGGTTCGCTGGGTTCTTGGAACCCTGATTGTCTTTACTTCTGTTGTGTATGCTTCTGGCGGCAGCCGGAATCTCAAGAATCAGTTGAACAGAGCATTTCCCCTGGAGCGGGGCTGAGTGTTTTGCAGGTTTGGGGTGACTTGAGGGGCTTGGGCCGAGGATTCAAAGTCGCGGGCTAAAGGCACAAGACTTAGGATTCAGCTTTCAGTCCTTTGGGGGCTTTGGGTTAAGGGTTTAGGTCTTTAACATCTTCAGGATCTAGGGTTTAAGCTTTCAGTTCTTTCATCATCTCGGGCAGTCTTATCGCCCCCTGGACCCGGAGTAAGACTACAAGCGCCACGGCAAAGCCCCAGACCCCAAAACCCCTAACCCTAAACGCTTAAAGCCCCTGAACCCTGAGACCTAAAATAGGGGACCCTAATATAGTACCCTAGAAGTAGGATCCTGATCATGAGGACCCCAGAAACATCTCCACAGCAAGGTCTGGCCCGAGCTTGATGCAGAAAGCCCCAAGGCCGGGACACGGCTTTGACCCTAAACTGCCCGAAGCGTTAAGCATCAAAGCCTAAAGCCGAAGCCCACGCGGAAGCGGAGGCCAGCGCTGTTCGGCTTTGCTGGGTTCTTACGGTTTCGGGTTTGGTCAGCTGCGAAGAAATTTAAGCTTCCGCGCCCTAAGCCCGAGAACTCTGAGTTCGACAACCCGGAACCCCCCGCCCCCCTTCAGCATGATCAATTCCTGGGCGAGCCGTTGACCGCCAGAAGCCGAGACAGCGAGCGTAACCTTTGCCCCAAAGCCCAAGCTGTAGTATACGGGCCTTGATGATTGGAATAGGGGTACGGTATAGTATAGTAGGCACAAACACGGCCTATAACAAGGAATTCTGACCCTTCTATTGAATGCGCCAAGATTGGCCTAGACATTCCAAGACGTTCAGTTTAAGTCTGAGAGCCCAGGATCTGAACCTTAAACCTTGGATTGTAAACCCAACATCCAAGACCGCAAGGGATGGGAGAAAAGGAGCTCAACAAAAAAGCAACATCCCAAACTCCGCCTATCCTAAGCTCAAGAGTTTAAATCCGCAAGCTTTAACCCAACAGTCTGCAGCCTGATATCGACCAGCCGACTGCACTGAGAAGGCATTTCCGGACGATGCCATGCGGCTGGCGATGTATTCGGCCTTGACCAAGGCCGTGAACTTTTGTGGCTGAAGCTGAGGAGTCGGGAATTGAGGGATTGATAGTTCCAACCTTCCACGCTATACGGCAAGCCCCAGGGGCTAAGTCACCCTAAAAAAGCAATGCACAAACTTCTACTGCGAACTGCCTGTACTTTGCAGACTTCCACAAGATTGATATGGGGGTGGCATGCTACTTGGCATGTTGAGGCTTGAAATGTCGCTACGTCTTCTTCATGGCTCTGCTTCCTACGGAATGGTCACGACTCGATGTGGGTCGTCTCAGACAAGATATCAAGGGCCTTTGTATAAGCAAGCTGTCAACGTCCTTGAGTTCAACTTGTCCATCCGGGAAGATCGGGCCACCTGAAACCCTAAACCCTAAACCCTGAACAACCCCATATTCGTTCAGTCATATATCGGTATTCCTACTATACCTTAGGGTTCCTAGTATACATATTATGTACGTATGTTTATACGTTATATACAAATATAATATATATATATATATATATATAGAGAGATTTATCCCAAAGCCCGGCCCCTATGTTTCAGCAGCTGCCCTCTTGAGAGGCGATCCTGGGAGCCTCTGCGGAGCTCGAGGAAGCCGAGTTGAAGAGGCCTTGGGGAACAGGTTGTTCATGAACCTGCGTGGATGCATCGAGTATAACAAACTTATATGCATGTATAGATATACAGAAGCAATAGTTCACATATGATATGCTGTGGTATGATATGATTATATATGCATATATCGTTACAAATATGCATGTATATTCACATGTATGTATGTACACATGCATACATTGCATACATATATATATATATACACATACGTGCATGTCTAATTGCAAGATTTGTAGATATTGACATGATAAGACATTGCAGTGCTTATGCTGTCATACATATAAGAAACTATGTAGTGCACCTGTAGATTCCTTGTTTGGGGTTAAGCGGTCAGCCACGGTGGTCGTGAGATTGATTTCGGGGTTCGGAGTGTATGGGTCTCGGGCAACGGTCCCTCTCCAAGTTAGGTTCCAGACGGGGTTCCGGCCCACCCTGCGAGGTTCACGCACAGAAACATGGTATCTAGCTTCTATGCCTCAAGAACGATGCCTCAAACAGCATTCTTTTAATGGCTGCCATCCCCTCCGTGAGGCTCATGGCCGCGACGCGGGAGTACAGCGAGATGCGTGTGAAGGGCAAGTTTGGCAAATCCCAAGGTGGCTTTGGGAAGTTGAGCATACGTGAACTCCAAAGCCGAAATCCTTAGCTCAAAGCGAAAGCGTGAAGCCCCAATGGGTTGAATAAGCCTTGCCAACATCCCGTTGTAGTCCCTGTATCACATACCCCACACTCTTCCCATTTATCGAAGCAGCCTTGCTAAACACCCGATAAAACTATACTGCTACACTAGAATGCATCCAAACTTCCGCTCTGATTTTTCAGGTCTTTGTTCATGTCAGGGCTTAAGGCTCGCACTTTCAGGTTTAAGTGTCAGAGTTTACAACTTCACTCCGTCAGATGGCAGTCAGCTACCACCTGGAGCTGCTGACATCCGTGCAGTGGTGGAGGTTGGGGTTCCAGCGTTGAAGTTCTTTCCAGTGAGGATTCTATAAGCGCTCCTTCAAAGCTTCTATACGGGGTTCCTTCAGCGGTTCCCTCGTTGTTGAGGGTTCAAGGTTTCAGGGAGTTTTGGGTTTAGGGTCGTCGGGTTAGTAGCACACTGGACAGATCTGCCCAAGTGACTTCTTCCAGGGGTTTGCAGGACTTCGGCGACTATTTAGGGTTCAGGGCTAAAGCTGGGAGCTTCTACACAAACAAAAGGCGCTAATCGAAGAAGCCCTACATCCCGAACCTGAAACTGTAAGCCCCAGAGCCCAAATCTCCGGACCGAAAAGCTACAGCCTCCACCTAAACATCTAGTCTGAAGCCATCGTAAGTACTTTGCTGAAGTCTGCACAAAAGCCATCGCCCGGCACCCGAAACATCGTAGGCCAGTGAGCACATACCATGGTGCAGCAATCCTACAGCCGAAAGCTTACGTGCATTCGAAAAAAGCTTCCATGCGAAACCCTGGACCATACATGCTGAACCCCAAACCAGGATCTTTCAACTCTGGACCTTGCAACTTGGTCCCGATGATTCGAACCCCTCACTTCCAAAGTAAACTCTGAGCCTTAAACCCCGAAATCTGAACTAGGCTGCAATGGCCCGAGCTGGTCGCAAAGATGATATCGGCCGGAGGGGAGATGGGGTGGGCTTGGGGCTTTGGATTAACTAGGTTGGCACTGACGCTGTTTGGAGCACACCCAAACTGCACCCTTTGAAGCCTTGCGGTTTCATGTGCACTTTCCCGCTGGTGGTTTTCAAAGGTGCGCCTCACACAACTCTGTCCGTCTCTCAGTCTGCTTGCCTGCCTGCTTGGCTCTGTCTGTCTGGCTGTCTGTCCAACGCTGATTCAAGATCACTCGCACGCAAGCTTTCTTTTCTTCAAGCTGGCAATGCCCAGGTCTTCTTGGCTTCTCAAGTACTAGTACCAAGTGTAAATCATCGATTTCCGGGGTCCTTCCGGAGATTTGTTCTCAGCCTGGGCACTCCGGAAATCCGAAGACTCCTCTTCCGTTGAGTTTGAGGCACATAAAGTCATAAAGTTCTGAGGGAGTAACCTCCAGAAAGTCGACTGACAGGAAGCTTTTCCCCTCGCCTCTGGATATATTCGTTTGCGAGCCGCAAACGGAACCCTAAACTTACCAAGCCCGAAGCCGCGAGCCCGAAAGAATCGCAGGGCTGCCGCTTCTGGTGGCTGCCTCCGTGGGCGGTGCGGTTTCTTGGCTGCGGCCTAGGAGGAGGAGAAGAACTAGAAACCGGTTGTAAGAATACCAACCCGAACCCTAAACCCTCGACCGTAAATCCTAAATCCTAAACCCCAAAGCATAAACCCAAGCACAAGCACGGAACAGCCTACAGGTCTCTCGGACTTCCTCACCTGGCTTTTTTCGTTTTCAGCAGAGTATGATTCCTCACTGATCCTTCTTCCATGTTTCGCAGAATAAGACGTCTCCTAGACGCTCTTGAACTAGGCTAGATGGTTCAGGATGCTGACCGTCTGACCAATTCTTGTGTTTTAAGAAGCAGGGGTTCAGTGTCTTAGCTCTGCGGCTTTTTCCCAGGAAATCTTCCCAACTCTCATGCACTGGATTCTGCTTTACCTCGCCTGTGAAGGCAAGCAGCAGGACCGGCAGGGCTTGGCTTTCTTGAATCAAAATCTGGCGCCTCCCACGGACAGAGGCCACCTTATCCTGAGCCTGCTCTAAGCCCTAGGCACGAACCCTAAACTCTAAACCCCATGATGGCATATTGAAGAAGATCACCTGCTTCCACACTGAGGCCCTAACATAGGCTCCACCTGGTAAGGTATTCCTACTGGTAATGCAGTTGGAAAAAGGGCCCGCAAAAAAAGAATGAGCCCTCAACCCTATAAGCCTTGAACCCTAAACTCCTAAACCCTATGAGCCCTAAACCCTACCGGAGCAAACCGAACCTGAACCCGGCGAACCAGGAGGCGGCCCGGGAAGCTGCTAAAAGTGGAGATTCGGAAGCGCTGCTGAAGGAGATGTACCGTGCTCCGGCCCAATTCAGGGGTCTTAGGGCAAGAGTTTGCGGTTTAGGTTTTAATTTTAGGATTCATGGGGTCCCTGCTCCGGCTCAATTCAGTAGAATTTAAATACCTGGCTTCACACTTTCCTGGGTGTGAGCTAAAGGTGAAATGTAGGTTTAGAGGCGATCCAGTGTCAAAAGCGACGACGACGACCACAACCATACCCTGTTGCGCATGCTTTTGTTGCCAGTCTCATTCTTCTTTGCCTCTCCCTGCCACCCTAAAGCCTAAACCCTAAACCCTACTTAAAAACACCCTAAACCCTAAACCCTTACAACTTACAACTAACTAGAACGCCCTGCCAGGGGCACTCCGGAGCACTGCCTACTCCGTGGCTCTGGGCCCTCCCAGGAAGGTCCTGGCGGATTCCTCCGTGGTGCCTCGGCTTCAAGGAGTTTTTATGTTTTTCAGGGTTTAGGGTGTAGGGTTTAGTTTTTGTCAAAGCGACTGGCCGTTTTCGTTCTAAGGTGCGTATTACTGAGTGGTTTCACGGATTGTTGTTGGGTTGTCTTTAGGGCTTTCAGAGGGCTCGGGACTTTCGAGTTTTCAAGAGCTTTGCGGCTGGGGTTTATGTAGCTTTTGAATTTGGGCTTTCGGGCGTAGGGGCCACTGGGTAAAGGTGTGTGTGCGTTCCGCAGGGTTTGTGCTCTAGGCTCGAGTTTGCAGGGCCTATGGGCTGGGTTTCTGGGAGTTCATCATCAACTATCCGCATTTCTACTTCAACACTAGACGTCAACCCGAAACCATGCAAATCCTAAACCCTAAACCACGTAAGCCCTAAAATACACCCAATAGCTTCCAAATCCATGTAAATCCTACACCTTAAACCCGAAACCTTAAACAAAACCTAAACCGTGGCAAATCCTAAGCCCCGAAGAGGACGGCCTGGAGATCCCCGAGGGTGCTTTGCTCTTCGCGCTGCATCCTGCCCTGGAAGATCGTGCCCTGGAGAGAGAGCCTGACCCTGAGGCCGGGTCGTCTGGAGTCTACCAGAACCCCCCAAGTACCCTTTAAAAGGGCTCTAATCTTTTTCCTTAAGAGGTAATGAGGGACTACAATAAGGGGTCGTTGGGGGGATCTAGGTAGGATTGAGGGTTTTGTAGTTTTTTTTGTTTTTTTCGGTCTTTTCGGGTTTAGGGGTTTTGACCCTAAACCCTCAACCTGAAGCGCTACACCGTAAACCCCCAAACCCTTAACCCCAAACCCTAAATGCCTAAACCCTAAGCAGCAGAGGAGGATTTCAGCCAGTACGCCTTTGGTGTCGGACCCCGGAGCTGCCTCGGCAGACCTCTCGCGGAAGCGCCGCCCGGCCTTTCGTTTGGGTGGTTGTCAAAATTAGGGTCCCTTTTGGGCACCTTCAATAATAGGTGCCGTATTATAATAGGGATCCAAAAAGGGACCCTAATTTTGACAACCACCCATTTGTACAACGTATCCTTTGTAAGGCCCTTTCTAGTTCTGCTAAAGTTCAGCACATCCCCTGATAGACCCTATTAGATTGAAATTTTGTAGTACATCTCAAAGCCCGATTTTTCTTGTAGAGGGCCCTCCCTTGCAGTATGTTTCTGCGTGTTCGAGGGGGCTTCGGCCTCGGCCCACTGCCGGCTTTAGGAATCCGAGCGCCCTTGGCACCCTGTAACCCGAAGCTTTGAGACCTAAATCCTGAACCTTGAATCCTAAACTTGACCACAAACACCCAAACCCAAAACCTCAAATGCCCTCCCTTTTACCCCCACCCTACCCACCCTACCCCCCCTACCCCCCATACGCCCGCTACCCCCCCTACCCCCCCTACCCCAAACTCCAAAGCCCAGTTTTTTGAAATGCAAGACAGCTCCTAGGATCCTTCCAGCGGTGCTTGGGGCGATTCTCAAGCGCTACGAGGCGCTATTTGGGACCTTTTGAAAGGGTTCAGGGCTTTTTGGAGTTTAGGGTTTAGGAGTTTTAGGATTTTAGGGTTTAGGAGTTTTTGGTTGAGGGCTGCAGGATTTTAGGGTTTAGGAGTTTTTGGCTCTAGGGTCTAGGATTTTAGGGTTCAGGGTGTAGGAGTTCTTGGCAGCAGGGGGTTTAGCTTTTTAGGGTTTAGGAGTCCTTGGATTTCAGGGTTTGGGATTTTAGGGTTGGGGGTTTCGGACTTGCAATTCGAAGTTCACTAGTAAGTGCCTCTTACTTTGCAGTTGAAAGCTGAGTGTGAGTCAGTCTGTAGTTTTAAAACCCTACATCCTAACTTCTAAACCGATAGGGCTTGGATTCACAGCATTCAATGCTGCTGCCTCGTCAGATCGCCGTGCCTCCCGAGTACAAGGGCGAGTATGAAGAGGCGCTGAAGGGGAAGATGCCGCTGAGCCGCGATGGTTTTCTTTGGCGAATTGAGGTCGGTGTCTGACGAAGTGAAGCTGCTTCTGTGCTTATTTGTATCAGTGTTTGAATTTGTTGTTGTTGTTGGTGGTGGTGGTGGCGGTGGTCGCTTTCGCTTCAGCTTTAGTATTTGGGTCTTGTGACTCGCGGGTTTAGGCGCTTTGGCTTAGGATCTTAGCTGAGCTGCGGCTTGAAGAGCCCCGAGCCGAAACGGTTTGGGTAAGCCCTTCATCCAACAGAAGCCTTCCCGGGTCGTCGTAAAACCTGAAGTAAGCCTAAAACCCGAAACGCTGAACCCCTCAAGCCCCGAAGCCTTAAACCCCAAAAAGGCCCGAAAACGGACCAACTCGACGAACCGACCCTGAACCCTAAACCCTAAGCCCCGAAACACAAAGGCATAAAGCCTTCTGAGACTTCGAGTCTTGACTGAACCTCAAACCCTAAACCCTTGAGCCTTTGAGCCTTAAAACCTCAACCGACTCAGGATGGGGCAGCTGATCCGCCCTTCCAGCTCCCCAAGACTGGCTTGGCTGCGCCCAAGTGAAGCGTAAAAGAAGATTTCGTCGTGGCTGGGGTTTGGGTGCGGGAAGGGTTTAGAGTTTCGGCTTTTTTGCGGCGAAGGATGCAGGAGCTTTAGCGTTTCGGGTTTTGCGTTGGTTGCGAGCTCATCCTTTGAATTAAGGGCTATGACAGGGGGTCGGTACAAGATTTTAGTAAGCCCCTCACAGTCCGTATATAGTTATTCCAGAATAGGGTTTAGGGTTCAGGGTTTAGGTTTTAGGGTTTAAGGTTGTGCTTTGGGTTTAGAGTTATATGGCCCTCTCCCATGAGGCCATCATCCGAAGCTCTATATAAATCAAGAGTTTCAAAGCTGACCCGAGACCCTCTGAAAGAAACGTTCGGGGCTTTAAAGTTCTTTCCCCGAGTTCTCGGGTTCGTGGTGGGTCATCTCGACCCTTGAAAGGAGCTTTTCCTGCCTTCCAAGGGCGCAGCAGGTTCTTTGGATAGGCAAAAAAGGGTGTCGGAGCTTTGGGGTGAAGCTAGCGGCCCAAGAGGTTCAGAATCAGGGCCTTTTTTCAAACGAGGATGCCCCCAAAATATCGTTAGATGCTTCGTTGAGGACGGAGAGAGTTCTTCCTGCCCTTTCAGCGCTTTCGGCGCGATTGACGGGTTTCCCCTGAGACCTTCAAAGAGGTTCCCCCAAAAATGCAGACCCGAGGAGTGGGCAGCTCCGTTCTTTAACCTCGAAGCCCATCGACCCTAAGCCCAAGCCTGAACCCACAGACAGTAAGCCCCAAGGCCTTCGACCCCAAGGTTACCCTAGACCCGGAACCCGTAAATGCTAAACCCCGAACCCCAGACCCTGCTGCCCGAACAGAACTCCTAGCTCTTGGCCCTTGCGGGAAGGCAATCCCGGAGCGGCGAGTGGCCGCCATGCAGGTCGGGAGCTGTGGTTTCAGTGTGTAGGGCCTTTATTAGAGCGCTCCGAGGATATCAGGGCTTGAGGCTGTACTTCAGGGATCTTAAGGGTCTGCTGATTGCGGCTGTACGTAGGGTAGGCGGTGCTGCTCGGGTTGAGTTCAGCGTTCAAAGTTTTGCATCTGTTTTTTGAGACGTCGGTTTGCGTGAGAAGTTAGAAAGGTTCCCGTGAACACAAGTTCGCAGGGTGTTAGCACGGTCAACCCTCGACAACAAACCGCATGATTTCTCATGGGGTGCTGTTCTGGAACATGTGAGGCCCTTTGCGCGCTATTCGCAAAGAGAGTCTGGGACCGGGATGGTTTGGGGTTCAGGGCCTTTCACAATCCAAAGAAGTATAGTCAATATAATCCTTTTCGTAGAAGCGGCTGATGCCTAGTCGGTCCTGAGGGCTCCTGTAATTTAGGTGCGGAGAGCGTTTTGTGGAGTTCTGGGCTGAATATGCCAGACATCCTAGGCCCAGACAGCTCCGAATTTCTGAACAGTGCCCTCAGGTCGCGGCGGAGCCCGTTGGGACTTTAGGGGACCTTGCCTCAGTCCGCTTGCAGTAGAGTGCTTTGATGGGGGTGCTTCCAGGACGCGATTCCTCGCGAAACTGAACCGCAGCCGCAGTGCTTCGCACTCCAAGGATCTGTGGGCAGATGTGTTGTGCACCCTCTCAGAAGGGCTCGGTCGTTTCCACGCATCTTGCGTGCCTTTTGCTGGGAAAGTGAGCAATGGGCTGGCACTTCTTGCTGCTGCAGCTGCTGTCAGCATTCGCCACCGCAGCCGGCTCGGAGTTTGGAACCACTTTTGTGTATTTGTAGTTTTTCGAAGCAACTCAACACACAACTTCCGTGTTGAGATGTTGGAGGGTCGACCGGGTGGACTTGTTTCGGTCGAAAACAGACATGAGAGGAGATCCGATACCATCACGAGAGCACTGTGTACAAAGGGTCCAAGTCCAAGCCACCTCCTTCCCATCTCACGGCTTGGGCAAGTATGGGCGTCGACTGGGTGTTGAAGCGAGATTTGCGGAAGGGGGCGGATCCAAACGAGAAGGCCTCCTGCCCGTGCAGTTTGTGGTTTTGTGTGTCTCTGTCCTGAGATGTGGCATCTGGTGCTCAAACAGCATTGTGGTCAGGAGTGGTTGTAGGGACTAGCCATGGTTAGCACAAGCCGCTCGCACTCGTACTGTTGCATTACCTGTGGTGTTGCTCGGCTACTGCATAAAAACGGGTTCCAGTGCTACACCAGGTTTTGGTACGACTTGAGGATGGCTTCGTCGGGCTTATGCAGGTGTCACACCCGCTTGCTCTGGAAAAAAGCGCATAGGGGAAGGGTTTCCTTTGTCACAGTTGGGTAACATTTTACATCTTTGTGGGTACTTAAACCCAAGAAGGAATAAAAATGTACATTTTTAATCCTACCCCAACAGTGAACTAGTTTCTGAAAGGTTGCGAAGGCCTTCGCTGAGTGCTCAAGGCGCAGGCACTGAGGCTCCCGGCGGGTCCCTGTGCAGGACGACGATGCCCGATCTCTACTGCACCTGGCAGCGTTGCATGGCCACCCTGAGAGTGTGAAGGTGCTACTGAAAGCCGGCGCAGACCCAAACATCAAGGACCACCGCGGGAGGGCCGACGCTCGTGCCAAGAGGGAAGGCGAGCACCAACAGCGGTCTGGCCATGATCACGAATGGTTTAGGACTCAGTTGCGTTCTTGGTGTGCGGTGCATGCGCAGCGATGGTTTCGTGTCTTTTAAGTGCGCAGGTTTTGGTACGTCAGTCTCGCTTCTTATGCTCGCGAGTGCCACCTCGGACGGTAGGCGTATTTGTGTGGACGTTTGGAGGAAGGAGCATTGCAGTGGAGAAGGGCCCTTGATTCGGGGAGCCGAGAGCTCCGAGTCTTCTGAAGGTGCCAGCCAGCAATGCAAGCTTCGGCTCGATATCTCCAGAAGGGGGAGCAGTCATTTTGCTCTGCAGGGCTGGATCCGACATGCCGAAACACAGAAATCACGTGGCTCATCTCTGTCTTTTTTCCACCTATCTAGGTTCGACTTTCAGGAAGACGTTGCTTGAGGAAGGTTCGGGCGCGTAGAGCGCCTGAAGAGGATTGTTTTGATGAAAGGGTGTGCCCATGACAATTCCTTTGGATGTTCCCGGCTCCGTTCGAGTCTTCCCGACATGGGCTGGCTATAGGGAATTGAAAAGCGGTGTCACAGGGAAGCTGCAGGGCCTCCGGCCGCCTTCAAGGCGCAGGCTGCCCATCCCAAGTTCCCCGCTCCGTGCTGCGGCTTGGAGGTGACCCTGCAAAGCCTCTGCGCAGGACCCCGATCACCCCTGGGCAAGCGTGGTCCGAAAACGGATAGGGCCGATTGGGCCCAGCTCAAGAAAGCCGTTCATGGCGGCACCATCGTTATTGCGGTCGCCAACACCCATGAGTGGCATTCAAATTTCTAGCATCACTTTTCGAGGCGTGGTTGTATAGACTAGCCGCTAGTGACTAGCCAGGGTAGGGCAACCCAGACGAGTTCGTACGGTTTCATTACTTCAGTCTTGCTCTACACCTTTTGTACGGCTTGAGGATGGCTTCGTCGGCCTTACCGGAAAGGGATGGAAGGGTTTCTGGAAGGTCGCCAGGGCCTTCGCTGAGGCTCCCAGCGCACCGGAACTTTCGCGCAGGCGCCGAGGCGCTACCAGTAGGAGGGCCCTTGCCAAGCCTCTGCAGGACGACGATGGCCGGACTCCACTGCATGGGGCGGCATCGTATTCGTCGAGTCCAATCGACTTTAACCATGAACATGACAGAATGGTTATGGTGATGACGCTGCTGCTGAAAGCCGGCGCAGACCCAAACATCAAGGACCACCGCGGGAGGGCCGATGCTTGTGCCAAGAGGGAAGGTGAGCACTAGCAGCAGTCTGGCATAGTCTGGCCATGATCACGAATCGTTTAGGACTCAGTTGTGTTCTTGGTGTGCGGTGCATGAGAAGTGATGGTTTCGCGTTTTTTTCAAAAGTGCGTATGGTTTGGTACTTCAGTCTCGCTTCTTATGCTTGCGAGTGCCACCTCGGACCCAGTTCTGCAGCCAGTTCCGGCGTGCTAGGCGTATTTGTGTGGACGTTTGGAGGAAGGAGCATTGCAGTGGAGAAGGGCCCTTGATTCGGGGAGCCGAGAGCTCCGAGTCTTCTGAAGGTGCCAGCCAGCAATGCAATTCGGCTCGATATGTCCAGAAGATGCGGAAAGTCTTTTCCCAGGTCAGTGTGGTGATACTGGAAGGTTGTTACGAGAAGTGCAGACCGTTAGGTTACCGGCAGCCTGCGGGGCGCGTCGCGCCCGGTGGTTCTACCGCTTCCGCTGTGGCACTGTGCGCAATTGGCGCTGATCGTGCTCTCGCCACAGTATGGGCCCTGTCCTTGTGCTCTCGGCACAGTGCGTGCACCTTTTGGGGTGGAACTCGTGTTGGCCTTCAAGGCGCTCCAGGGCTCTGATTGGCACGGACAAACTAGTCGGCTTCTCCGGTCCTCCAGTATGGTTTTGCAACCGCCGTTCTAAGGGTTTCTGGAGTTTTGCGTGCTCCCTTAGACCTCGTGCGCTCTTGCCACAGTGCTGTGTGGTGCGGATCAATCGTGCTCTCGCCAGAGGGCCGCTCGCATTTTTTTGCGCTTTGATTCGTCTTGGGAGTCGTGTTGGAGGTTGTCCTTCAGTGCTCCTCGACTCCTCGAGTGGAATAACCATCGTGGGGTCGTCTCGTCTCGGGGTGGCCTCGGGATGTGATGGTGGTGTGATCCTGGAGTGGTCCTCCAGTGGTGTACTCTGCGGCCGTTCACTGTTCCTCAGGGCCCAGATCCGACATGCCGAAACACGGAAATCACGCGGCTCATCTCTGTCTTCTTTCCACCTGTCTAGGTTCGACGGTCAAAACCTGTTGTGCCAAGGGGCAGATTCGAATGGGAAGGCCATCTTACCCTTTCAGCTTGTGGCTGCATCGTCATGGACGTGGCTTCATGCAGTTGTTCAATGCTGCATCGGCTATTGTGTATGGCTACCCTTGGAGCTTGCATCCATGACTGGCTTTAAATCAGTATTCTTTTGTGGCGTGGTTGTATAGACTCAGCCATGACAAGCACAAGCCCCAGAAAAGCTGGCCTACTGCAAAAGCCGGTACGCCACATCAGGTTGTAGAACGACTTGAGGGTGGCTTTTGTACCTCCATGCAAGCATTATATTTGCTTCTTTGGAGGAAAAGGGATGGAAGGGTTTTTGCAAGGTTGCCCGGACCTTCGCTGAGGCAGCGGAGCGCACTCAAGAAGGCCAGAACCCCCATTGTCTGTCAAGGTGCAGGCACTGAGGCTGCCGAAGGGTCTGTGCTAAGCATGTCCGTGCAGGACGATGATGGCCGGACTCCACTCCACGAAGCAGCGGGCAAGTCCCACACTGATGTCGCAAAGGTGCTGCTGGAAGCCGGCGCAGACCCCAACATCAAGGACCACCGCGGGAGGGCCGACGCTCGTGGCCAAAAAAGGCTAGCATTAGCAGCAGTCTGGCTGTGATCACGAACGGTTTAGGACTTAGTTGTGTTCTCCGTGTGTGGTGCATGAGCAGTGATGGTTTCGTGTTTTCGCGTTGTGCAGGTTTTGGCACTTCAGTCTCGCTGCTTTTGCTTGCTAGTGCTGAGGCTAAGTGTTTTTTCGACGCTGGAGAAATGCAGTAGAGAAGACTCATGATTGTGCTCAAAGTGGCGTCCCATAAGGGGGCCAAGGGGGTTTTCCCCTTTTAAAGCTCCTCTTCCGACAAAACCGAAACACGCAAATCGGCTTTGAAAAAGACGTTGCTTGAGGAAGGTTCGGGCGCGTAGAGCGCCCGAAGAGGATTGTTCTGTTTGGATGTTCCCGGCTCCGTTCGAGTCTTCCCGAGATGGGCTGGCCGAAGGCGGGCTACAAGGAATTGAAAGGAGGTGTTGCAGACAAGCTACAGGGCCTTCGGTCGCTTTCAAGGCGTAGGCTCCCCAATCGTCCCCCCCTTCCCAGCCCCTTGCAGGTGTGATTTGAACATGGGTGGGCATCGTAGCCTTTCAGCTTGTGGCTGCATTATCATGGACGTGGTTCCATGGAGTTGTTCAATGCTGCGTCGGCTGTTGTGTATGGCTGCCCTTTGACCTTGCACCCATGACTGGTTTTTTAAATCAGCCTTTTTTTTTGTGGCGTGGTTGTATGGACTCAGCCATGACAAGCACAAGCCCCAGAAAAGCTGGCCTACTGCAAAAGCCGGTACGCCACATCAGGTTGTAGAACGACTTGAGGGTGGCTTTTGTACCTCCATGCAAGCATTATATTTGCTTCTTTGGAGGAAAAGGGATGGAAGGGTTTTTGCAAGGTTGCCCGGACCTTCGCTGAGGCAGCGGAGTGCACTCAAGAAGGCCAGAACCCCCATTGTCTGTCAAGGTGCAGGCACTGAGGCTGCCGAAGGGTCTGTGCTAAGCATGTCCGTGCAGGACGATGATGGCCGGACTCCACTCCACGAAGCAGCGGGCAAGTCCCACACTGATGTCGCAAAGGTGCTGCTGGAAGCCGGCGCAGACCCCAACATCAAGGACCACCGCGGGAGGGCCGACGCTCGTGGCCAAAAAAGGCTAGCATTAGCAGCAGTCTGGCTGTGATCACGAACGGTTTAGGACTTAGTTGTGTTCTCCGTGTGTGGTGCATGAGCAGTGATGGTTTCGTGTTTTCGCGTTGTGCAGGTTTTGGCACTTCAGTCTCCCAAAAAACCGAACTGTGCTCAAGAGCGAGGCGAGAACCCCCACTGGCTGTCAAGGTGCAGGCACTGAGGCTGCCGAAGGGTCTGTGCTAAGCATGTCCGTGCAGGACGATGATGGCCGGACTCCACTCCACGAAGCAGCGGGCAAGTCCCAGGCTGATACCACGAAGGTGGTGCTGAAAGTTGGCACACACCGAATCTTCAAGGACCACTGCGGGAGGGCTGACACTCGTGCCAAGAGGCAAGGAGAGCACTAGCAGCAGTCTGGCCATATTCGCGAATCAGTTGTGTTCTTGGTGTGCAGTGCATGAGCAGTGATGGTTTCGTGTCTTTTCAGTGTGCGGATTTTGGTACTTCAGTCTTGCTGCTTTTGCTTGCTAGTGCTGAGGCATGCTGAGGCTCAGTGTTTTTTCGACGCAGGAGAAATGCAGTAGAGAAGACTCATGATTGTGCTCCAGGTGGCGTCCCATAAGCGGTCCAAAGCTGTTTTCCTCTTTTACAGCTCCTTTTCCGACACGCCGAAACACGCAAATCGCGCAGCTCATTTCTGTCTTCTTTCCTTCTGTCCAGGTTCGACTTTGAAAAAGACGTTGCTTGAGGAAGGTTCGGGCGCGCAGAGCGCCTGAAGAGGATTGTTTCGATAAAAAGGCGTCCGCATGGTAAGTCTTTGTGGATGTTCCCGGCTCCGTTCGAGTCTTCCCGAGATGGGCTGGCCGAAGGCGGGCTACAAGGAATTGAAAGGAGGTGTTGCAGACAAGCTACATGGCCTCCGGTCGCTTTCAAGGCGTAGGCTCCCCAATCATCCCTCTTTCCCAGCCCGTCGCAGGTGTGACTTGAACACGGATTTTTTCAGGCGGATTGGACCGAGCTCAAGAAAGCCGCGCATAACGGCCACATGGTTATTGCGGTCAAAAACTGATGTACCAAGAGACAGATCCGAACGAGAAGGCCATCTTACCCTTTCAGCTTGTGGCTGCATCATCATGGACGCTGTTGTGTATCACTACACTTTGACCTTGCATTCATGACTGGTTTTGAATCAGCATTCTTTTGAGGCATGGTTGTATAGACTCAGCCATGACAAGCACAAGCCCCAGAAACGCTGGTCTACTGCAAAGTCGGTACATACCGGATCTCGAGTGCTGCATCAGGCCCTACTAATTGTCAAGGCGCAGGCGCTGAGGCTTGCGGAGGGTCTCTGTCAAGCCTGTCTGTGCAGGACGGCCACCTGGTAGAATCTCATTCGTGGAATACGTTGGGCCACGACCAGCAACACTCTGACAGCATGGTGACGGTGATGACGCTGCTGGTGAAAGCTGGCGCAGACCTAAACATCAAGGACCACTGCGGGAGGGCTGACGCTCGTGCCAAGAGGCAACGAGAGCACTAGCAGCAGTCTGGCCATGTTCGCGAATCAGTTGTGTTCTTGGTGTGCAGTGCATGAGCAGTGATGGTTTCGTGTTTTTTCAGTGTGCGGATTTTGGTACATCAGTCTTGCTGCTTTTGCTTGCTAGTGCTGAGGCATGCTGAGGCTCAGTGTTTTTTCGACGCAGGAGAAATGCAGTAGAGAAGACTCATGATTGTGCTCCAGGTGGCCTCCCATAAGCGGGCCAAAGCTGTTTTCCCCTTTTACAGCTCCTTTTCCGACACGCCGAAACATGCAAATCGCGGGGCTCATTTCTGTCTTCTTTTCTTCCGTCCATGTTCGAATTTGAAAGCGACGTTGCTTGAGGAAGGTTCGGGCGCGTCGAGCGCCTGAAGGGGATTGTTTCGATAAAAAGGCGTGCACATGGTAAGTCTTTGTGGATGTTCCCGGCTCCGTTCGAGTCTTCCCGAGATGGGTCAATAGGGAATTGAAAAGTACAGAAGTGTAAGAAGGACGCTGGAAGGTGTCGGGCCGCGAGTGCTGCTGCCCGGAGGGGAAGCTGCCAAGCCTCGACGCAGGACCTTGACCACCCCTGCACAGGTCTGCTTTGGAAACGGTTCAGGCTGATTGGACCGAAGTCAAGGAAGCCGGTCAACAGTCTGTTGCACCAGGAGTGAGATCCGAGCGAGAAGGCCATCTGACCCTTTTTTGCTGGTGACTGCTCCTCGACGCTGCATTTGCTGTTGTGTGTATCTGCGCTGAGACGTGGCATTAACAATGGGTGCTCAGACATTCGCCTTGAGGCTGGTTGTATTAACTAGCCCATAGCTGGCAACATCCACGCACTTATTATACTGTTGCTTACCGTTTGTCATGCTCGGATACCGCATAAAACGGCACTGTTGCACTAAGCGCTACATCAGGTTTTGATACGACTTGAGGATGCCTTGGTCGGCTGTACTTCCATGACCGCGCGCAAGAGCGAGGCGAGAAACCTCCCTCGAGGCTTCAAGGTGCAGGCACTGAGGCCCCTGCCAAGCCTTCGTGCAGGACGGCCGAGGCGAGACGCCACTGCACAAAGCAGTGCGCCAAAACCACCTGGAGGCTGCAAAGATCCTCTTGGCAGCCGGTGCAGACCTAAACGCCAAGGAGGGCCGCCGTGGGAGGGCTGCGGCTTCTGCGAAGACGCACTAGCAGTCTAATCACGATGGCACGAATCGTTTAGGACTCAGTCCTTGGTATATAGCACCAACAGTGGTGGTTTCGGAATCTTTCAGTGCACAGGATTCGGCACTTCACTTTGCTTCTGAGTGCTACCTCGGACTCATTTCTGCAGCCAGTTCGGAGTTGCTACGTATTCTGTTGGATGCGGGAGAATACCAGTAGAGAAGGCCTCCAAAAGCTCCAAAGCAGCTCCAAGTGGCGTCCCATCACAATGCAAGCTTCGGCTCGGCTAATCTCTAGAGAGCTCACTCTTCTTCTTATTCTTCTTTTAATCTCTCGGAGGAGGGCCTCGGGCCGCTTTTCGAGGGGATGCTAAGCCTCTGTGCAGGACCAGGACGGCCAGACGCCGCTTTACGAAGCTGCTGACAATGGATGCCTACAGACCGAAGTTTTCCTGCTGCAAAGCGGTGCCGAGTGGAATGCGGAGGACCATCGCGAACACATACTTCCACATGTCAGTTGTAGTTACTGTTCGTCCGTTTCTGTGCCGCCTGGATGTCCAACGTTGTCTTCGTGTTTTTTCGCGCCATTGCTTCGGGTTCTGTCATAGACCACGACATCAGCTGTAATATAAATCAGCGCACGGTGAATTCTAGGTTTGACGGAGTAGATTTCGATAGAGTCTACTATGCGGGCGATACTTTACTAATCAGTACCAACACACAAGCTGCCAATAATTTACTACACGAAGTAGAAGCAGTGTCTGCGCAATTCGGGTTACGTCTCAATAGGGAGAAATGCTGTTACGTAGCTATGAACGGTAACAATGTCGTCAAATTTGCTGATGGTGCCAGGTTGAAAAGAGTAAACGAAGCCACATATCTAGGACATCAAATTACACAAGCTATTGATATAAGACATGAAATCAACCACAAAATGCATGATACATTAAAAGTTTGGTATGAGCTAACCAGCTTTTGGAAGGCTGTGCAGTGCCCAGCGCACTGGAAATTACATGTCTGTGATGCAATCATCAGAAACAAACTTTTATATGGTCTGGAAACTGTTCATCTAACGCAATCGATGCAGAAGAAAATAAATGCGTTTCAGTTGAGAGGAATTAGAAGGATCCTAGGGATAGACAGTACTTATGTGAACCGCGCAAATACACATGAATCTGTATTAAGGAAAGCGAATGAGGAAATGAAGAAGTACAAACCCAGCAGCAACGAAATCAAACTGTTTTCGGAGTTGGTTCGAGAGAAGCGTATCAAACGAGCTGGTCATATTTTGAGAACCAGTGAGGAGGACCCCTTAAGGCAAGTTAGCTATAAACCCAACTCCGCGAACACGTTCGAGATTGGCAAACGGAGGGTCGGAGGACCGAGACAGAACTGGTTAGTGTACACTAACAAATATATTTGGGAAAATAAGGTTTCCAATCCTCCGACTCAATATGATTCTTCAGCTGGGCAAAACCAACGAGTTTTCGAAGATGCCAGAACCCGCCATTTTTAAGCCGCCCCTCGTGCCCACGGTCTCACCTTTTCTGCCTAAGTAGGCAAGGGACTTTGGCCCAGAAAAAAAAAGGTTTAGGGTTTAGGTTTGACGTCCAAGAGCTCCGAGCCAGTCTGGAAACCGGGGATGCTTCAAGTCGGTGGAAGAATCCAGCTTTGGAGCGGAGCGTTCGACACTCCTGTCACACGAGGGGATGTAGGCTGACAGTTAGTGAGGATGACTTGGAGGCATGGGGCCCGGAGTCTGTGTCTGCATGGCAAAATCCGCCCAATCCCGCTTTCACGCTCAATTCCGGATGCATGCTGCCGAACCCTGTGCAGGACCACAATGGCATCACTCCACTCGGCTTGGCTGCAAAGGACCCCCGGCTTTGGGGCTCTGTCTTGCAGGTTGCGTCTCAGTGCTGACTCATGCGTCTCGAACGACGCGACAGTTTCAGAAATTGAACGCCTGGGTGACCTTCTTGGGAGACCCGGGATCGGGTAAATAGTAAAGGCACCCCTGAGGCGACTCGGCCCACTGGAAGTGGCCAAGGCGACCTGTAACCTCGTGGCAGGCTTGGCTCCTAGCTTAATTAGTCATGATCTAACTGTGGCCCATGTGGGCGCGCAGGACATCGTCCACGACGGCGGCTGCGCCGTGGTCTTCGCAGAGCAATGGCTGATAGCAGGAGGCGACATCTCTCGGGACATCCCAGATACCTGGGATGCGCAGCGGAGCTGCATTTTCCGAGTCATGCCTTACGGAGAGAAGCTGGCCATGGCACGCCGTGACTGGCTCACATATCTAGTGCCGGCTGCAGGTTTCGCAGCGGCATGTTTGTTCGTGCTGGCCGAAGGCTGCATCCTGCACTGGACCACGAAGGCTGGCTACCATGCCGTGTCAGATGACGCGGATCCATTCGTAGCCGGGGCCCGACTGAGAATCGCCAAAGCCCGTACCGAAGGGAAGGCCCTACTTCTTGTCTTCCGCATGGTGGAAGTAGCGGCCATGGGAAGCTTCGTCATGGGCTTTGGGATGCTTCTCTTTTACTGGATTCTGTGGGTGCCGCTGTGTTTCACGATGTTTGCATTGCCAGCATACCTGCAGCACGGCCTGCAAAGCCTGCTGCAGGCACCAGTGTTGGCGATGGCCAGCACGAAAGGGCGGCGTTCGTGGAGCCTTTTGCGAATCCTTTTGCTTGCCGGGGTTGTGAGCTTCGTTTGGACACGGACTCATGATCCGCCGCGTAACGACGAGAACGTATTCTTCACAGAGGGTCGCAGCCCGCAAGGGTGGGAACGGGTCTTGAACCCGCTGCAAGACAACATTCGCAAAATCGTCGACCAGGCTTGGCCCGAACAGAACTTGGGAGATGATGCAAAAGCACTAGATCTGCCGGAGTGGCTTTACATTGATAGATGGGATGAGCATCACTTTCGGTCACATCTCCGCTGGATGTTCAAGCCGACGGCGCAGGGCATCTTCATAAGCCTTCTCTGTTTCCTCTTTCTGACTCTGTTGTTGTACGCCCTGGCCCTGGTCGCGAAGATGGTCGGGAGCTTCTGCAGCCCTAAGGAGCGAGTCGGAGTCGAAGTCACAAGCCCTTCCGCTGCACTGTCCCAGCGGCTTCTGACCGAGGGCTTCGCCAGCCTTGAAACTGAGCTGCCACAGCTGAAACGCGAGCAGTGGGGCTTCAGCGGTGTTCGCGACTTCTTCGACTCTCTTTCGGTAAAGCTCGCCTTTATTGCGCTCGACGTTTTTCTAGACTTCAACACGATTGCCTCCTTGCTCGTCGCGAGGAGCGCTGCGGTCTTGGTCTCAATCAGTCCCCTGCCCCAAGAGTTTTTCCAGAGATCCCAGACTGAGCCTTGCCGCAACGTGCAGCCCGCGAGAGTCAGGAGCTTCAAGCTCGCGGCCGGCATGACTTTCATCGTCGGACGCAGCACTCTGAAGCAGCTCCAGAACATCCGTTCTTTCCGGGAGGAGCGCCTACAGTCTGCTTGCTTTTGGGGTTCCGAGGTTTGGGGACCGCACAGTGTCCGAGCGTCCCTCCCGCAGGCGCTAAAGGAGACCGTGAAGCTCGGAGTGCTGCACCAGACTTTGTGGCTCGGCTGGGTGAGAAGGCCGCGGTCGCAGAACTCCTGATTTTTTGTATAAGCAGGACTGTTGAAGGCAGCTGTAGGCATGAAAGCGGGGTGGAAGGTAAGCAGTATGCATTTCGAGCCGGTCTTCTCACCTGAAGTTGAAATGGGGTTCTGAGGCTGGAGATCTTTGAGGAGGAGAAGGGAGGCGAAGCCTTCCTGAGCTTGATTTGGACATCTTACAGCTATGTCTTTTGTGTGCAAAGTGCGACGCAAGCATTGATTCAGAGCTTCAGCCTGGCACTGAGTGTCTATGGCTTAGCCTCTTTTCTGGTAGACAAGTTGGACTTGAAGTACGAGGATCAGGATGGTACAGTCTCACCACTCCGCACCCTTGAGCGTGGTCGCATCATAGAGCTCTGAGGTGGGCACCCGCCCATCGTAATTAGTTGAGCATGCCAAGTGTGGTGTCGGAAGACTGATGCTCCGAAGGATTCATTGAAGGCTGAAGCGGTAGTAGCGCATTGAAAGACGGCTCCGGCCTTGCAGCATCACGACGCCAGATTGGCCGCGGGCTCCAGTACGAAGTTCCCTCATGCTGAGCACGTGGAGCTGGATGTCCGAACCGCTAGCAGAGCATTCGCAGCTGAAGCCAAAAGGAGTTTCGACCGTGCGTGCAGTTGGAGTGACCAGTCGACAGCCCTCTGTAGTTTAATGGAATAAGCAGCAAAGTGGTGCAAGCTTTGGAAGCGAGACCTCGCAACCTCCAAGTTTCTGCTTTTGTTTTTGAGGAGCCTGAAATCCTAGAAGCTTTCGCACGAGGTTGGGACCCTGCGAAGCGTAGCCCGTCCGGCGCACTGGGCCACTGGCTGGGGAACTTACTGGGCCGGGGATCGTCCGTTTGAGGTGGCTTTGGGCTGGGGATGCTGGATGTTCCTCGTACCTTTTGCCATTGGTAGGAGCTGAGGCCAGGTCAGGCCGAAATCCTAAACACCTAAATTTTCCCAAACCCCTAGACCCCTGAACCCCCAACTCCTCGGCCTTAAATCATAAAACACCCTTTTGTTGGAAGAGCCTTCAGTTCTGCAAGGGTCGGTCGTTGGGATGACGGTTTAGGGTTTAGGGCTTTCAGGTGCAAGTTCATTTCTAACCGGGGCGTAGCTGAATCCTCACAACAGCCTCCACGCATCAAAAAGACTCTTTTGGGGTAGACTTGCTGCATCCTCGAAAAACCCCGGATGCTTGCAGCCTATGAAGTACCTCGAAAGCCAGTACTCACTACATCTCACCACTGAGCTGCGTGTTAATGCCATAGCTTCAGCACCCTCGTCTTTGACTGTGCCTTTGTACTGCTGGGTTCCAGAGGTTCGACGGGGCCCAGCTTTGATTCCGGCCGTGGTGCTGCTCTCCAGTGAGCAATCATCCTGCAACACATCGGAACCCAGTTGTATGGATTCCTAACTTAGAGAGAGCCCTGGAAGGCAAATTCAGAGCAACCCACCCTCCTAAGCCTCGGACGGGTAAGCCTTCTTCGATTCCCAGGTTTTTCCACCGCCGCAGCCCTGAAGCATAAATTCGCTGACATCTTGCTGTGACAAGTGGTCACGGTTGGACGTCCGACGTCACTAGCTCCCCTCTCCATGCCCTCTGATTGCTGACAGTGATGATAGGCAGAGGAGGATAACGAGGAGGTGCAGGGGAAAGGTAGACTGTGACTCACTGAGGCATCCTTGTTTGTGCCCGGCACAGCAGATTGTCCAGTCACCTTGAGCACCAAAACTTGAGCTTACAGGGACATTTTGTGCCTTGCTCGCTGCACGTGGGCTTGTTCTGAGGGGACAGTTCCGAGCATCACGTCGCTAGTTACTTGCACAAAGAAGGGTCCTGGTGGAGTCTTGAGATGACAGGTTTGCAGATAGCACATTTTGCTGCGGACCGTATCCGTGTCTAGAAACCGTATCATCTCTGACGAATAGTGCATGAGCCTTGGACAACAATGGTGTTACCTTACACGTTTGATCTCAAGCCTTACCCCATCCCCCAAATGCAAGGGTCCCACTAGAGAAAACCTCGCATACTAAGCCCTAAACCCGCAAGCACCCGGAATGCAAACTTCTTTCGCCTTGGACAGGCTTGGCTCTGTTTGGGGTCCACAGCCCAAGCCCCCCAGTTTCAAAGCTTCATGCAAACTCGTAATGCGCGGGCCTCAGTACTTAGAATCGGCTTGTCTAGATGAGTCCCACAGCATTTACGAGGTTTTAGACGGTATCAGGTAGTGGCCCTGAATCATTAGTCATTATAGAATTTCCAAGGTTAGAATTGGACAGGGCCCCAATTCTCCCCGAACTTGCCTAGCTTTGGGTTTCGACTTCAACAGAAGCCCAAGCTATCACAGGCATGCGAATACACCCAAAAAGCCCAGGGTTCAGGAGATGAAGCTTGGGACCCAGGAGGAGTAGTTCAGGAGCTACTTGTAGAAGAGAAGGGACGGAAGCCCTGAGCATCTCCCATGCTGAACTCCATCCGCATCACGGATGTGGCGGCCTCGACTCCTCTGGTTGATCCCGGATGCCTCCAGGACTCGACCCTTTGCATCACAGTAACTCTCACAAGACACATAAAAGGTAGCCCAAGCTGGACACCCGAAAAGCGCGAGGTCTCCATGCAAGAGCCATGAAGGTCGGTGAGTCGGAAGTTCCCCGATACTTGAGGTCGCGGGTTTTGTTGATGTGATTGCAGTCCTTCAACTTACTCTCCCGAGTTGTCCGGATGGGCTTCAGGCTTATGGGGCGTAGGTCTTGGAATCCACCTGCTGTTCACGTCGTGTGCCCTGCACTTCACCCCAAGCTCTAAACCCTCAATCGACAAAATCAATCCTGCTTCTGGAGTCCTCTTAACATGCCTGTGAAAGCCTCGCATGCTTATCAATTAGCTAAACCCTCTGGCCAAAAGCTTCTCATTTGGCCTGCTCGGTGTTACTCGTAAACGAGCGCAGATTTTATCGTCATCCAAACCCTTCATCACACTAAAATACGCCTACACCCAAAACCTTCATTAAGCCCGACCGGGACCCTAAGGAACCTACCTTTTTAGGGTTCCCTAAGATGATTTCTTTATATAAGTCCTTTAAAAGGTAGGTTACTTGGGGTTAAGGTAGCCCTTAGATCACCCGGGTCCGGTCCGCGCAGGAGCAGCGACCTCCGGACCCGCGTCTCAGATCAATCTTTGGGAAGTCGGGCAGCAATCGAAACCCTAAGCCCTAACCCGGAACAACCTACCTTTTTCGGGTTCCTTAATATGATTTCCTTATATGAGTCCTTAAAAAGGTAGGTCCTTCAGGGTTAAGGCAAGCCCTAAACCCTATACGGATGTCAACCACGAATGTAAATCGTGTGCACAGTGTTCCAGGTCCCAGGATGTTCCAGAGTTTAGTTATTATAGGATTTCAGGATTTGGGAATTTGGGGGTGAGGACCTGTGGATACGTGGGGGTTTTCGTCTTTTTCTGCTATTCTCAGGGCCCAGCTGAGGGCGAGGAGCTGTCAAATCTAAACTGCCCATAGACTTTGCACCCGAAACTGAACCCTGAACCCCGAACTCTGCACGACAAGCTGAACCCTCAAGCCTAAACCCCACATCCGAAACGGAACCCCAAACCCTCTTCCAGGTATCTGTTGGTGAAGTCTCATCGCGTCGCTGTCGGCAGCCGGGAGGATTTCCAGCGACGGACCTCCACGCCCAGCTTTCCAGGCACGATGCTTGTGTTCAGAAAGGGTTGTATATGGGTTGTGTAGCAGTAAAAAAGGTGTCCGATGAGTTGCTGTACGGTTTGTATATAATTGGTCTTCGGGTTGAGGGCCCTTGAGGGTGTGGGTTTGAGAGTTTGGATCCCAAAGTGTTGATCCAGGAGCGCCTTAAACTCAACCCCTCAACCACAAACCACAAACCCAACCCCCAAAACGGGGCGCTCTTTCATTGAAGGGATTTTCAGGCTTGCTTTAGGGCCCTGTATGACAGGTCGAATTATCAAGGCCTCTGCCCCAAAAAACCCGAGACCGAACCCTAAACCCTAAACCCTAAACCTTCCTGTATAACTCTTCGAACCAGGCCCCTATGTGGTGACCTTTGGCGGTGTCCAGGATGCTGCGCAGCTGTGCCTCGGACGTCTCTGCCAGAAATGTTGGGACGTGAAACATCTTGGGGTTCAGGGCCTTGGGGTTTTGGGACTCTTGAGCTGCAGATTTGGGTGTTCTTTTTGGGGGTTTTCGGTGTTGGGGATAGTTTGGAGTCTGGGGTTTGAGGGTTTGTGGATTCTTGGGGTTTGCTTGTTCAGCCGGGGCGTTCGGGTTTTGGAGGTTCCGGGTTTAGGGCCTTCTTCCGCAAACCTCTATATGGCTTAGGCCCTCAGGCGTCTTGAGGTTTAGATCGACCAATTCCGCCCGAAGTAGGGGTTTCGGGCTTAAACAGTTAAAAGTTAAAAGTGTGTTTCCCAGAGCCTGTTTCAAGTTCAAGCATGTCAAGCGGGGAAGGATGTTGGAGCTTTGGGACCACAACAGCGGCGGCGGCAATGATGAGATGCTAGAGCAGGCCGGTCCCGCAGCTCTGAACCCCCCGGAAGCCCCCTCAGGGGCTTAGAGCTTAGGCTGGAAACCTTAAGCCCCCCCAAGCCCTGACAGGAGGTTGCAGCTTCGAGGGTCTACCTCTTGCTTGTCGGATTTGCTCCGGGCAGCCAGGTGTAAAGCAGTGAAGGGCTTCCTCCTGAAGCAGATCCTCACAGAATGTTTCCTTCCGAGGTGATGATCGACTTCCAAAGTGAGGCTTCGTTCGGACGCGTGGCCTGTAAGTTGAGGGACCAACCAAAGCCCAAGCCCTTAAAGGTTAACCCTGAAACAGCCTAAGCCCAAAACCAAAATCTTCCCTTTCATTTCTGTTTTTTCAGGGAGGAGGGTCCAGGGAAGGGAATCCTGAGCCAACCTCTTCAACAGCTCGAACCCTGCAAAACCTCTGCCCACGTCTCTAAACTCTGAACCCGTTCGCAAACACTTCCCGTGCCCACCCAGCTGCCTAAAGCTTTAGGTCAAACCTAACCGCTTATACTAGAGCTCAGGACGAAGACCTGACCTGCCAGCGGAACATGGTCTAGGGTTCAGGGCTTAGGATTCAGGGCTTGAGTTAAGGTTTAGGGCCTTCAGGGTTTGGGAGCTAATTAGAGGTCCGGCTTGATGTTAGGGCAGGGGTCTGGTAGGGCCCAAAGTCCACGGCCAAGGACCCCCTAAACCCAACATCCTCAATGAACCCAGGACCCGGACCTTCATACAACTTCTATCTATTAACTCCAGCCACGGCTCCCAAGCTCAGGAACCAAAACCTGGCCAATGTCTGCCGGGGGCACTGTGACGCTGACATGGGCCATTGCTCCGGACGCCCGTGCTGTTTAGGATTTTGAGGGCCGTTGGGATAGGAAGTAGGAATAGGTTCTTGGGCTTGCCGAAGCTCGCGGCCGTTTGCATATCACTTTGGATTCCGCACAGTTTGCCGGTGCACCTATTTTGTAGAGATGCTCTGGCGTTTAGACTCGGCAACCTTATTACTACTATTATTACTATTATGACTACTAATACTACTATTTCTACCACTATTACTACTATTATTACAATTATAAGCCCAACCTTTCCCCTGGACAGGAGCCGCTTTTTTCGCCACCCCCTTCGCCTGATCTGCTGCGCGTGGGGCGGCTGGCTGCGCAGGAGCTAGACAGTTCAGGGATGTCGGGTTTGCGGGCCGCTTGCAGTCCCAGTTCGGCGCAGCAGCATCGACACCTGGTGAATCTGGCGACGTTTATGATCCAGGCTTTTGAGTTTGTTTGATCTGAATGTTCTCCAGGGCGTACAGTTCGATCGCAGGACCTAAACCTTCTCGTGGAGGAGGGTGTCGCCCTGGAGCCGTACATTCTCATGACGCCCTGCTCTTCTTATCGCAGGGTGTCGCTGCAAACGTATGTTTCATATATGTGAAATCTCCCAACCGGCACAAATCCGACGTCCACTGGGAAAGACATTTTAAACTCTTGCCAGAGAGAATGAGCAGTAGCACCAGAAGCACGCTGGCTCCCACGCCTGAGGACAGGGGTGGCCTTGGAAGTGCAAGAAAGGTGCCTTGGTGTTTTTGCTTGTTTTGCTTCGTGGCTTCTGACTTCGATCTAAGAGTGCTGAGCCTTCCCCAACAGAACCAAAGCTGCGGTATAGTTTAGAGCCCGAACGAGAAGCCGCGTTCATCGCTTCGCTTTCAGGTAGATTCGGTTTAGGGAATTTGGGTTCTGTGGGGTTTCGGGTTTGGGCGATGGGTTTCTGCCCGTCAGGTGGCAACCAGCTGAGGGCTCCGATCCGAAGAATCCGGTTTGGGAGGATGCCCGCGAACTCCTCCTGGATGCGCAAGGCGAAGATCTAATGTCGTACTTATCATTACCGTCATTATTCTCGGTATTGTTGTTCGTATGAGCCATCATAGTCAGAGCCAAAATTATTCAATAATTACTCATCAGAATCGTAATCGCGTCAATAGCAAGAACTGGCAATAGCGATAGTCGTCATAGTCGTAGTGTCGTAGTAAGCCTGTTCGTAAGAGCAACAACAATCATGATCATAATCGTGATAACGCCAGACAGAAGGTTGTTTTGTCTTAGAGGTTTGCAGTTCTGGATTCAAGGGTTGAGGGTCCTAAAACGTCATCATCGCTGCCAACTCTCGTTCTGCGGATCTGGCATGCAACCCTAAACCCTAAACTGTGGAACTGGTGGTAGCTCATCGTTCCAAGCTGCTGCAGTTCTCAGGACACGGCCACCTGCCTCCCTGGCTAACACGTTGAATGGCAAACTGTTCCAATCTTTGCTTTCTCAGTCAAAGCAGCAGCAATAACAGTCAACGAAGAGCAATGACAACAGCAACGACAGTAGCAGTAGCGATAGCGGTGGCAAGCAGTACCAGTGGCAGCAGTATTGAATAATTTTGAATAGTGGCAAGAAGACAGGCACTTGTTGACGTTTAAGTCCCAGACCCCGAGTCATGAACCCAGCTGTTCGGAGACTCTGAGTCCCAAAATTACTACAGCCAGATCGGGGTTGAAATGGAAAGCGAGGCCGTAGAAAGAACTTCTCCTCTAAATGTGGCATCGGGTTTGGAGCTCACGGCAGTGTCGTGAGGCCGCTTCAAAATTTCGCCAAGCCCCGACAGCGAAACACGCTAAAGGCCGCAGATCCCAAAGACCCGAAAGCGCCGATTCGGGTGCAGACAGCTGGGTGCCTGCGAGGCTACACCGTGGAAGTGTGGAGAACGTCCGCAGAAGGAGGTGAAGTGTCTTACACTTTTCAAGATCTAGTTTCAGCTGTGGGGTTTGCGGAGTTCACGATTTGCCTCGTGTTCTTAGTGACGGCAGTTCTCGATCAAGAACCTAGGGTATGAGATGTATGGATACGGAGGCTCTGGCATGTCTACTTCAGCAACTCGTTCGTCTGCAAACCTGTGAGCTTTTGAGGAGACAGCTCAACTAAGGCTTCAACCCGAAGACCCCGACCCGGAGAGCCCAACACTATCAACCCCTCCAAAGCTTAAGGTTTAGTGTGTACTTGAGGGGTATTCTGGGCTCTCCTGCGAAAACGGGGATTCAAATCCATGGGCTTCGTGAGTTGCTCTTGGGTTGACTTCGGGCGAGGCGGGATCACGTGCCCAGCGTTTAGTTGATGTTTGGGTTCTAGACTAGAGTGAATTAGGTTCACGGTTTCGGGTTTGGGAGGATTTAGGGGCCTAGGGTGCCCTAAGTCCTAAGCCTTAGACGAAAGAGCGGTTTAAGGTGTAGGCTTTGGCAAGCATGCCGCATTCCTGAAGGTCAGTATACCTGAACTCGCCCACCTTTTCAACCGAAACCTCTCTATGCCAACAGAAACCCGAAAAGAAGCCCTCACAGGAATCCTTAACGCAACCCCTCAAAGGAAGCCCATCATACCCTGAAGTCTGCGAAAAAGAGGCGACCAGCTCCTGAGTGACGTGCTCTTCTTGCCAGAAGTCGGGGCAACCCAGGCCCGACGTTTTTGGCTCATCTGGCGGCTTTCAGGGATTCGGTGCAAGGGTTTCGGTTGATTTAGGGTTGAGGGGTTTAGGGTTTAGGGGTTCAGGGGTTCAAGGGTTTAGGGGTTTAGGGTTTGGGGTTTAGGGGTTTACGGAAAGAGCTAGACATCAGCAACCCAGGTATACGACAGACGAGACCTCGGACCCGCGAAATCCCTCACACATTGAAACCACCCTTCCCCAATGCTACAACATCACAAGATATAATGTGCAATATAGTGCGCCATATACAGTATATATGCAGTGGAATACGATACAATACAATATACGTTGCGATTCAAAAGAATAGGATCGAACACCACCCTTTTCCCTGCGTTTGAGATTTGCCTTCCACCTGGCATCCCCGCCACGGTCCACATGTGTTCACCCCTCCATTTTGCAGCCATCGCTTCCGAGCACGTTCATTTCGCATGGGTGTGCAGCTCTTGAAGGCAAACTCCGTCGAAATTTTGAAACTTCAGATGTTTGCGCTGAAGCACGAGGCTCTAAACCCTCATCCCTGCACCCCGTAACTCTTCAATCCAAGGCGCTCGAGGCCTGTAAGCTATTACGTGAATCTCAGGCCTGTCAGCTCGAAGCAGAAACAAAGTTCTGTTGAACCCAAGACCCAACTGCCCTCTAATGCTAAAGCCTCAGGCCCTGAACTCTGACACCCGAAAGCATTGAGACAAGTGAAGCCCTCAATCCCAAGACTCCAACCCTGACCCCTATAGCTTTCAAGCCCTAAGCCATTGATTCCTAGATCCTTGAAGCCCTCAGTCGCAAGCCCTATACCCTGAACCCCCCAAATTCAACCATGCAGCTTCCAAAAACAAAGCTTAAGCTCAACAGGAAGGCTCAAAAGAAACCCTATAAATTAGCTACTGCCCCCGTACAGTAAGAGTCGATCGATAATAGGGCTACTATGAAGGTCCTGATATATATTTTGATTAGGAATATTATTCAACTATTCCTGAGTGGGGGCCGTACCCAACCTATAAAGCCTAAACGCAAAAGCCCTTAAACTCAAAATGGATCCTAAAGCCCCAAGCCTTTAAAAGCCCTTAAGCTCGAATGCCGCAGATCTCGGCCAGGTGACCTTGGAGTTGCCGGGACTGAGAGGCCGAATCCTCGGCTTCGGCGCGTTAAGTTGCTGGGGCTTAGGGCGCTCAGGGCTTTAGGTTCAGGGGTTTGGGATTTAGGGGTTTGGGGCTTTGGGTTCAGGTCAGGGGTTTGGGATGTTGGGGTTTGGGGGTTTGGGTTTAGGGGTTTAGGGGTTTGGGGCTTTGGGTTTAGGGGTTTAGGGGTTTGGGGCTTTGGGGTTTGGGGTCGGGGTTTAGGGCCGAGGGTTTAGATTTTAGGGTTTAGTGACTGCTTGGGCTTCAAGGTCAACATTTCAAGGGTTTCAAGATCCTGTTTAGGGTTGATATGATATTCGAGCCGACGGTCGTGATATTCCACAGAGTGCATGAGCGGCTTCAGGGGCAGCAGTTGACCCCAAAGCCAGACGTAACTCGAACTTCCCGAAGCTCCACAGCGAGCCTCAGCATGCTCGTGCAGCAGACCTGAGACGACAGACAGGTCCCCTCTGACTCGAATGGGAGTTTCTGAAAAGTAGGGGTACCCTATTTGGGGGTACTTATAAGAAGGATCCTGCTATTTAGGGTACTATATTAGGGTCCCTTAATTTCGGAAACTCCCAAATCTTCAGGCACTGCCGAGACAAATCCCGAAACCCTTAGCGGCACAGGTACATCTCGCCTGCAGCTCGGCTACAGCGTGCAGGTGAATAGCCCAGGCGCGGCTAACTTACCTTTGGGTAGTAGTAGTAGTAGTAGTAGTAGTAGTAGTAGTAGTAGTAGTAGTAGTAGTAGTAGTAGTAGTAGTAGTAGTAGTAGTAGTAGTAGTAGTAGTAGTTATAATTGTACCCCATTCCTCCATTCCCTACTAACCAAAGGTAAGCTAAGCCGAGCGACCCCGACCCTGCACCCGAACTCCAAAGCCTTCACATGAAGACTCCGACTGCGTTGCATACGGGTTGAGGATCAAGGTTCTGATTTGGAGGGATTGGGGTGACGGAGGGTGGATTCCTCGAGATGTCAGAGTTTGTCGATAACTGCTCCTTGGCCTTCTTTGGCGATATGCGGCCCCGCAAAAAAGTCTCCAGGCAGCTACTGCAGCTACTCTTGAGATCATGGCCACAATCATCAACATCATTGTTGGTGCCTCTACTGGCATCCGTTCTGTTGCCATTTTGAATGTTTTTTCTTGATTTTGATTCTCCTGTCTCGGTGGTTCCAGGCATCTCGCACCCTGTGGTCATGCGGAAGGACCTGGGGAGGCTTTCTGGTTCGGCTTGCACAGGCATCCCTGCCCTTTCAGGGCCCGGTAGAAAGAGCATGGCATGAAGCCCAAGGCCAATATCTACACCAAAACCATCTTCTAAGTATTGAGGTCCCTATATTGAGTATCGAGGTCCCTCTATTGAACGCTAGTTTGCAAATTATGACCAGTGTCGGAGTGCTGATCTCGGGAAGGAGATTCGACTGATGCCGCAAGCCGAGCAACAGCGCTTCGTGGCCGCTGTCCAGAAGCTGATGGAGAACAAGGAGCTCTTGGTTCCGGTTTGGCTTTTCACGGTTTAGAGTTTAGGGTTCCGGTTTACCCCAATGGCCGAACCCACACCCCAACCTCCCAAGCCGGTTAGCCATAAACCCCAAGCCCAAACTCTCGAAACCCTAGAGCACAACGCCCCTAACCCACCCAACACCCCAGCCCCAAACCCTGAAGAGCTCCAAAATCTGACACTTCGCACTTCCTCAACAGACCCTGTAACCCTAAACCCCAAACTAGGGCTTCTTAAACCCTAAACCCTACACGTCCCCAAACGCTTTAGGCTTTACCCTCCGGTTCAAAATTTAAGCACGCAGAGGATGGCCCGCAAACCTCCGAGTGGTTTCGCCTGGCGTCCTACCATGGCTGGCCGGAAGACTACTGTGAGCATGGCCTGCGGCCTCAGCTTCTTTTTCTATCTCTGAGTCTTTTTGAAGCGGTGCAGGGCCCTGGGCTTTATTAACAGTATTTTTTCCGAAACTGAAACTTTTCATATTGTTCGAACTTTCCTATGGCGTTTCATTGTCAAGGGGGGTTGGCGGCCGTCCGTCTAAGCTTGGAAGGTTTCGATTCTTGAGGTTAACAGGACTCTCTTCCCCTGTCGCCACCCCAGCCCGCAAAAGCTTACCATTTTGCAGGAGTTTATTGTCAGAAATATATAATGAGGAATCATAATGAGGAGCCCTAAATATAGAGGGTTATTTGGGGTTCAGGTAAGCTTTCATGGTCTCATGCAGTGAGGTCAGGAGACTTTCCCTGGATGGCATCGCGCATACTTGTGCGAAGCGGAGAAAGCCTTGATCCAGGCCTTCCTTTTCCTTCCCTTTAATTGCTACTATAGGGTTCTATAGGGTTCTAGACTGGGCCTTCCTTAAGGGAACATGCTCAGGGTTCAGGGCTTGGGGATTTGGCGTTTGAGGCTGGGGATTCAGGCTTCACATTTTTTTTCAGGGTTTTGTTTGCAGCTTCCGCACGTGCCGCTTTGGACCTTAAACTTATGGTGTTTGAGAGTTACCCCAAACCCTCAACCCAAAGCACCCTAGGACCGAAACCCTCAACCCCTCAACCTGGACAATAAACCTAGGATTGTATATGAAGGCCCCAGTGTGTCACTTCACGGCAGAATGTTTGCCGGATGGAGGCTGACAAAGAGCTCGGCAACGATGGCAGGACAATCCTCAAATCCAGATCTTGAGCTTCAACAGGGGCCTTGGGTTCGGGGTTTCGGGTGCCTGGTTCACACATGATGGGACATTTGGAGCTGCTTGCATTGTGAGCAGTTTCGGACGATTCCCAAAAATGCTCACCACCGCCAGATTTGGCCTTCCTTGCTTTTGATGGCTGCCGAACAACTCTTGATGTCCTGACCTCTGCTTTGTTACCGTGCCAGCTACCCCTGAACCTTAAATTCCGACAACCTTGGATCAGCGGCCTGAGAGCTGAGTTCTGATCCCAAAGGCTGGAGCCCAGAAGAGGACCACCACGATGATTATTCTCAAGGGTTCCTCCACACGAGCATGCTTCAACATGCAGCAAAACCCTATTCCAGACACAAACTCCCGGCCCCTCTGTTGAACCAGTGAATCGTCTGCCTTTCACCCCTCGTCCCCGAGACCACTCAAGTGGCCTTCACCTTAAACTCGAAACTCTCGAATCGAGAGGATTGGGATACCGTACTGGGACTGGTCGAGGCTGGAGATCAATGGCGAGGTTATGCCACTCTCCTGCATGCAGAAATCCGGCATGATACGCTCTCTGACCCTAAACATCCTAATCCCGAGACGCTGAGCTTTGAGCTTTGAGCGGAGTCTTGGGTGTCGGAGTCTGCGGCGAAGCAGAGGCCCAAAATCATCCGGGACAATTTCAGCGAGATGCCTGCTGGCCTCGTGAATCCCTCTGAGGCTCATAGGGAGACAGGCTTTGGGACTCCATGGGACGAGGTAATTTCTTTCTATACGGGCTTAATGCTGCTGTTGGGTTCTCCAGACATAGTCGTATGATCTACTACACCATAGTCTAACCATTTCTAGTCCTGAAGTCTCTATTATGAGGGGAGCGGACAAGCAAAGGGAAATCAGGCTCGCAGTCGCCAGCCTTGAAACCTCAACAGTTGTAGTGCCACCCCGAAGCCCGTGCGCTTAGCTTGCAAACCTTCCCTGGCCAGCTTAGCCCCAAACCTGAAACTCGAAACTCCAGACCCCCAAACACCCCCAAACATCCTCAAGCCCCCCGAAACCCTAAAAGCCCCAAGCTCGCAAGCCTGTGAGGCGGGCCGGCTCGGCAGGGAGGGCTTTTCATCCATCAGCTCGGAAGAGCGGCTCAGGTCACTTGGGGGTGTATTGCTGTGAGTACAGTCATTTTTGATTTTCGGTGTTTGCTTCAAATCAAGCTATGGGGCTGTGTCTCTAATAAAAGTTAGGATCATGAACATAACTCATGTTGATCTCTTTTTCCCTTTGTGGCTTTAACGTGTCGAGATACTCGTGCTGATTGCAGGGTGTTGCTTCTCATCTTGGGTTAGGTCTGCGGCCGTTCTTCTTCAGCCTGCATAAGACCTAGTCCCCAAGCCCCTGAAGCTTGAATCCTCCAAGCCAGGCAGCAGCTCACCTCCATGCAGGCTGGGAACGGAAGGAATTCTGGCTGAAACGCCCCCTTATATTCAGAATAGGGTTTTGGGGCCTACTATACGGCAACTATATTAAGGAACCCCGAGAATAGTATAGGTAATTATTAAGGCCACCTTCTTCCTGAAGGTCGCCCGGGGAGCAGAGAGGTGCCTCACAGAAAACGAGCACTGGCTGCACGCCTCCACTCGGGGGCGAGGCGCCCGGGGAAATTGGAGCTTCAGGATTGGATGGGTTTCGCGGCTTGAGCGCGAGGACTCCGGTGCTGTCTGGATGTGCACATTGTGCCGTCGGGGCGTGTCTCAAGCGAAGCCTCGTTTGTACGATCAGTTCCTTGGTAAGGCTGCTTGCATGCATCATGCCTAGGACTAGGACCAGGACGAGTCACATGCCTCGTTTCCGCCGGGATACGTTTCGATTAGGCTCCTGTCCAAGAGACAGTTTTTCATGCCATCGCTGCCCGTCAAGCTGAAGTTGGTCCAGGATTTTCCGTCGAGGATCCGCACAACAGTGTCCACGTAGCATCTGGGCCAGCTCTTGCGACTCATGTGTGCTCATGACGGGCCGGGCGGTTGTGAGGTGCAGGGCTTCACGAAGGAAGGTCTTGACGGGGTGCATCTGTGACGATGTATGATCCAGGACGCCTGCTTTGCGCGAAAGATTCCACAGCTAAGGCATGTGGGTTTCCCATGACTACTGTTCCCTATGCAGCGTTCCATCCCATTTTCTTCCTGCACCACTCGAATTGCGATCGCATCTACGAGAAGCACGTGCCTGGGTGAAAGGATGCATGCCGAGGGCGGTCTGGCAACGTAAAGCCCGTGTTGAGGGCGGCCCTTACATGCTTACATGCATTCATGCATGCATGCATTACTTTACATACCATTCTTTTCTTTTCTTGCCTTGCATTGCATGGCATCGCATCGCATCACACTGCATTGTATTGCATTGCATTGTTCTATACTGTATATAGTTAGCTCTGCAGTATATGTCTATTATAGGCATGTACATCATGTGTAGAGGGCCTCTCTCTCTCTCTCTCTCCAATATATATATATATATATATATATATATGCATGCTTGCAAAGTACATGGAACTTCTCCGTATGTGATCCAAGGATCCCAAGAAAAGCTCAGAAGCTTGTATCATCAGATGCCGCAATTGAAACTCTATCACTGAAGGTTCACAGGGGGCCAGACCTCAATCCTCTCAGCTCTTACATAGGTGGGAGTTTCCGAAAATAGGGGACCCTCATATAGTACCTTAAATAGTAGGATCCTTATTATCGGGACCCTCTAATTTTCGGAAACTCCCAGGTGCAGCTCGAGACGCCTGAAGAGTGCGCGGCCTGGCAGCAAAGCCAGAAAGAGAGCTGAGGGATTCGCAGGGTTGCAGAGCTTCAGAGCTGTTTCGTTAATTTGGGTTTAGGCCTTCCAGCTATCAGCCACAAGGACCTCCGAATAAACCCGAGACACAAATCCATACCCAGAAGCCCCAATGCCATGCAGTCCTTCAGCTGCGAAAAGCCTCGAGCCCAAAACTTACCTTTGGTTAGTAGGGAATGGAGGAATGGGGGTACAATTATAAATGCTTATTACTACCATTCTTCCATTCCCTACTAACCAAAGGTAAGAAAGCTTGGAACAACACCAAAGCCTCGAGTCTCAGGCCGCGGAATTCGCCCTGCGGCAGCAAGGCTTGGCGCAGCAGGGAGAGGCTTGGTCCCAGGGAGAGAAGAGCTCACGGGCTTTTTGATGATTTTCGGGGTTTGGGGCCCGGGATGCTTCGACTTCGCGGTTTCTGCTAGGCTTACGGTTTTACGGTTTTCGCCCGCGGGGCTTGGGGGCGGCTACAACCAACAACTCAAAGCCCCTAAAGGGTCCTGTTTTGGGTCCTTATTATAATGCAGGACCTACATAATATTGGGGAAAGGGACCCTAATTTTGAGAACCACCCATATCTGCATCCCCATGCTCTGCTACAGGTGCCTAGAACTTCCCCAAGCCCATAGCCCATCGGAGGTGAATCGCTTCCTTCAGCCTCTGGCCCCCTTCATGCATCCCTTCGATCCGGCGAGGCGCAAGGGCCTTCCGGCCTATGCCCGAAACGTAGCTTTGCAATGAAATACACCGAACTTGATGTGTTCAGGCCTTAGCAGTGGCTATTTTTCATAAGATGCGTTACAGTTATGGGCGCATGTTTATGCTGCGGGGTGTGTGGGTTACCTCGCGTTTTTGAAGCTCTGTTTGAGCAGCCGCCAGGAGGCTGGTCGGCTCCTACACTTTATGGTCTTAGGGGGCGGGGGTTAGGTTCAGGGTGCGGTGGTGGGTTCGGTTTAAGTCCGGGTTGCGGATCGTGTGGGCTCTGGGATTTGCAGGATTTGCGTTTGAAGTAGGGGCATGGAATAAAGCAACCAGAAATCCAAATCCAAACAAGTCCTAGAAGCTTGGCCCGTCTCAGAAGCCCCATCCCAAGACCCCGGACTTCCAACAAAATCTCCAAGCCCTCGAAGCTGCGCAGCCAGGCAGATGGTGCCGTCGGACACCTTCGATACCAAAGCCCTGGGTTCTTCAACTCAGACTGGATGTTCCGTCGATGGGGTTTCAAGAAACTAGAATTCAGGATTTAGGGTATAGGGTCTTGCGAGTTTTAGAGCTCTACTGGTCGGGATGGGCCACTGAGTTCCAGACGTACTTCCTCGACTATTCGTGTAGCGCAGTGCTTGCCATTGTTGTTGCCTGGTTGCACAGGCACATCCTTGTTTTGGCCGACGGGTGACATGCCGTCAGCCTGCATTTCGAGCCAGATCATGTCTTGGAGCCTCATCATTGGCAGTTCGGTCCCTACATTGCCTGAGGCTATGAGTACGATGAGCTGCCGCCCGAACCGCCTCAGCGCATGATGGAGGAGCTTATTTCAATTGACATAAGCCGACCTGTGCTCATTTTCTACAAAGGACCGCTGCACACCGACAGTCGGTGTGAGTAGGGGTCCGGTCTTACCCTTGTGAGCCCGAGTGCCTACTAAAGTAGCTTGGTGGAATTGCTAATTCCCAAAACCAGGTCGGCAGTGGGGCTAACGCTTGAAAACCGTAATACTCTCCCTACTTCCTCAATGCTGGACTAGGGTTTAGGATCTAGGGTTTAGGGTCCCTCCTAAACCCAAACTCTGAACCGTTCTTGAAGGCAGCTCTGTCGTCGAAAGCGAAGGTTCGGGGAAGGTTTGGTTTAGGGTTTAAAGATATAAGGTTTACTGGGGTTCCGGGCCTGAAAACCCTAAACCCCTAAGGCCCTCAAACAAGTGCGCCGGCGCTTTTGTGTGTACAGGGACCCTCACAAGCAGGTATAGGAAGAAGCGATAGTTGTCCCTCAAACAAACAAAAACCCGAAGGCCCTCAACAGTTTGGGCTTGCATGGTGAGGCCGTCCTGCGGCCATCCGGGCGGGTTTTGCTGGTAGTATCGCTCGTCTTGGCCGAGTTTGACGCTCATGGGTTGAGGCGTTACGGTTGGAGTTCGACAGCATGATACTGGTTGAATGTTTCAAGATGCGACTCGCGTTGGCTGCGTCTTTGTTTGCGCAACCTCAAAAGCCTGCGAGGAGCCTGTCTACGTGGCGTTTCGAGACATCCAGGCAACATTCGGCTGCATCCGGGGGTATGTCCAGAGCAGCTACAGGATGGTACGTCAGAGGAACTTTTGCGGGAATCAGGCTTGACAAGTTTATGCAATTCGGGATTTCAAGCCTTAAGCTCGTCAACTCCTTCTGTCGGAGGCCGGAAGCCCTGGCCCCGAAGCCCTAACATCGAGCCTGAGTGCCAGAGAATATGGAGGGAGCCACCAAATGGATGGGAATCCTTCGTATAAGGACCCCCAGTGCAGGACACCCTGAGTCTAAGAACCAACCATTGCTTCGCAGCTGAGAGGTCTTGCAGCTGGATCGGAAGAGCGGTGCTCTCAGTCCACCTATGCTATATAAGCGGTGTTTTGGAATTCCTTGCAGGTTTGCAGCGTCATCTTTACTTACTTGTTTAATGAGATTTCGGAATGTAAGGGGTTGGAGTTGCAGTTTCGGGTGAGGCTTTCCGGTTTGCGCTGTTGTTGTTTCGGTTTTGGGCTTGGAGCTTCTTGCTGTGTCGGTTGCGCGCCTGTTGGTTTAGGTTTCTTGAGGCTTAGGGTTCCCGGACCTCCCTACAACGTTTGGATACAGATGTCCCTAAGCCGTAGAAACCCCATACAGGCCCTAAGCCTCTAACACTATCTTCACTAAAATCACAGACTACGCATGATATACTTTGCCCATCGGCCCCAAAGTAGTTCCTTTTGGGATTACCTTATAGGATTCTATATACGAACCCCAAAAAGGAACTACTTTGGGGCCTTATAGGGAACCCCAAAACCCCAAAGGCCCTACTAGACCGTTCTCCTCCACAAGAAAAGCCTTTCGTAAATAATGTGTGGAGCTGCGCAGGCTATGCGCTCCACATCTTCTTGGCCGCCAAGGGAGCAGCCTGGGTGGCTCCAGAACGACTCAAGGACGTGTTGTTGTAGGATTTGTGGGTTTGGAAGAGAGTGTTCCACAGTTTCGGTTTTCCTTGCTGCTTTCTTGTTGAGGGAGGGGAGGCGGGTTTAGGGGCTTTTAGACATCATAGATTGACGTCGGGTGTTGCAGGTTTGACGTTGTGCGTCCTTTTAGGTGGCTGCCCTGATGTGGGGTTCCAAACAACCAAGTCGCAACTCCACACAGTCCTCCCGGTTCCGTACAATATTTGCTGTATTATGGCCCAGAGCCGGACATTGGGGTCGGGGCAGATTCAGTGATTCAGGGGTGGGAAACCTAATCTCAGCCCGAACTTTGATACTCTGACAATTCCAAAACCCCCACAGCTGGCCTTCAATGTGAGGTTAGCTCTCCTGGCATTACTGACCTTACAGTAGAGACCGTCAGGCCTCGCAGAGAAGGATTTCAAAGCAAAAAGCGTCCCAATGCCCCGCAGGAGTGGGTTTAGGGTTTGTAGGTCTGAGGGTGCAGTGCAGGAATACAGCGCCAAGCCCGGCTACGCGGGAGCCGGGGCGATTTTTGGCGGAAGGGCTCAGGAGTGACGCTGGTCTGGATTTAGGGCTGAGGGTGTAAGCTTTGGCAGTAAAGTTCTTCAGTTAGGATTCTTTATGTAACTGCATAAGAAGTCTATATCACCCCGAACATCCTATGCTACTTCTTGCGGCCATCTGTCAGGGTTGAGATAAGTATTTCGACAGGCTTTTGGGGTTTAGGGTTTCGCTGTGATTAGTTTCGGGTTTAGGCCTGTGCCTACAATCTTTGTCTTTGGCCCTGCACCCAAACTCCTAAACCTTAGCCACTAGAGTGCAAGGGTCCAGAACCAGATATTGTCGTGCTCAGCAGGAGTCGGCTATTGAGGCAAACAGCTGTGAGGATGTAGGATTCGAGCTTGTCGGGGGGTCCAGAAGGGGCCGAAAGCCGGTTTAGGAGCTCTTTCATCAGATGTCTCCCTTGAAGAGCCTGGGCCCAGAGTGATTGTGCAGCAGGCTCTTCAGGGCATTTTGGCCCCCAAGGCTCCAACTCTCAACTCAAGAGTTCTGCGTGGAAGCCGAAGAAATCTCCTTGCGCCTCTGAGGTCGGAACTGTCGCAGCCGGCCTCCCTTCGCGGTCCTGGTGGAAGTGCAGAAGATCTTGCAGGAAGCTCTAAGCCCGAAGCCCTCCGCAACCCAGAAGACCTGGCACAAAAGAAGCCCAGAAGCTCAGCCCCGAACTCTGAAACCCTAAGCCCGGCAACCGAAAGCCCCAACTCTGAACCCGTGACACAATCACAACCCGAAGCCCTAAACGAGCTCGGAGAGCTTAGGGTTGTGAGGCTTCTCGCCTTTCGGAGCTTCAGGACAGAGCAAGAGCCGAGAAATATAGAGGACAAGTGGGTGGTTGTCAAAATGAGGGTCCCTTTTTTTGGGTAGCCTAAAAATTATGTGCAATCGTATATTAAGCCACCAAAAAGGGACCCTAGTTTTGACAACCACCCAAGTATCTTCAGTGGTCTTGGGATTTTCCTCTTCTCTACGCTTACCAAAAGGGCAACTCTAAAGGACTGTTACACATACTTAAACTTACGGTTCTTTAGTAGTTCTTGGGCACTTAAGAGGCTACCTCGAGTCTCAGTTGTAGTTCCTGTTTTGGCTGGGAAGTTTTACGTTATGGGACCATAACCAGAAAGTTGTTTGACCCCAAAGAGGAATTCAAACGCAGACTTTAGGTAATTTGGTTTGTCCTTGTGGAAGGACCGATGCCTGTTGCACTCCTCTTCAACTAATGGGAGAAGGGGCTCGCACTGGCCTACAGCCCTTTCAGCAGGCGGCTATTTGGATGACTTTGAAAATGAGGCGCCCCAAAATCACTAGATAGATCAGCATTTCAGGGACCTTCAATTTGGGACTATATTTTCGAATCCCGAGTTCAGGGCTTTGTCCGGTTTAGGCGGACATAGAACTTTGCGCTGCCAGTGGAGGAGATGAGGATGAGCCGGCACGATGCTGAGGCCGCGAGCTCGAAGCAGTGTGGCCTTGTTGTAGACGGGCCAGAAAAGAAACCCAAAGCCCTCAATTTGTGGAAGATGGCCTCGGCTGTCGTGGGACGGTTAGTGAGGTAAGTTTAGGCGCCTGAATCATTCAAAAGGCTGTTATTAGGCGCCTGAAAAGGCGGCTGAGTTGAGCGCCTAAGAAGGCGGTTATAGGCGCCTGGAAAGGCGGTATAGTTAAGCGCATGAAACTGCGGTTGGGCGACTAGGCGAGTTAAGCGCCTGAAAAGGCGGCTATAGCGCCTGAAAAGGCGGCTGAGATGAGCGCCTGAGAAGGCGGTTATAGGCGCCTGGAAAGGCGGTATAGTTAAGGGTTAGGCGACTATAGGCGAGTTAAGCGCCTGAAAAGGCGGCTAGGCGCCTGAAAAGGCGGCTGAGTTGAGCGCTTGAAAAGGCGGTTATAGGCGCCTGGAAAGGCGGTATAGTTAAGGGCATGAAACTGCGGTTGGGCGACTAGGCGAGTTGAGCGCCTGAAAAGGCGGCTATTGCGCCTGACAAGGCGGCTGAGTTGAGCGCCTGAAAAGGCGGTTATAGGCGCCTGGAAAGGCGGTTTTTTTTGGTTAAGGGTTAGCGCGAGTATAGCGCCTGAAAGTTGAGCGCCTGAGAAGGCGGTTATAGGCGCCTGGAAAGGCGATATAGTTAAGGGTTAGGCGACTATAGGCGAGTTAAGCGCCTGAAAAGGCGGCTATATAGCGCCTGAAAAGGCGGTTATAGGCGCCTGGAAAGGCGGTATAGGTAAGGGTTATAGGCGACTAGGCGAGTTAAGCGCCTGAAAAGGCGGCTATAGCGCCTGAACGGCGGCTTAGTTGAGCGCCTGAAAAGGCGGTTATAGGCGCCTGGAAAGGCGGTATATAGTTAAGGGTTAGGCGACTAGAGCGCCTGAAAAGGCGGCTGAGTTGAGCGCCTGAGAAGGCGGTTATAGGCGCCTGGAAAGGCGATATAGTTAAGGGTTAGGCGACTATAGGCGAGTTAAGCGCCTGAAAAGGCGGCTATAGCGCCTGAAAAGGCGGCTGAGTTGAGCGCCTGCAAAGGCGGTTATAGGCGCCTGGAAAGGCGGTATATAGTTAAGGGTTATAGGCGACTAGGCGAGTTGAGCGCCTGAAAAGGCGGCTATAGCGCCTGAAAAGGCGGCTGAGTTGAGCGCCTGAAAAGGCGGTTATAGGCGCCTGGGCGACTATAGGCGAGTTAAGCGCCTGAAAAGGCGGCTATATAGCGCCTGAAAAGGCGGTTATAGGCGCCTGGAAAGGCGGTCTAGTTAAGGGTTATAGGCGACTAGGCGAGTTAAGCGCCTGAAAAGGCGGCTATAGCGCCTGAAAAGGCGGCTGAGTTGAGCGCCTGCAAAGGCAGTTATAGGCGCCTGGAAAGGCGGTATATAGTGATAAGGGTTAGGCGACTAGGCGAGTTCGCCTGAAAAGGCGGCTATAGCGCCTGCAAAGGCGGCTGAGTTGAGCGCCTGCAAAGGCGGTTATAGGCGCCTGGAAAGGCGGTATAGTAGAGTTAAGCGCATGAAACTGCGGTTAGGCGATAGAGGCGGTTGAGTTAAGCACCTGAAAAGGCGGCCGCATCATGAGTTAAGCGCCTGTAAGGCGGTTAGGCGCTTGAAAAGGCGGTTGAGTTAATCGCTTGTAAGGCGGCACGCAAGGGTGATTTAAGTGCCTGTAAAGGCGCAATGGTACAGTCTGTATGTATGTATGCATGCATGGATGGACGTATGTATGTATGTATCTCAGAGCATCCCGCCGGCAGAATTGGTGTCGTCCATAGACTCGAGCACGTTGTACAGTCTGTACTCACCACTTTGAAGATCGGCTGAGCTTGCTGAAGATCGTGAAGGATGCAACTTGGCCGGTTGGTGAAACTGGTGACCTTTGCAAACATAGCCTCAAACCCCACTCGCCTGTACCATCAACCTAAGCATTAGCGCCTGCAGTGGAGTTCTTTTGGTAGTACAGTGGATAAAAGTCGTGATCCGAACCAAAGAATTACCAACAGACCCCGCAGAACTGCACTGGACCGTCAACGGCAATGCTTGACCCTAGCGCCGATAGTCGACAGCCTCTGTTCAGCGTCTACGGTTAAGGGAACACCGTAAACGTGAGACCCTGGACCGTAAAGCCTAACTTCGAGGAGCCATCACTTCAATTTCTTCTGAAACGAAGAGCCCAACACCCCAAAGCCCATCATTGCGACTGCAGATCCATGTGATGTGCGAAGACGAGTTTGGAACTGTCCTCCCCCTGGAGACACGGCGAAACAGATTTAAGGTTTGGGGTTTCCGGAAAGGGCTTAGGATGGACATTTTGGGATTGAAGGGCTTATTTCTGCACAAGCAGACCTCCTGCCTTCTGTGGGCGATCCTCGTTCAAGGTTTCAATATCAGTAGCAAAAGGTACTCTCTGAGATGTTTTCTTTTTCTCTCTCTCTCTCTCTCTCTCTGTCTGTCTCCCCCCCTTTGCAAACCACAGCCGCCGAAGCCCCGAATGCGAACGGCCCCAAACCGACAAGGCCCCCTTCCCCATCGCCATCCAAGGACAAGGCCCTCAAGCAAAAAACCCTCAAACCCTAAAGCCCGAAACTAAAACACCCTAAACAAAACTACCCTAATCCTAAACCAAAATACCCCAATACCCTTGAAAACAAAACCTAATACCCTAAACCAAAATACCCGAAAATCCGGCACCCAAGGACGAGACGCCAGTTCCACGGCCCGTAGCGGCCTCGGTAGATCACTCTCGAAGCCACCCTTTAGTCCCCCGAGCCCTCTTGTATTCGCGCTTTTTGGATTTAGGAGCTTGGGTTTAGGGTTTTGGACTAACGGCTTTCGGGATTTAGGGTTTAGGGTTTAGGGGTTCAGGGCTTTTAGGATTTCGGTTTTGCAAGCTTCAGGGTTGAGGCGTTGGGGTTGGGATCGGGAGGTCTAGTTTAGGGTTAACTAGGGTTCAGGTGAAATTCATAACGGCAGGGGAGCTGGATCTCCAAGGATATCGCTTCGTTTCAAACGAGGAGCTTCAGACCAAAGTCCCAGAGGTCTGAGTTGTGCCCGCACCTGAAGTCAGGACTTCTTTGTCTCGGGTCCCCATTCGCACTTCCAAAAGGGGGGCAAGTAAAGTCTTTCGAAGCAACCTCGCAAGACAGGAGGGCCAACTACAGTGTTTCTGAAATCGGCCCTTTAGTCATTTGGGAGTTTCCGAAAATGGGGTACCCTAGTATAGTACCCCAAGTAGTAGGATCCTTATTATGAGGACCCCAAAATAGGGTGCCTGCGCAGTAGCCCTTATTTTCGGAAACTCCCATTTGCTCCTGCTTCAGGTCTTCATGGGCCCCTGGTTCGAGGACGTCGACTCGCCGCTGCATAGTGGGGCGTCCGGTGTCGAGGCTTCTCGCGGGCCCAAAGTCGAAGCGAGGTTTAACTGCAGTGGCTAGGGTGGTGCAGCGCTCGGAATCGCCATCAACATCATCAACAACAAGATCACCATCGTCATCTGCATCGTCACCTCCATCAACCTCACCTTCGTGACTCATCATCCTAATTGCAATCCTTCATCTCCACTATCCTGATCAGAATCGTCAGCATCCTGGTCAGTGAATTCGTGGAACTCATCATCGAGGCTCATCCTCTAGGCCTTCAGCTTTACACGCAAGCTCCTAGAGCTACTTTACTTGTCGCACGAACAGCATACCATCTCATTCCTTAAAGCGTGTGAGCAAAGAAGCATCAACAGGGGCGAGGCTCCGGCCATCTCGATACAGCCCTCCTCATGGCTGCAAAGGCCCAGTTCTTCTCTCTCGCTGAAAGCTGCGAGATATGCCCCTGCTCTTCGGCCCCTGACCCGACCCCATGAGCCTAAGATAGTTCAGGGGTTTAGGGGTTCATTTAGGGGTTTAGGAGTTTAGGAGTTTAGGAGTTTAGGGGTTTAGGGGTTTAGGGGTTCATCGAACGACAATGATGGAGGTGCTGCAGCTGCAAAAGGCGCTCACACGCCTTGGTTATCTTGCAGCGCCTCGATGCAAGTCGAGATTTCACGGTTAATGTAGGCCCCTGATTAAACCCGCCCGTTTCCCTGATACGCCCCAGGGTCTCGCTGCACGGCTTTAGAAGTTTGGGGGTTACATGCCTCAGGGGCATTGGTCCGGGCGTGGGTGGACAATTTGCTTCCTGAGGTTAGCATCTGGGATGTGGGTTGTTGTCAAAACTGTGGTCCCTTTCTGGGTACCTTAAATATTAGGTGCCGTATCATAACAGGGACCCAAAAAGGGTCCATGATTTTGACAACCACCCATGTGGTTTATGGACCAGTCGTGTTGTGAACTCTAAGGCTTCGCTGGGGTAGTTGCGTGGGGTCCTTATATTGATTCCACTGTTCAGGGTTTCATGGGGTTTCTATGTGGGTCCTCCTTTTTCTGCTCCTGTCATATGTGTCTAGATTCTGCAAACCTCACATGCCCCAAATCATTCAACAAGACCCCCTGAACCCTAAACCCCTAAACCCCTAAACTCCTAAACCCCTAAACTCCTAAACTCCTAAACCCCTAAACTCCTAAACCCCTAAACCCCTAAACTCCTAAACCCCTAAACCCCTAAACCCCTGAACCCTAAACCCCTAAATCCCTGACCCCTAAACCCTAAACCCTAAACCGTCTGAGGAGGATCCCAACTTCGCCTCTGGGGTCTTCGATGAGACCACCGCTGCTTCTCTCGAAGGGGAGGAGGGGGTAAGTTGGGATTTTGGATTTTAGGTTTTAGGGTTTAGGGGTTTGAGTTGAGGGTTTAGGGTTTAGGGTTTTGAGTTCAGGGTTTTGGGTTTAGGGTTTTGAGTTTAGGGTTTCGGGGTTAGGGTTTAGGGTTCTGGGACTAAGGGCAGGGTTTAGGATTTTAGAGTGTGGGGTTTTGGGGCGTTCGGGCTTGGGTCAAGTTCTTGGTTGATGCAACTGTACGGATTGTTTAAGGCCTGGACGGCTTCGGGGTTTTAGGGTTGTAGTTTGTAAGTCTACGGTTTAATGTTTTGTAGGGCTTAGCACGTGTTGGTTTCATATTTTTGCGTTTTTGAGTATTCGTGCTCCAGGGAACCTGAGCGAGTAGCAGCAGTGGACACAGAGAACAGCACATCGGCAAATATGTGTGGTCGTGTTCAGAGTTGTCTTTCCGGCGGAGCTTCTTTGTCTGTCAGTGTTTTGCTATCGGCCTGCTGCTGGGCCGGCTGAAGGGGGGATCTTATCAGTGTTCTGCAACGCCTGGGGTGCGACGGGGAACACAAGCGACTGGCGACCCAAACCCAGGCAGAGGCCGTGAAGGAGTTCCAGCGATTTAGCGGCCTCACTCAGGAGCATCTGTGGGAAATTCGCGGTCGCATTCCCCGATTTCGCTTGAAAGGGAGGGTGATTCTGGGGTTGAAATCGACGCCTGCGAGTTATGTTCTGACGACTAGGAACATCGGCTGTGGGGCCGAAGGTCTTGAGAAGTTGGGGTTGAGTTCCTTGCCTTAGTGCCCTCAAGGCCACCCAAACTGCATCAGCCCCTTATCATCTTCAAAGATGGCAGCCCCGAAATCCCGATTAGTTCAATTCTAGAGGACCCAAACCTACAACCCTCCACCCTCAAACCCAGAACTCTTTACACTCCCCTAAACCGCTCCTTCCATGCCTTGCAACCGATCTGGATTTACATGAAGACCGCCCGCGCATGCGCAGGATTGATGAATTCGGAGGATATGAGAAGCAAGCCTTACAGAAACCTCCCGCCAGGATGGCATCGTGGGTCCTGTGACCAAAGCTCAACTGACCGCGCAGCGCTTCGACAAGATGCCAGACGTCAACCTTGGAGGCCTGTTCTGATATTCATTAATATGCAGTTTATGAGGGGTCTAAAAGGGTTCTGTAAGGGTTCCACTAAGGGCTCTATAGAGTTTCTACACAAGGTTTTATTGGGGGTTCTATGAAGGTTTCACTGAGGGTTCTATAGGGCTTATGTTCGATACTTTAGCATCATAATCGGGTTTTCTTGTCATAGGGCTTGAATAGAGATCGAAGCCTCTTGGCCTCAATACCTAGGCCAGGTTGTGGAGGAGCTTTGCTTCGGAGAGACTACAGGGCATCCTAGATCCAGCTACATCCTCCAATGCTAGATCCGGAGAACTATGGCTTTAAATATTAGAGCAGGGTTTTGGGGCCCATTATACTATAACTACAATAAGCAACCCCCAAAATAGTATTGGTAATTATTTAGGCCCCTACACTAAGCCCGTTTCGTAACCCTCGAAGGAACCCTTATAATACCCTTTAAAGAGACCCCCAAAAGAGTATAGGTAATTATCTAGGCCCCTACGTTAAGCTCCAGATTTCGGTCCCAAGTCGACAGGTAGCCCCTTCAAGGACGGGAAGCTGACGCCCCTCGGCGAGGAGAACTGGGTTCTCGTAGGAAAGGGTTTCCTGATGATGGCAAGTTAGGGCAGGTTCCTGTGCAGGCTCAGAGAAACAAGATGGAGAGGTTGATCGCAGCCTCCAACAGTCAGACTCTCTGAAGCTTAATCCCTATGCCCGCAACCGAATAGCCTCACAATAGTAGGCCCTAAACCCTTCGGTGCTGAGGGCACGCTGTCGCAAGCAGCCATGTCGAGGCTTCATTTCATTCAGGCTCAGCGTTCATGGCTTGATAATTTGTCACTCTCCGGAAGTTGAGAGTTCAGGGTTTACGTTCGCGAGCTTCTGAAGTCGGCCCATGGCGGCTTACAAGTTTGGGTTTCAACGCCTTGCAGCCATTCCTGTTCTCGCTAGCTCCAATGCCCCTCAAAACCGAAGCTGAACTTAAATTAACGAAACCTACCCTAAACCCTAAACCCTAAATCCCTAAACCCTAAACCCTAAACCCTAAAAGCCTAAGCTCGACCGCCAAGTTCGGCCCCAGCCTGTGGTTTTGAGGTATGCGGTTGGCTTGCTGCCGGGTTACCTGGAGCGCTTCTTGGTCCGATATGCCCTTTTGCCCTCTACAGCGCAAGCCGCTACTCGTACTGCTACCGCTATTACTACTCCTACTACTACTACTACTACTACTACTACTACTACTACTACTCCTACTACTACTACTACTACTACTACTACTACTACTACTACTACTACTACTACTACTACTCCTGCTGCTGCTGCTACTACTACTACTACTACTACTACTACTACTACTACTACCACCCCTACTCCGATATACTCCCACGCCTACCCCGACTCTGCTCTACTGCTGCTGCCGCTGCCACTGCTACTAAGATGCTACTACTGCTATTACTTCTACTGATACTACTGATACTAACTGCTGCTATGACTATGACTATCACGATTACGACTACCGCCACAACTACGGCTACTACGACTATAGTGCGACTACTACGGCTACAACAGCTACTACCGCTACGACGACTATTTCAATTGAACGCTGCGCGAGCGTGCTCTGCGCTTTGCGGGCGCCTTTGGTCTCATGCACTCGTGAAACTGCTTCTAGCATGCATCGCTCAGGTCTCTCTAATCAGCTCGAACTTGACATACTACTGCAACTGCTACTGCTACAAAAAGCTTCCTTCTCCGACACCTTGGTGTGAACAGACGCGTCCATCTGTGCACCTGTCTCAAACAACTAGGCCGTACCTCAGAGGAAGCCGCCACCTGGAGTATCCGTCTCGTGGCGTCCCACACGGATTACTCATGTTGAGGACAGAAGGCCGTAAGGGTCATGTGCGGATGACCGCTGGTACCTGAAGCAATTTCGGTGGCGTGAGTCTTTGGGCAGCTATGATGCTGGCAATTTGCTGAGCAAAGTGCTGTTTTAAGCGAGGCTAGCACGCGATTCACATTCTTCCGAAGAGATGTGCTAGGCGTCGGAAGAGTGCCGAATTCCCTGAGTCTGTGACATAAGGGATCATAGAGTCTGTGACATATTACCGCCCTCACTGGTCATGACCTTTTGGCCACTGCTGAGAGTATCCGTGCCAGGACCACTGCTGCCACCAGTCCCAGTCGTCGTCCTGAGATGAGCGTGCCTGTCTGGCCCACTGGGACGAGGAGGATGAGGAGGGGCCATCGCGCTGCCGCTTGCCCTCTGTGTCAGCCTCCTGCATCTGTGGGCGCTTGTGAGTTGCAGCAGCAGCCAGCTTGGCCATGCGCTTGTCCTCTTCGTTCCCTTTGTCATGCTGTATCCGCATCTTCATGATGGAGTAGGCATTTTTGTCGGGTTTGACCCGGAAGACACGAGCTGGGAGTCCAGCTGATTTTGCAGTCTCATTGTAGACTGCCACTATGGTGGTGGCGATCATATTGAATTCGACCCACGAGGGGAAGTGCTGCTGAAAAGCCTTTTCGTCCCACATCTTGTTAAAGCAGGCATGGATAAGGCCATGCACTTTTGTTGGTGCGTCCAGCTCACGGTAGGCGTCACCCGCGCCTGTGGCGATGGTGACCTTCCCATCGCTTGTGAGGACCCGCCTCACCGACATGGCGGTGTCCCATGTGAGGCCGGTTTGCGTCCTTACGGACTTGATGGCAGAGAACAGCGGCGGAACTTCTCGGAGTGCTTCCATCCTGGTAGACCAAAGGGTCTGTTGTTCCTGGTTGGTGAGGCCGCCAAGAATGACCGGAGCCACCAGGATGTTGATGGAAGCTAAGGCCCGAATCCAGTCTTGATGGGACTGGGAGCTCAGCAGCTGAGCCAGCTCCTGCCGCGTGTAACGTACTGTCAGCCGTGGAGCCGGCTGTGGGACATAGCCGACGAGTTCCGCATTGGATTCCGGAGGCTCATATGCTGACGGGGGGCGAGAAGAGGGAGGAGGGGGCGTGTGGGAGCGCGGAGCGGCCTGGGTGGCGGGGGTTGGAGGAGAGACGGACTTGGGGGGGTGCGGAAGGATCGGGGGGACCGGAATCGCAGGAGGGGGGGCTGGTGCCGCCGATGAAGAAGAGGGCGGGGGGCATTGGGTGGCCACCATGGGCGGTGGGGCCTTAACCGGAAGCGCCGGGGCCGCCTTCGGTGTTTCTGCTTGGCCTGCTTTGAAGGCCGCCTTTTCGATTGCTGAGGAAGTGAAAGGGCAAGGGGGGGAGGGTGGCGGCTCAAAGCCGGCTGCTTTGTCTACACCTTTGGTCCTGGTACTGCTGGGGGGGAGAGGAATTTCCTGTGGGAGCTTGGGGGGAGGAGGAGGGGGGGGAGTGTGGGGGTCTGGCGTGGCACTGAGTGCTGGGTTGTGCTTCTGAGTGACAAAGTGGTTCTTAAGGCCGTGGCTAGTGCTGAATTGCACCTGCCTGTTGTGCTTGCGGCAGTGCAAGCAGCATAGCCACATGTCCCCCGAGACTTTCACTTGCCCTAATCCTCGAGGGATAAGCTCCAGCACATCCTGCTCTGTAAGGTCTTGATTGTAGTGGTGGGTTTCACGGACCGTAGCCATCTGCAAAGGAGTTGTACTGGATGCTGTCGGCCACATAGGCTTCAATATCCTCCTGAGTGGGAGGAGGGGGAGCCGATGAGGCGGTTGCCATGGTCTGTGACCTAGGTGGCTGTGGTGAGCTGTGCTCTTCAGGTCTGTCAGACTGGATTTCAAGGGAAATGTCAGGGAGTTGGCTCTGCAGCATGCGGTCTGTGCGTTCCTTGGTGGTTGGGTCTCCCTGAAATCCCTTCAGCCACTTCCAGCAACGGGTATATGCAACGGTCGTGTTGTTGGTAGTCACGAAGTAGTGGCCATCATTGTCGTACTTCTTGTTCTTCACTCGCTTGTCCCAGCGCTCCGAGAACAGGTAGATGGGGCCGAATTTGGTGGAAACATTCCATCCCGGCTGAGGGGAGTGACCAAGGTCTCGACCCAAGATCTGCCAAAGATATTTGCAGAAGGTCATGTATTCCAAGTTTGCCTTCGCTGTCATGACCTGACGGCTGAAGGCGTGCTGTATGGCTTCCCTCATCAAGGGGTGTCTGGGCTTGCCATAGATGATGCCTTGAAAAATATGATCTCCTTTGACTCCTATGGCCATGACCATGAACTCCTGTGGGAGTTGGCCAGGTGGGGAGGGTCTGTGACCCACTTCACCTGCCTTCTTTGAGTGAGCTGTGCTCCAATCTGCTGCGAGATACACGAGTACCTGTTCCCAAGGTACCACGAAGCCACATTTGATGTCGACGTAGAGGCCGCCGTGCTGGTAGTGGTAGACGTAGCGGAATACGTCTGCTCGATGAGCAGGTTGGCTGAGGCGATCCAGCAGATTGGAGCCGTACTTTCCTGCGAGTTGCCGCAGGGTAGCCCGAAGAACATCATCATCACAGAATCTGCGGGTGAAGCCAGCAAACATTTTGGCCGCGACTTGGGCCGGTTCCGGCTTTTCGTCGTGAACGTAGGTCTGGAAGAGGAGGGCTGGGACAGGGGCGGCTTCCCATTCTGGGAGATGTGTGAAGCGCATTCCCCAGGGGCCATGTCCGTATTGCATGGCTACCTCTGAAAGATCACGGACCGTTCGGCATTGTGACAGAGCCTGGGCAGCCAGCATTTCGACATGCATGTCCTGCTCGCGAGCGTTCCAACCAGCGACCACGAGGATAGGCAGTCCTGGGGTGTTGCGCATTTCCTCGATGGCTCTGGTTACAAGCGCCGGGATGACAATGTCCGCGACGTCGGGGCGGAAGTGAAGGTTCTTGGAGTTGTAGAGCCATTCTACCCCTCCTACACCAGGCATCTGGGCCAGGTCCATGATTTCTTGGTTGTGCAGGTTCTTGTCCGCGAAACCATATTGGACCCTGCCATCGATCAGGTAGTCATAGTTGATTTGCTTCTCCGGGCGCAGGCTTCGAGACAGCGGAATGAAGCGAACGTTGATTTGTCCGTCGAGGTGGTTCTCCAAGATGGAGGCCACCGGCGGACTCTGCACTGCCGCTGTGAATTTGTGCGGCCCAAAGAGCCCAAATTGCCAGTGGAGGAGCTCCAAGATGGAGGGGACGCTGCCGGCAGAAATGTTGAGGGCGGCGCCTGGGCAGCTTAAGACCTGTCCCGTCAGCAGCGGGAACACTCCGTAAGTGTGTCCCCGCAGCATGTGCTGCAAGGTGCTATCGCTGAGCACCAGAAAAGGGCCCAGACTGGGAGGTTTGTCCATGGTCTCAGCTGTAGCTGATGGGCCAGAGTCTGTGACACGCGGCCAAGTGGTGAGCTGTGCTCTTCGTAAAGACGCAGTTTGTTACGAGAAGTAGCTTCTGCAAGGCGTGTCTGTAATGCATGTTGCGATACTCCTGCCGCTCCGTCCGGTACAACAGTTCGAACTGACAGCTGCGGTATACATGTAATGCTTAGCAGAGTCTCAAGACCAAGCACGAAGCTCAAGCAACGCTGGACGACTCTAGGCAAAGAACACCAGCAGAGGGCACTCGGGCTGAGAGTTGGTGCCGTGTGGAAGCTGAGACCTCAGATCTCAGGTCACAGGTGAGAGCAAACAGTGATGCAAGTAGCTGAGTGTTAGCATGCTGCAAGTCGATTTCTCTGGGCAGGGGAGCCACTCGTTGCTGACTGTGACAAGTTGGGTGGCTGTGCCACACCTCACTACGACGACTACGACGACTACGACGACTACGACGACTACGGCTGCTCTGATTACGACCACGACGACCACCAAGTCCCAACCCTAAGATTTGAACCCGCGGCTCAGAGGCTACCGGGCGGACTGCCTCCGCGAGATGCACGAGGCGCCTGGGAAGCCCAAAGGCCTTGCAGCTGTGCTTCAGGCTTCTTTGAAGTTTAAAGATTTCTCTTGAAGTTTCCATAACCGGTTCCTCTGGCGAAGGTTCCCTTGAGGGTTCGCCTAAGGCTTCCTTGAAAGATTCCCTGAAAGTGCAGAGGATTCTTTGGCCCCCCTGGATCCCGCAGGCTCTGCATCGCTTTGGCTCCACTCGATGCCAGAGTCGAAAACTCCTCTTTAGGGTGCCGGCTTCTCGATTCCATGTCTAGAGATGCCAGGCCAGCGCAGGTGTCTTGGTCTTGGTGTAGGGTAAAGGCTTTAAATGAAGCCTTCCAAGCCCTATTGCTGGGATACTTTTAATTTCAACCCTGAGCTCGTTTTCGGAAGCTGGTGAGGTTTTGCGGGTGCCTGGGAGCATGCGTGAGGGGTCCCAGGCCTAAGCCGCAGGAGCAATAAGCACCCTAAAGCCCCAAAAAACCTCAGAACTCTAGAACCCCTACTCAGTACTATCAATACTAGTGTTGTTGTGGGTATGTACCATTATTGTTATGCATGTTGTTATCATGACGGTTATCATTACTGTTATTCCCTTGTCACAACGAAGATTGCAAAGGCCCTCTAAAGGGAACTCCAGAAAGTTGGAATATGGATTAATGGTCGGATCCCCTGTAATTTACCTTAAAGGGGTTACGATAATGATATTCCAACTTTCTGGCTTCTACTATAAACCCACTCGGCGCTCCCCGGGAAGCCGGGTCCGAAACGAAGCAGTGCGAGATTGGAGGCCCTGGCTCAGTGGTGCACTGCGCTAGGCGCCTGGGAGGGCGAGACCTGGGGCTTGTTTCTTTTTTTTGGGGGGTTGTTTTTGATGTGTGTTTTTTGTGCTTTTAAGTTTTAGATTTTAGAGGGTTTGGGGCTTCAGGGCTCTAGGACTTTCGGGTTGTGCGGTTCAGGGAGTTTAGGGCCTGCAAAAGGGTTGCCGTGATACCCACGCTCCACACTGTCTGATGTTTCGGGAGGACTTGTGGAGTGTGTCTGTCCGGTATCTTTGAAGCGATGAGGTTCTTCCTCGGTGTGGGTCTTGCGTGGCGTGCTTATTGTTTGCTTTATGTGGTTGGGTTCGAGATTCGAGATATCTCCCCTTGCAGCTATGATTCGTATGGACGTGCTCGATCCGAATGCAACTTGAACGAGCGTTGTCACCCTCGTCAAAGCCCGACTCTGTGCGGCGACTGTCGAACTGAAGCCCTGCCTATGTGCGGAGACAGGTATGGAGCTGAAAAGGCAGCTTGCTCATATTGGCATGGTGTTGAGTGGGACTGCTGTGGTTTGCTGTCGGAGATTGGGAGCTACGGATTCGAATTGTCAAGCCCTGCCCCAAACACTCCCAACGCCCCGACACCGTAGGCTTGCAACCTTAAGTGCGGCGTTGAACTAAGGACGAGCCATCTGCAAGCTCGTCTCCACATCGTCTTCCAGCCATTGGCAATGGCTGGTGCTGAAACTCGGGCTCTTTCAATATAGAAGCCTGAGTAAATACTCATACTATGCCTGAGCCTTCGGGGTCCTGCCCAGACCATCGCAATTATACCACACAACACCATTCTACTTAGTGTTAAGGCCTTCATATCAAGCTGTTTCCTAGGCTTCCAGGATGTTTCGATGACTGAGGCTGCGAGTTCCAGCCTTTAAATTATGTCAAAACCTGCGCCCTTGTCTATTAAAGCTCCCCACATGACGCACATCCCAAAGCCTGCAGCCGGAAACCCTACCTATGCCTGGGCCCATACCCCTGAAACCCGAAACCTTTAACGTGAAGCTTCCTAAACCCTACAGATCTAGACCCTTAAGCCTAACCTCCGAAACCCCTGAAGCCCTAAACGCGAGCCCTTACATGAGAAAGCTTATCTAACTCCCTGAAACCTTGGAGCCCTGCCCTTACTACAAGGAGCCGGAACCCGGCGGGGCACTCGCGGAGGCAGCGGCTCTGAGGGTTTGTTAAATTTTTTGGGGGGTTCGGGTTTAGGAGGCTTGAGGGGGTTTGCGGTTCTATGTTCTAGGGGTATGAGGTCTTGGATTCTAGGATTCAAGCACGGTCTTGGGTTTGAGGGTTTTGGGCACGCCAGAAACAGGCAGCTAGGTCAACTCTGTGCTGTGTGAACAGTAGCCACCATTGCATGGATGTATCCCCTAAACCCTAAGCCCCAAACCCTAAACCCCAAACCCTAAACCCCAAACCCTAAACCCTAAACTCATCATCCCAGCATTTGGGAACCCAAGATCTTCCAACCAGTAGCCTTGTTGTCGCTGGTAGGGGCTCTCGAACATCGGCATGACATCCCAAACCAACAGAACCGAAACGCTAGCCCGATCGGAAAAGGGCCCTAAAAACAACCTTGGCCTGAAGGACGTTAGTCATTTAGTAGCACTTATGCCTTCATATTACCTGCGCCATAAAACATCCCCCTAGGATCTCGTTTAACTAGTACGGCCCTCTGTTACAGTCTTGTGTGTTTGCTTGGAGAGGCGACGGCGAATCGCATCGTGCAACTTAGCCTGAAGGGAACTCACGTGTGGAGTAAGAATGCTTTGCAAGCAAGGAGCTGCAAGGGCTTACGGAGTTGTATAAGTTGTTGTTGCTGTTTTTGCCAGGGCTTTAGAGGGGGTTTGCTTGAAGGGGGATTTGGTGTCTAGGCTGGAGGCCCGTAGGTTGAGAGTTTGGGGCCTGACTTGGCTTAGGATTTCCAAGCCAGGGCCAAATACAAACTACCGATCCTTGAGAAGAGTTGGTGTTTGGTTTCTCAGTCATGGCTTCAGGCTTAATGTCCCAAAGCCTCTGAACCAGGTAAAGCTCACAGCCTCAAGAACCGCCAAACTCCTAAACACAATTAGCCTTAACACCCGCGCACCCCAAAAAAACTATGTAACCTCAACACCCCTCGAAGCCCTTCAGCTTCATCGCAAAGCCGACGCCTGTATCCTACAATCCCAGCAAACCCCAAGCCCCTATACCGTAAGCCCTAAAGCGGACAAGGGGGCGCCATCGCACTTAAAAGAGACAGCCAAACTCCTAAACGCCTAAACCTTTAGACCTGAAACCCCTAAACCCTCAACGCCTAAACCCCTAAACCCTTAGGCCCTACAAAAACCCAAATCCCATATAAAAAACCGTTAGATTGTTTTGAACTTATACGCTGGGACCTATCTGAGGCTCGACTCCTCCGAGCGGTGGCTCCTCAAGGCCCGTCAGGGCTCAGAGCTTTGGGTTTACGGTTTGGGGTGCAAGGGTTTCGGGTTTAGGGTTTGGGGTTCAAGGGTTTAGGTGTGGGGTTTCGGGTTTAAGCCTTACGGGGTTGTGGGCTCAGGGCTTTTAGATGTCAAATTTTGGCGATATCTTCGTTGAGGCTGCGGCTTTAGGTGCGGTGCTTTAAGGTTTCGGCTGTTTTAGGGCTTTCGGTGTAGAGTTTCGGGTATGAGGCTTTAGGGCTTTAAGTTGTGTCGGGGGTTGAGATGCTCTGTAAGATCAGGGTTTTGGGTTCAGTGTTTGCTGTTCAGTGTTTTGGGGTTGAGGTCACAGTTGGTTAAGGATTTTGGGGTTGATGGTGCCCGGTTTCGGGTTTTGGAGTTGAGGTTTTGGGATTTCAAGGGCAAGAGTTGGGAGAGTTGGGTGTTGGTTTTGTTAGGTACCGGAAGGGCTTCAGGCATAATGCCTAGTTTCCTGAAGTACCAAAAGCTCGGAACCCCCGACCCACGAAATAACTATGTCTGCTATTCAGGGGACTGAATAAGTAGGCAAAGTTAGTAGCATTCATCTCTTATCATCTCTTATCCGAAAAGTATACCAAATAGCTATATATAACTCTTTATGGAGAGTACGTCTACCCTGGCGCTTTACTTGCGAAATCACGACAGACGATGAGGCCCAGACGAAGCCGGACCGCTTCCAGAAGGCCGGGGTGTCAGTTGACATACTTGGAGGTTCATGGGTAGTTACAAGTAGGGTTATAACTAGGGTAACTACACTTATAACCCGAATTTGGGGACTTATAACCCCACGTAAAACAAACTACCCCTGAACCTCCAAGTAGGTAGCGCTCGGGGCCGAGACCTGAGTCTTTGGGGTTTCGGCTTTGGGATTCGGAATTCGCATTTGGGCTTCAGGGTTGGGGGTTTAGGGCCGGAAGTCAAGCTGAAGCATTGCACTCCGTAGTCTTCGGCCTCCAGCTTGCCATCCCGGCCCAGATCGCCAGGCCTTTTATCTGTCTCCGGTCCTCCTGCACGAGGTTGGGCACAGCTCCTTGGGCAGCTTAAGGGCTTTCTGACATGCAAGCAAGTATTGCTGTTACAATGGTTATTTTCACTGTCATCAACGTTACTGTTATTGCTGCTTGTAGTTGCCCTTAGTGTTATTAATCGACACGGTTATAACTTCCTGCCGACGGCGTGTACTTTCTTGCATTGCTGGTATCCCCGTTGCTAGACACACGAGCAAAGTTCTCGCACGCGCAGAGTTTGCGTTGAGATGATTGCAGGCTCCACATTTCCAGCAAAAGATGAGAGTACTATAGGGCCTTAATAACATGTTGGGGCTCTTTCCCAGGATTGTAGTATAATATACGCCAAAACCAAACGACCCCTCTAGCTTCTTCAGCCCGACAGGCCTGCACCGCCAACCTTGCATCCTCAGCGGTGCAACCTTGCAACTTTCCCTGAGTGTAAGCCCGAAATCTGAACCCCAAACTCCGGAAACCGCCGTTGACCATGCCCGAAAACCTCCGTACTTCTTGACTCCAGACACCCAGTGCTAAGGCCTTGGGTTGAAGCACAGCTCGGACCCAGCTGACGTGATGTGGCCGTACTACAGGCCCGGACCAGGGTGGGGGAGGCTGTAGCATTCGCAGACCGTCTTGGGCATATGACTCTTGATTATTTGCTCAGGATGCTGGGCCTTCTCGGATTCTAGGTTCTTGCGTCTGTGGTTTTTGAGGCTTAAGGCATCTTCTGGTAGAGTCGCAGGTGGACGGCTCTGGCAATGAGAGAGTCGAGTCTTACTGTTTTATTGACAGCAAAAGCCACCATTTCTATGCGTTTGGCGTGTTCGAGCTGGCGTCGTAGGTCTGTCTACTTGCCGTTCCGTGCGTCGCACGATTGCAGTGACGAGGTTCTAAATCCTGCAGGTCATCGTCGCATTGTCACGACGGAAGCAGGGAGCAAGTCGAACTAGCACGAGGCTTAGCAACCCCCTGCCCTCTGGAACCCAAGCCTTCAACCCCAACCCCAAAACCCGGAGTGGTATAGACCCTCCTAACTCCCTCTACGGAGTAGCGAAAACTAACTTCAGGAGCCGTTTGCATCGGGCGTATTCCCGTAAACAGTAGTTGTCAGGCCGGAGCCCAACCTGGTGTTGTCGATGGCGGACTGCAACGCCTTGACTGCACTCTTTCGTCCCAGCAACGCACCCTGGCTGACCTTCAGGGTCAGATTTTCGGGTTTAGGGATTCGGGTTTAGGGTTAGAGGCTAGTTCATGGCAGCGGCGGGCATGTTCGCATCCTTGTCAGTGAAGCTTCCTCACAAAACGCAGAATGTCGGGCTTTGAAGCCATGTGAAGGCCATTGCCCGGAAATCTCAAGCCCTGAAAAGACATCTTCCCATTGCCATTCCGCGCGAAGGACTGCTGCACCCTATCTTGACTGAAGCTGGCGCTTCCAGCGTCTTTGGGCCTTGCCGATGGGAAAGCGCTAACTTTTCCCTCAGCGAAGAAGAGCTAAGGGCGAGTCTGTGTAGCGTCGGAGGCACAGCCCAAGACCCAACTTCCTTAGAAAGCCCGTAGAATCTGGACCCCGAAACCCTGCCCCCTAAACTCTAAACCCTGGCCTCACCAGTTGTTTTAACCCAGCCTCGCTGCTTTTTGGAGGTTTTAAACTCGCTGCTCCCCCTGAGTAGCTACAAGTCAAGATTCCTTGGGTTTAATCATCATCATCATCATCATCATCATCATCGGTTACGCAAAACCCCATTCTGATCAATAAGGCCCGTACGTTAATGCACTTTCAGAGTCCATCTCGCTGGCAACTTGGAGGAGCGCGTGGGGGTCGGCATCTTCGAAGAACATCTGTCCTGCTGGCCAAACGTGCCGGCAGGTGTTCCCAAAGCTCCCAACACCCTCAATTCAGCAACGGCTTACTGGTCAATGTTGCTATGCTGGAACTGGTATTTTCATTACCGTCAGATGTCATGTTTTTATATTCATTTTGATTGCGTATACTTCTGTTCTTATCATTGCGTTGGTTAGTTGTTGCTAGAACTGTTGTAACTATGTCTGTTATTGTGTTTTCTTGCATTCAGGTATTTCCTGAAAGGGTCATTGGGCTCTCTGGGTTGTTGTATTCAAATCCGCGCCGTAGGCGTGGCTTGGCCGGTTGTCCGGAGGAAAAGCATATGTCGGAGCCATCGTCTGCGGGATTCTTTGGTTCGGGTTCGGGTTTAAAGTGAGTATGGTTTGAGCGTTTATAGGCTTTATGCTCAGGGATTAGATGGGTTTAAGATGTCGGGCTTGTTACAGGTGTTAACATGACCGGCTTCTGGGATTTGTTTTGTTTGTTCGTGCATGTATTTCCGGCCATTTGTCTTGCCTTTCTCTGCCAAACGGTACGTTGGTTCAAGGAGTGCTACTTAGCAAGATTCAATTCTCGGGTTTTAAAATCTGGTCCGTAAGTGAGGGACTGATACCATGTATTTGAGCCTGCTTAAACCCGGTCAATCTTCACGACGTGCGGTGCCTTTCAACAGGGCAGGACAACCGCAAAGTGGTAGTTTTGGGGTCGGACAAGTTAGTAATAGAATCCCGTCATACCATACCCGTCAAACCTGCATAAGCATATTATGATGGACACCCAGTTCCAATCACCAAGGTCCCTACTTTGCAAGAATGACTCAAGTGACTCCAAGTTCTACAGTCTTGACATCTTTCAACGTAAGCCGCACGAACTTCCAATCCAATCCATCGCGATTCCTAAAGATCAAGCCCTAGGCCTTCTGCGCTGACGTTTAAACTCGGACCTTGGAAACGCCCTAAGTAAGATAACACCCCTAAGCTGAGACTCTAATTGAACCTTACGGCGCAAAATTCATGCAATAAACCTTAAACCCCAGACCTTTCTCGAGCACCGATTCAAGGTTGCAGATGTGATTCGTTTCATGGCCTTGTCGGCTCGTCCTTCGTAGTTCAACACATGGTGCAGCCTGCACGCGAAGCATTGCAAGCCCAAGGACAAGATGCTTAGAATTTCGGCTCTTCTACCTCTCAGTTTCGGATGAAGGCTTTCTAGCTCCCTGAACCTAAACGACAGCAGCCCTAAGCCTCAACCTTCGAAGCTTCTAGGAGTTAGGATCCGAACTTTACTTGCGAGCCAGATCAAAGAGCCCCAACTGCTCCCTACCCTCACGAGTTCCATGTAGGAGCTTCAAAACCCTACTCTAATTATTCGAGTCCCCGAAATGAGGGCTTTGGGTTCTAAACCCTAAGTGCTCAACTCTAAGTCCTGAACCATGAGCCCCACAGTCGATTTGTAAGCCTTGTCTGTCCGGCGCTAGCCATGCGCGTTGGACATGCGGTGGGGGGAGTGAAGAGAACAGATGCTTAGGGTTTAAGGTTTACCTGGACCCTAAGGAACCTACCTTTTTAGAGTTCCCTAATATGATTTCTTTATATAAGTCCTTCAAAAGGTAGGTTACTTGGGGTTAAGGTAGGGTTAGGAGTTTTGAAGCCAAGTTTCATGAGCGAGGCTGAGTTTGGGGCTTCCGAGCTCGGGAAGCGTGAGAGGGTGATGTTAAAAGGACTCATGGTGGTCTGGGGCTGGGGGTCACGTTTCTCGAGGCTTCAAGCAGAGAGTTTCAATGGGAACTCTGGGGTTTACAGTACGGCCCGATGATGCGAGTTGTGCCTGCGTTGTAGTTCAGCCACAAGGATAAGAGTTAGGGCTAGAGGCACAAGTCTTCTGGCCATTTTGCGGCGAGGCGAATGAAACGCCTGGCTCATGTTCAAGTCGCAGCTCTGCTCCTTCAGGCCTTACCGAGGTGGGAGAGTGCGCTGGACATCAGAATCTTAGTCTAGGTTCGTTGCGAGGGAGAAGATATGGAGCATGAAGTTTGCCAAGGCTTGGCAGCCCGTTAGGTCAAGAAGCCTAGACCCCTATGCCCTGAACCTTATGAGTCATGCTACTCTTAAGTAACCCTTTAAAGGAACCCTCATATCACCCTTATAGTAACTACCGAATCCCTCCAAGAAGCCGGCTGATCTCAGGCCTCCGTGCGAGGAGCACCGAGACCGAGGCGAGGTACTCTGGGGGTTTGAAAAGTTAGACATGATACTGCAATATTTCCCCAAATTACTCCTATAAGTCTTGTTCTTTTTAATAGCGCTATAACATGCCATGAAAAGCCATGAAACCCTGTTCTCATCATGAAAAAGTAAGGTCGCAAAACTAAATCCCGTGGCCGATGCGGGGAGAGGAAACTTGCGCGGGACCTTTTACGAACATCCAAAATCCAGTGGAGGACAGTAGACTCTTCGACCTGTCTTGGGGTGGGTGGAATAGTTTACAAAAGCGGGATAAGGGGGGGGGTTAGGGGGGTAGGGGTTTCGGGGTTTAGGGTTGAGGGGTTTAGGCGTTTAGGGTTGAGGGGTTCGGGTCTGGACGGGCCGAGGCGAATTAGTCAGGGCCTTGTCCGACTCTATACCTTCAGCCTGTGGGGGCCTTTGCATTTCGATTTGGTAACTAGAAGCTGCTGCTAGCGGTTGGCTTGAAAACATTGCCCTAAACCTTGAGACTTAAAACACCCAGTTTCTTTGCACCTTAAGCCCCCAAGAACGAACCTTTGGAGTCGTTTACCCACCTCAACACCCAAATCGTAAAGAATAAACTCCAACTGCAAATTTTAAGCACGAAACCTGCCACACCCGAGCACGAAACCTTCAACCATAAAGCTTGAACCTCAAGCCTACACCCTGAACCCGGCCGTTGGTCTTTGCCTCAGCCAGACACTCCGCAACCCAACAGTTAGCGAACATCCGGGTTCCTTCCTTAAGTGGCGTTGGAGTCCCTGACGGCCAGGGTCTGCTTGAATACGAGGTAAAGGCTCTTCCGTGAGAAAACGGTCCCAGAGTCCCTAAACCCTAACCCTTGAACCCGAACCCTCAGACTCTGATCCATAAGCCCCAACAACCCCCAAACCCGCACCACTAAACCCTAAACCTGAGCTCCAAAGCCCTCTGATCCAGGTCAATGGCTCGGAACATCATGCCTCCGCTGCGAGGTCCCTGCTTGCAAACCGTGGAGACTCTTGTGGTTGTGGGGACTTCCACGATTCGAATAATTTGCTGAGGCTCAGTGAGATTTTATGGGGTTCTAAAGGGTTTTGAAATGTTAGATACCCATTGAAGCGGGCTTGTTTCGGATTTCAACAAGACCCAAAAACCTAACCCACCGACTCCAGAAGTTGGTGACTTGGGATTTCCTAAACCCTAAGCCTAAACCCAAGCAACAAGATGATAAAGCAGTTAGGATTTCGTCTTGAGTTGGGCCCTTATCAACCCCAAGCTCTGAAGCCCAAATCGTACGATGACAGACTTGCGACCGCCCTCTTGCCAAGACTGGGGCAGGTTTAAACACATAAGGGAGTTTCCGAAAATAGGGGACCCTAATATAGTACCCTAAATCGTATGATCCTTACTGCAAGGACCCCAAAATACGGTAGCCCGAATTTCGGAAACTCCCACATAAATCCGGATCCCTTACTGGGCAGGTCCTCCGCAGTCTCTGGCGCAAAGACCCGGAGCCAGGCTTGGTTTATGTGCACCCTCAGTAATTAGAATAGGGCTCCTTTGACGGGTTCTTGCTTGGGGTCTCATAAGGGTTCTAGAATTGTTACAGGGTCCCATAAGTTCATCACAGCAGATGTTTATATATCATATACGGACTATACCGGGATTGTATTATATTGCTTCTTGTGAGCCTCATTTGAAAGCTTTCCGGAGAGCCTCGTGCCCCTTAATCATGAAGCCAAGGTTCAACCTGCGCATCAAGGAATTCCTCTATATGGTTCAGGGTACATTCGTCAATGAAGGGGTGCAGGGCCGGGCTCTCTGAGCTTGCACCTGCTAGGATGCCCAGTAGTTCCCTTATTCCTTTTTTGTAGTCCTAGGTTCCTTATAAAGTTACCCAATACCAAAAAGAGAGGCCTTTTATTCTGAGGTTACTGGGTATCCTAGCCTGGCATACCCAGGCACAGGTCGCTTCTGCGTGGTTTTGTGAGGTCCAGGGTTCGTGCATCCTTCGTGGCCTGGTAATTCCAGTGTACGTGGGAGTTTCTCAAAATTAGGGGTACCGTATTTTGGGGGCCTTATAATCAGGATCCTACTATTTGGGGTACCATACTAGGGTGCCCTATTTTCGAAAATTTCCAAGTGGTCTGCAGTACAAGGTTTGCAACATCCGCATAGGCCCTTATCAACCTTGAGCCATAGGGCTATGGATGGTGATTCCCTAGCACAGCTTCGGTTAAGCCTGAAAGACTCACGAGTTGCGCCCCTTAAAGGGATCTATATAGGGTTCCTTAAAGGGATCTATTTAGGGTTCCTTAAAGGGATCTATATAGGGTTCCCTAAAGGGATCTATATAGCCTCCAATGAGCCCGACATTCTAGACGAAGACCGAGCATTGCCGGTGCAAAAGGGTGCCTCATAGGCCACGATGCCATGGAAGGCACAGATCTTGCCACGCAGCATTTCTCGGTCGACGGCGGCGATGCCGTTTCCCAACCCTCACACTAGATCCTCAAAGCCGAGATTTCTGTCATGACAAGTACTGTAGGCCTGCTGAGCTTTCGGGCTGCGCAAGTGGTGTGTGCGTGTGTGTGAGTGGTTGCATGTGCGAGCGAGTGCCTGGGCAAGCGAAAGTTTGACGCCGTGGTGTTGCAGCTCGGGCTCGGGTTGTAACCGGATAGCACGACAAAGGCTGGACGTTTGTTTCGATATCGGTGGGATTTTGCCGCTTCTTCTTGGGACGCTGAGGAGTTTGAAGCACTCAGAACATGCAGAGGCAGCCCAGAAAAATGAAAAGCTGAAACAAAACGAGCCATTGGAACCAAGTGCTGTCGTCAGGATGGCGCATGTGCGGCTGCAGTTGTCCCGCTGCTGCAGTGGAACGAAGAATTTGCTGGCGCTTGACCCGCTTCATCCTCTGTCATTCGGTTGCCCGGGGCACATAGCATCGTCAAGAAGGCACGCCTCAGTCCAGAAACGCGGGCCCAGGAAACACCCGAAATGTCTAAGTGGCAAGGGCACCCGGTGCTGGGCAGGAGGAGCAGCAAGGGGCAAAGCCTGCTTTTGGTCCAGACCTGGTTTCATTTCGATCCGGAAAGCAGTTTTGCAAAACAGATGCTGAGTCTGGGTTCATCCGTCACCCCTGCGCCCAGACAGGCCCTTCAACCCAAACTAAAACGAAGGCACAATGATGCTGATGATTCTGGGTCTAACCTGCCACAAGAGTCTGCAAATCCCAAGCCTTTGGAGCCACCACAAGCACCCAGCTTGAAGCTTCTAGAGCGTTGCCTGAAGGCTCGGTGGAAGACCTTTTTGCTTCCGTGCGAACACGGACGGCGGCGGTTTTTGTGGTGGAGGGCGAGGGGCCGGAGTCTCGGGTATCTTTCGTGTTTCGAGCTATGAGGCAGGTAAGGCTTGTTGGTAAAGCTTGATCGGGGTAACGAGCATATGGTACAACAAGCCCAGAACAAGAAAGCTCGAAGGGGTCATGAGGGTTTTGTAGGGCTTGTAACGGGCGTCACACAAGGGCGATTGAAGCCCCTACTTGTTCTGGTTCGGATAAGGTTTTGAACATGGGCCTTCTTCTTTCGACATGACAGCCGGAGGGGAAGATGTCTTCGGAGCTTAGGCTTTGGTTGTGTTTTAGGTTTTGGGGTTCAGTCTCCCGGATGCAGGATTTTGGAGGGTTCCTGGTTTGGGTAATTGAATGTTATAGGCTCCATCATTTAAACTCTGAACACCATAAGCCTCTATCAACACCACAGGATCCCTCCGCCCCAAAGGCCTGTAGCTAAGAATCCGTATCAACTCCAGAGTGTCACGAGTCACCCTTCCTTCACTCTTATGTGAAACTTATGTGGGTAGTTGTCAAAATTATGGTCCCTTTTTGGGTCCATATTATCGTACGGCACCTAATATTTAGGGTACCCAAATATCTAGGGTACCCAAAAAGGTACCCTAATTTTGACAACTACCCATGTGGAGCCATAGACAGCCCAGCAAAACAAGCCGTGTCCTGATCATCCTGATGGTTGTAGTATGATTGTCATGACGGTGGTAGTGATGAAGTTGAAGGTGGAAGCTGAAGTCACACGGGTTTTCATGATTGTCAGTCTGTTTCGTCACGTTATCACCATTGCCAGATGTATTTCCATAACCGTGACACTTTTCATGGTAACTATTATGTTCTTGTGTCATTATTGTCGGCGTTTGAGGTCGCTTCCGGCTCTGGAAGATCTTCAGCCAAAGGCTGATGGAGATCAGAAATTGGGTGGCTTATGGTGTCTTGCAAGGTGTTTTGCTTCAGGGCTTGGTGTTGAGGGTTTCGTCGGCTTTTTAGGCTTGGCAGCGAAGTCCAGAAATCCCTTCCATTGAGCTTCGCATATCGGAATTTTGGGCTTCGGGTTTAGTGTTCATGGCTTACGTGATTTGCTAGAACTTCCTCTCACAAGCTCTCTTGCAGCAGGTCTCGCAACAATCTGCACTGCATCCTTCCAGAACTTTTCGTGCGAAGGGCGGATTAAGTCCTCAGGCGAAACAGAGCCTAAACCCCAAACCCTATAAAGGGAACTCCAGAAAGTTGGAATATGGTTTCATGGTAGGATACCTTCTAATTTACCATAAAGGGTTTAGGATAATCATATTCCAACTTTCTGGCTTTTACTGTAACCTATAAGCCCCAAGCCCCCCCAACTCTGCCTTCTGCTAGACAGCATCGAATCCAAGCACTCTGAGGCTCCGGCGCGAAGCCCCCCAAGCCCACATTGCCTGAAAAGTCTGAATTCCCTCTTTGGAGCATCGGAGTCTACTTGCAGACCAAGCGAGTTAGTAGCACTTAGTAAGAGGGTTCTAGGCAGGTTTCGCTATGTCTACCATTGTCTACCTATAGGCCTGTTAAGCCCGTTAAGGTACTTGTAAAGCTACGTACGAAGTCCCGTCACCTTCAGAAAGAACCCTTGAAAGCAACACTTTTATGGAGCCCCTCTAACCCGCTGCAGGATCTGGTTTTCGTCGGAAGCGCCTTTCTCTGCGGCATCTCGGGCAAGAATGGAGTGTTTTGCCCTAGAAACTATTTTCGGTTGCGACCGACGCAAAGCCACAAGGTGTAAGACAAAGAGACACCGAACGTTTTGCCCCAAACCCTCAACCCTGAACCTAGAGCTTTACGGGGGGGGATCTCAGGAATTGATCGGAGGTTTTCTGAAATGGGTGATAAGAAGCTTTTCTGGGAGTTTGAACGTTGGCCTGCTGTTGCTCAGTCCTTACCCCAAGAGAACATAATATGTACTTCGGATCTATACTCAACTCAAGTCCCGCAACGTCTAAGTCGCTTAACTTCGGACCCTGCAGCAACGAACCCCATTTTCACTGCAAGGCCGATTCCTCGGATATGGGAGCCACTGGATTTTCGAAATTAGGCTGCTGCAGATGTGGCGTTCAAGCCAGGAACAGAAAGCCGGCAAGCCCTGAACCAGCAAGGTTAAACCGAAAATCCTCAAACCACTACCGCTGGAGTTCAGAATCGTAGGACATCGGGATAATGCAAGGCTTTGGTGCGCAACATAGGGTTTCGGTTGGGTTTGACACCCTAAGCCCTAAACCTTCAAACCCTAAACCCTACAACCCTAAACCCTAAATCGCGAAACCCAAACCCTCAAAACCCCAAATCCTGAGCCCTTCAACCCTAAGCCGGGTGAAAAGGCTTTCGGAGGTTTCAGCATCGAAGGCGGAGGTTAGGGCTGGATTTCGAAAGGTTCCGGGCTGAAGGGGTTTGGGGTGTCGGGCTTAAGCTCGTTTTTTCATCGGTGCAATGGACTTTTGGTTCAGGGATTTGGGGTTCAGGGTTTTGGGTTTCTCCGAAACCTAAACCACAAACTAAACCCGGAGCCGTAAACGTAAACCATGAACCGCTTGGGGCCCATGTTTCGTTTGACACCAAGGGGAGAGCTCCCTGGCAACCTGCGCACATCTCTTCGATGGGAGGTGGCCTGCGGTGAGGCCGCAATGTGCACTTAGGGTTCTTGATTTGGGGCTTTAGGGTTTAAATGGTTCAGGTTAAAGTTCAAGGTTTAAGACATTGTTTTGGCTTTTGGGGTTGCTGCTTTAGGTTTCGGAGCCCTAAATTAGGGTTCAGAGTTTGGGATCTGGGTTTTTGGGTTTGATGCTCCTGAGTCTTCGGGTGGACCGAAACACTTAAAGCCCGGACCTTAGACCGCAAGGCCGCAGAGCCCTGCAGGCTTAGGGCCCAGACACTGCAAATACAGCGAACACTTGACCTGGAGCCCGACAGAGTGCAGGAGCCTAGAGCAGGATCTTGGGGTATGCATGCTATAGCCGTACACTAGATCTGAATATCATGTGAGCAGCACCAAGGTGTCGGACATGTGCTACTACAGTGGAGAGCACTGACAGACGCAACAGCAGAAGCACAAGCGCGATGGGATCCTTATTTCACGACGACAGTCCAGACCTACTCAAGCAAGAATCCTGGAGACCCTAAGCCCTCATTCCAATCGGGCAAAGACAAGGCTTTGGAAAAGACATTTCTTTCTAGAGGAAGACACTTGGCCCTGAACCCTGGCCCTGAACCCTAAACACAGAATTCAGAAGCATTTTCGCCCAGCGTCTTCTGCCGCGCCATGCGTGGCTTCTTCGGGCTGCTGGGCCTTTGCATCCTTGAGCTTGCGCTGAGCGCAGGTGAGTTGGGGGTCGATATGATTCAACCTTACGGATCTATCGTCGTATGTGGGTATCGTGTATGTTATTGCAAGAATATGCCTTATTTGCCCTGAACACAAATTAAGCCGTATCCGGAGGGAATACAGTCTTCTACTCGGTCGATGCAACCTTAGAATCCCTAGTTGGTCTTGTATGCATCCCATCGTATAAGCAGATGAGCCCTAAACCCTACAAACCCAGGGAGTTCTGGGCAAGGGAAAGTGGCAGTCACCGGAACGCGGCGACCCAGCAAGTGTCCTGAGTCCCAAAGCATCGCCGCTGAAAGGAACATGGGAACAAGGTTTCCCTTTCTTAAGAGGAATTCCTCTTAGGTCGTTGCATGGAAGCAAAGGGCTTGTTTCAACAGCCCTTTGCAAAGGAGGGGAAGTTGGCCAAGAATGGGACCCGAGCTACGGGTAATTTGGGGGACAGGCATGCATTGTTCATGACCTTCAAGTTTCTGTGTTCAGACTGTGGTTTGCGTGGCTCCTGTTCCCAGAGCGTAAGATATACAATCCGAGTTGACCAGTATTGGGCTCATCAAGCCAAAGTCAAGAGCAGTGCAGCTCTAGGTGGAGCTGTTGGCGAGCAACATGTTTAGACTTTTCCCCATGGCCGTCAGTGGTTAATACAACTCAACCCAGAGCTTTTCCTAATGCTTTGGGGTCAGGAGTTTTGATTATGGGCTCAGCGAGCTAGGTGTGGTTTTGGGCTTTACGAGGTTGTTGCAGGGTAGTCCAGGTGCGCGATCCAGAACCGTCAGAAGATACATGCACGAAACACGTTGTGGAAGATAGATCACGGTTCTAGATCAAGATAGAGTCAGGATCCTTTGTTTGGTGGCGTAGGGGTGGGGTACTTGTGACCCTGAATGTCGTCTAAGCCCTCAAACTCCCAAGCCTTAGACCCTTATATAACCCCGAAGCCCCAAACCCAAAACCTCGAAGCCTCAAACCATAGATTCCCATACCCCAAACCGTAAACCCTGATCACTGAACAAGGCATCGATAACTCCTGCATAGAGCCGGCGCCTGACTTCGGACTCCGCGTGCAGGCGATCGCGGCAGTTCTTTTTTTGGGGCGCTTATGTCGTAAGGCCGTAAGGCCCAAGCCTCCAAAGCACTAGACAACCCAAACGGACTTAAACCCTAAAGCTAAAATTAAAACGCATAGCGACCTCAACCCGAAAGCCTCAACCAAAAGCCCCAAACCTTGCAGCCCAGAGCCCTAGAGCCCTAGTAGACCCTGATTAAAGAGGTGAAGTGTTGGTTCCAGTGATTCGGGATCAGCCGGTTTGCCGCGCCAGTGGCCCTCCGGATGTTCGACCCCGAAGCTCTGCGCCCCAGACATCCCTAAACCCGCAAACCCCAAAGCAAAAACCTCACCCCTAAAACCGCAACCCGAAGGCTTAAATAAACCCCTAAAAGCCCTGAAGCCCTATCCCTGACAACCCTAAACCCTAAACCTGGGCTTCCCAGGAGGCCATCATCGGTACTTTGCTGGCAGATAGCTTCACGTGGCACTTCCAAGGCCTGCCTGAGAGGTGCTTTCAGGGTTCTCTAATAAGGGTTGGTTCAGGGTTCCATAAAGAAAGGTTTAGAGTTTAGGGTCTATGAGCTTGGGGACCCCAATGTTGTTTTCAGGAATATTCCTATCTAAATGTGATTTTATACATATATATATATACATATATATATATATACATACATATATATATATATACATAAATATGTATATATATATATATATATATATATATATTCATTCCAGTCCATACATACATAGACATGTATGTGTATGTTTCGCTGGCCCCACTCTTCAATCCTGGAGTGCCCCCGCCGACTTTCCGAAGCTCATGCGATTGAGCTCGCGGATCCTTCCTGCAGCTGACGGATACCGCCAAACTGGTAATGTCGCTTTGCTACTTGGACGGGGTCAAACATTGCGAACCACACAAGTCTGAGGTGAAAAGTCTCAGGCAAAAAACACAGACTAGTTTTTTCTGGTGGAAGCGGGGGGAATATCAAATTTGACTGCAAGCAACATGAGCATTTTACTAGTATTATTAGCAGTGATCCCGTTCCCTATTCTGGTATTCTTGCTTTAGTTTTCCTTGGAGCTTGCTTCCTCCCAGGGCCGTAAAGCCCTAAGCCAAGACCGGCAGGGGTTCCCAAACCTAATACGCCGGCCAAAGCCTACTAAACCAACTAGGCCCTAACCCTCAATTCTATGCTCTAAACCCCTGGACCTTGAAATCGTAAACCCACGAAGTTGCTGACAGGTGAGCCGCCTTCCCTCACGGAGTTGGTATCATCCCTTGCAGAGGAAGAGGCGGAAACTCGTAGACTGCATTGGGCTTGGGGTTCAATATAGAGACCTTGATAATGATAGTGAGTAACTTACCTTGGGTTAGTAGGGAATGGAGGAATGGGGTACAATTATAATACAACTACTATTACTACCATTTCCATTCCCTACTAACCAAAGGTAAGGTATGAGAAAGAAGAATACAACTGGCAATACTCACAATGATACTTAAGAACATCAATCATAGAGGCGTGTGCTAAGGTCCCTACGGAACCCGCAACCCCGAACACTGGAGTAGGGTTTGGGGTGTGGGGACCCTTTGAAGTCTTAGCCTTCTGGCCCAAGCAGACGTTTGGAGAAGTTGTCAGGGTTTTGGCTTTAGGGTTGTCATGCCTTCCGACCTTCTGTTTTCGGCAGCTTGCTGCACACCGGTCTGAAAGCCACAGCAGCATAATCTTACGGCCCTTACTCTAGCCTTGTGGCCATTTGCTTAGGAGCATTCACAGGCGCTTGCTTGCAGATCGTTGCCGTGCGCCATGTACAAAGGCAAAGGCAAAGGCAAAGGAAAGGTCCGGGACGAGTTCCTGGACTACTGCGTTTCGAGGGTCGATCCCGAAGACAAAGGAAGCTTGCGCCAAAGCTTGCTTCCGCTGTCCCGGCTGCTAGCAACGAGGCTGAGATACAAGGACGGGTTTTTGAGAAAGATGGGCATCGAAATGGACCAGGATGGGTGGACTGACCTTAGCCAGATCTTGTCGTTGGAGGAGTTCGCGCGATGGAACACCAGGGATGTGAAGGAAGTTGTCCAGGAGAGCTATTCCAAAGACAAGCCACGGTTCCAGATTTCGGACCGAGGCAACCGACTCTTCATCCGCGCCTTCCACAAGCGCCCCGGTGCAGAACCCGAGTGGCTGCGCAAAGACCGCTTTCGTCAGCGAACTCCCAGCCCAGGACCGCCGGAGCTTCCTCCTGATCCCTTTGAGGGCAGCGATGATGGCATAGGCATCCGACGGAACAAGATGGCAACTCCGGAATTCTTCGATTTGAGCCGAGAGCACTCTGCCGACGAGGACATGGATGCAGAGGCAGAGACGACTTCGCCACACGACGCCGTGCTCTCCTCCCTGGGCGACGAGTGGTTCAGAATCTCTTTGGAGGGCTCCATCTATGCTTGGATCTGCCGCAGAGAGGATGGTTCTGAGGATGGTTTCGCTGAGCTTAGCCCGGCCCCTTGGGTTCATGTAGGCGCTGGCGAAGTCGATGAGAGACCCTGCTGGATCAATGAGGACACCCAGGAGTTTTTCTTTGTTGAGGCGGCGGCGCAGTGAGAGTGATGCTGAGGGTCGAGTGCAGGTGGTGTATGTCCTTCTCGACAGCTGCTGCTGTCCCGTGCTGGTAACTGGTGAAGGGTTGAAACTCGAACGTTGCGTGTAGGCGCTAGGGCCTAAGCCCTATTGCCCTATTACTCCAAATGCCAGCCCTTACATAAACCGGGCCGTTTATTTTTGTGGTCCGTAGACCGTATTTGCCCTTGCTTGAGCATTACGTTCTTAGGCTTCTTACCATAAGCCCTCAGGCCTTAAACCTAAACCATAGGCCTTCAGCGATTGCAAGCACGGAAAGAGGGCCGAGTTGCCAACATCCTGTTTTCGATTTCGCCCACCCCTGCATCTGATTCCTCGTAGATACGGTCTGGTGAGGCCAGAGAGCCCACAAGCGGCTGTGCATCGGGGTCCCTGAGGTAGTCTTCTAAGGTACTTGCGGTCGGGTCGATCGGTTGACTGCTGTTCGGCGATGGGACCAGTAGGACTCCGACCTGCTAGCAGTTACGGATGCTGCATGCTGGGAAGCCGGAACAAAATTGCCCATGCCAATGCGACAAATTGCGACGTGATGTGTAGCCATTTGCAACTCCTGAACCTCGTCAGCTCAACGAAAACCTAAACCCAAGTACTGCGCACGTCCTAGAATGCCAAGCCCCTTCAGTAAACCCCAGACATCCCCAGACCCTTAACCCTTACAAGCCCCAGCAGCCGTAGCCCTAAAACCTAGAGCCGTCAACACAACCCTAAACCCCAAACCCTGAACCCTGAAGCCCTAAGCCCTAAACCTTGCAGGGAAGTCAGGTGTAGCGCTGTAGCCCTAAACCCTGCAGGGAATCAGGTAGAGACTCCTAGTAGATAAACAACGAACCCTGAGCCCTGAACCCTGAGCCCTCGGCCCGGCAAGGCTCACAGTTGCCATGGTCTGGAGCTACTCCAGGCGCTTGGGGCCGAGCATCACAATCATAATCTTAAGTCAAGTGTGATCACACTCACGGGCACGGGCAACATCACAATCATGATCACAATCTTAATCATACAGGCTGTTTTTGTGTTGCATGCGTTGCCGTGGGGCTGGGTCACACCGGCGAAAGCTTCAAGCCATCTTCGCAAGCAGCTTCAAATTGCTGGCAGATCTCAGGAATTCATAGACCCGCACGAGCTAAGAGATTTAGGGCTTTAGAATGCTTTAGAGCTGGGCTTGCCCCTCCAGAGGGTCTCTGGGTCTAGAGGGTGTGGAGGACGTTGGATCTGACTGGCTTGGAAGTTTGACAGTCCTTCTGATCATGGCACTCGAAGAAGACATACATGTGAGCTCCCTTCTTCCACATGGGTGTAGGGCATCGGGTAACCTGGGTCTTTGGCAGAAAGCTTAAGTCTGGTTGATCTCCTGCCGATGTGCCTTTCGATCAGTGTATACGTTATTGTTGCCTAAATAACTACAGTAGGGTTCCCGGGTTTGAGGGTGCCATAAAATACACTCAGGAATCCAGGGAGTGATGTTGGTACGTGTTTTAGGCCTTGATATGGGTGGCTGTCAAAATTACGGTCCCTTTTTGGATCCCTATTATAATACGGCACCTATTATTTAGGGTTCCCCAAAAGGGACCGTAATTTTGACAACTACCCATGTGGAGCCATATACTACTACCATATAACCACTATATAACCAGTATATACCTACTATTACTCGGCCTTTTGTATGGGCCTGCAGATGAACTGCCTTGACAAGGCCAGGCCTTGAGGATCAAGCGGCCGATCGGGAGACTTACCTTTGGTTAGTAGGGAATGGAAGAATGGTAGTTATAGCAGTTATATTATGGTGGTAATATGATAGTATTATGGTAGTTATATGGTGGTAATATGATCGTAATATGGTAGTAACATGGTAGTAGTATGGTAGTAATGGCAGTTATATTATGGTAGTAATATGCTAGTAATAGTATGGTAGTAGTATGGTAGTAATAGTAGTTCTAATTGTACCCCATTCCTCCATTCCCTACTAAGCAAAGGTAAGCAGAAAACCGCCGGATGCCAGGCTCTGCGGACCCTCTCTTTGCAGGGATTCGAGTTTCAGCATTTCTCCAGGACCTGGAGGACCGGGGAGCATGCAAGGCGGATGCTTGAACTGCGGTCTCTTTCAGAAACAGGTGATGTCTACTGAGATGGAGGAAAGCCAGAAACTGAGTGACCCCAATGTCGCATGGGTATCCCCTAACAAGGCTTCAGATGTGTTCTAATCTGCCAGCACCAGCGCGTACATACTCCGTACACCCATCTTGAGTTCCTAGGTCCTAGGTGGTCCCGTAGTTTTCAAGGTCGGAACCCTAGGGCAAGCGGTCTGAGCCATGGACATGAAATTCGAGGTAGCCTGAAGCCTTCAACGCTACCCTAAACCCTAAACCCTGAACCCGAAACCCTAAACCTCTAAAAGCCTTAACCCCTACAGCCTTAAGCCTTTAAACCCGGAGCCTTTCGATTTCGTCCTGAGCGCTATGAGCCTGATGTGCAGGTTTAGGAAAAGCCTTCGTGTCCTGCCTTGCAGGACTTGGGCGGAGTTCGCCCACGAGTCTGAGCCGGATCGAGGCACTCGGTGTCTACTATAGGGGCCGTAATAATTAGTGTAGGATTTCGGTGTAGATTATACCATACTTGTGATAAGGACCCCCCAGAACCTTATTCTAAGTATTAAGGCCCCTGTGTCAGCGGTCTGGGGTTTATGGCTTAGGGTTTGGGATTCAAGGTTTCGGGCTCGGGGTCTAGGGCTCACAGGGGTTTGGGTTCATGGGGTTTGGGGGGCTGCGGTTCAGGGTTTAGGGCTCGGAGGGTTTAGGGTTTAGAGGGTTTGGGGTTCAGGGTTGAGTTTAGGGTTAATGGTCTAGGGCTCACAGCGTTCGGGGTTTAGGGTTTTGGGTTTTTGGGCTTCGGGTTTAGGGTTCAGGGTTTTAGGGTTCGATTCTCTGTAGCAATTTTGCGAAAATCAGTCTGCATGGACAGATCTACATCTTCAGATGTGCACACATGTTCCATGTACTGCCATCTAATGTGGCCGCTGAAACTTGAAACAGCAAAGCGAACCGCCCTAAGCCCTCAGCTCCATTGAGTTCGCAATTGAAAATGTGGTGGTGATGGTGGTGCTGGTGGTGGGAGCCGCCGTTATCGTGGTGCTCCTCCTGCTTCGGTATACTCCCGCTCGTACCACGATGACGACTACGACTTGTGTTAGCTACTGCTATTCTTCATGATTACACATCCTACTACCACTACTTGCTGCCGTCAGTGGCTGTGATCCACATCGAACCGCAGCAACAGCGGGAGCTCACCCTCACAGAACCCCTCAGAACCCATGCAGAAGCCATACAGGAAACTCCTCAACCTAAGCCCTGAAACCCCTAAACCCCTAAAACCCCTAAAACCCCTAAACCCCTAAAACCCCCCAACCCCCCTAAACCCTAAAACCCCTAAAAAGAAGATGCCTCTTCGCCAGGTTGGGGTCCCGGTGTCCGAGAGGCCCTGAGAAATCTCCAGAAGGGCGCGACGCCCGAGGCTCGAAGCTTCGCTGCTTCACTTCCTTTTGGGCTTCCGTTAGGGGTTCGTGCTCCTCAAGCCTCGCGGTTTGGTCACGTGCGAGCATCCCGAACCAAGTTAAACCAGTAATGAAGTGCAAAAGGTCAGCCAGCGCCGCTCACAGCCCAAAATTCTGACCCCGAAAACTCCCGAGAACCGAAAACACCAAAACAATCATAAACCCTAAACCCGAAAACCCCGAAATCCCGAGCCATGTGAAGGCCTCTGCGGGTCATTACGTTGACCTCGAGGCTGCAGCACGCTTGCCGGCTCGGGAGCCCAGCAAAGGGTTGGAGCTCTACAGTAAGCTCCAAAAATTTGGTAACCGGATTAAGGACAACTAGTGCTGGGATTCCCGATACATTACTATTGGGTTTCCAACTTTTCGGGCTTCTGGCATAGGTTCCCCACCCAGTAATACCCCTATGCCTTTTTTCTTTCTGGGTTCCGTATGAAGACCAAGTAGTAAGAAAGAGGTTGCCCTTATTTCGGGGCTACTGAGGAACCTAATGATTTAGTGTTTCGAGTTTGAAGCACATGCTTTAGGTTGTTTTGCAGAGTTTGGGAGTTTCATGGGTTCTGGGGGGTTTGGGGTGTTAGTGTTTTGGTTGGTTCCAGCGGTATTCGGGTTCTACGTGAGTCAAGATCTCAATCGCCACCATTGATTCCCGAGTATCAGGACAACGTGACGGGCTTTTGGTGCAACCCAATCTTCCCAACTTACCCGCAAAATAGAAGCCTGAACGACTTACTGGTGATGTCTTGGGGCTCCTTGTTATACTACTATAAAATATCCCGAATCATTATTCGAACTATTCAGTACTATAAGACATCCCGAACACCTGTTCGAATTATTCAGGCCCTGCTGCTGCTAGCAGAGCACGTGGACGAGAATGGCCTCATCATTGCATCCCAGGACCATCTTTGTTTGATTTCTGCGCGAACCAAAGCCAAACTAAGCTTAAATCCAGGGGGTGGTAAGGCGAAGTGTCTTTTCTACCTCCCTTTTGCTCCAAGCTTCTGCTGTTTAGGGTTTAGGGTTTAGGGCACCCCTCTCACTCCCAACTCTCCCCCCAGACCCTTCTGGATATCGCGCTTCAACACCAAGATCCCGAAGCGCCAAGCCCATCCCAAGCCAAAGCCCCCAAAATCCCCAAAAAGCCCAAAACCCGAGACCTCAGCAACAAAAAGCGCGACGCAACAGGAGATGCAGCGGGTCACCCACGAGAACCCCAAAGCGACTGCTCTTACATGTGGGCTGTTCTGTATGGCGGTCGGTTACTTCGAGGATTTTCTGTGGTTATAGAGTGACGATCAATGTTGTTTGGGGCATCGACCGGGGGTTCGGCTGTAGGCTGTGCCTTTGAAGTTGTAGAGACTGTGGTTCGGGATTTCGGTACTGGTGCAGACTAGGCGACCCCCCGAATCCCGAAAGCTAAGCACACGCAGGGAGTTGCAAGGTCGGAGCTGACTCGGGAATAATGATCCGTTTTGCACTCTTTCCAATGCCAAGCAGGTCTTGCAAAGCCTCCCCAGCCAACCGACCCAAAGCCAACCGACCTAAACCCTAAACCCTAAACCCCAAAAGCCCTGAACCAGAGGACTGACCCTCTGCCCCTTGCCGTTTTGTCCGGAGGTCTTGCAAGCGGGGGAGTTTCTCCTGCGGGTGGCGCTGGAACTACTTCGCCCTCGGGCGGCAAGGGGCAATAGCAGGGTCTTCGGGACCAGGGTTCCTAGGTCCTCACGTGAACCCAAAGCCCCGAACCCTACAAGCCCCGGGCCCGAACTCCTAAACCCCGAACCCTTTAACGCCCTAAACCCTAACCCAATGAAATCTTAAATAAGCCCTACAGTAGAAGCCAGAAAGTTGGAACATCATTATCCTCATTCCGTAAAGACAAGGTAGAGGGAATCCTAGCACTAATCATCCTAAACTCATGTTCCAACTTTCTGGGGTTCACTATAAGCCCAGGCGCCCCCCATCGGTTTTGTGCCGGCTCCCCACGCCGGGCGGCGATGGCTGGCGCACTGCGCGCTGCGGCCGTGGGCGATCACTTCGGAGCTTTGGAAGCTTCGGCAAAAGTTTGGGGGAACCTGCGGGTTAGTTTAAGGGCTCCTGTCGGGGATCCTTTACAGGGCACCGGCTCTTTCAGGGGCTCCTTCAAGGGCCTTGAATGCTTTAAGGGTTCCCTCAAAGGTCTGTAGAAGCGGGTGCTACAAGTTCGGGCTCCGGCTCTAATGATCAACTGTCCTGAGTTTTCGAGAACACAGCAGACAGAATCATGTGGACTTCGGGTGTCCGGCTGCAGGAGTGGTCGTTAGTTTCTACCTTTGTCATGACAGTCGTGACCACCTTCTTTTGCATTTCTATTTGCACCATGTTTAGCATCGCTATCCTTGCTCACTCAACCCGACTTCTTGCGAATTGCCAGATGGAAAAGCCAAGAAGAGCTCCCCTTCCCAACCCCAAACTCTACAGGCCTCTAACCTAAACCCTAAGCAACTAAACTTTTAAACCCCGCGAGCCCTTTACGCCCTAAAGCCCCATATTAAGTCAGTGCCATCCTAAACTTCATAATGTAAGCCCTCAGCACTAGGCCGAAGAGTTTTCCGTGATCCCAGGTCGACGAGGCCACCTTCGAGCTCTTGCGGCCTTGGGCCTTCCCGGTGGTTTTAGGCTTAACTTTTTGTTTCTTCCGGTTTTGGGGGATGAGAGGATTAGGGTTTAGGGATGAGGCATCAGGGTTCTTGGAGTTTGCTGGTTGACCATAGGCCTGGAGCCCTACTGGCAAAACATTCACTTCCCAACCCTCAAAGCCTAACACCCTGAACCCTCGACCCCCAAGCCCTAGCCCTAAACTTCTACACCCTGAACACCCCTTGCAGGTGCTGTCCGAGGCGCAAAGCCGTGCTGCGGTCATTGCTGCCGGTGGGCTCTCGGGGAAATTGGCTGAGATCCACTCGGATGAGCAGGTGGGGAGAGGGGTCCTTGAAACAGCAAACCCTACAACCCTAAAAAGATAAGGGTTTAGGTTTACTCCAAAGGATCCCTCGAGATTCTACATGGGTTCCTTTCAGGGAGCTGTAGCGGGGTGGTGGTGGTGTGCTGCTGCGGCTGCTCATTATGCTGATGATGCTGCAGGTGACGTGATGAGGGCGCTGGCTGTGAAGGTTAAACCTGCAAAGGAAACACTCGAAAAAGCTAGTCTAGCATAGGGTTTAGGGTTTACCTGAAGCAGTTGCACGGCTCCAACTGCACGAGAGCAATGTCTCCCGCAATTAAGAGCGGTCGTCAGACCAATCAGGGGTTACTGTAAGGGCTCAGTATAGGGGCCTTACTAGCTACCTGTACTGTTTTGGGGGTTCCTTATGATAAATATAGTATAATAGGCGCACCAAAACCCTATTCTAATCATTAAGGCATCTATAGTCATACTGAATGCATGTTGGTGTGGCTACATGGCTAGACCGCTCTTTGTACTGGTCGGGATGGTTGGTTCCAAGTCTCTGCGTTGCATTATCTCCAGGTAAACCGCCGTCGCTGTTGTACGCCACACTGTCTTGCATCATGCTTCAAGTGCGGTCGCGCGCCGTCACTGTTGTAAACCAAACTTCGTTGCATCATGTTTCCAGTGCAGTCGCGCGGCACATGACTGCGAAAAACCAGACCCGACCACGGTGTAATGCACAGTCAAGAAGAGTAATCCTGATGACTGCACTTGTCGTGCTTCTTCGCGTCACCAGACGTACAAGGAGTGCCATGCAGGCTACTACGTAGGCCGATTTACCATTGCAGTTTCTGGTCATGCTGTTGCTGGAGCTGGTGCAGGAGGTCGTGTTTGACCCTACTCGTTGTTCGTCCTTGCTTGCTTGCGGTCTCCAATGCCTTTTTGCAGCCGTTTGTTAGCTGTCACGTTGTTACCGTGTCTGCGTTCGTGGTGTCGCTGACGGTGCAGTTTCCGCCGTTGTAATCGGTGAATCTTGAACCTCCGCGACTTGACACCTGATGCAAACGGCCAGACACACATTCAGGTATGTATGGATGACTGTACTACCCATTCTAATGATGAAGGCTCCCCATCCTAGGTGCTGGGCCGACTAACCTCTAGTGGCGAGTCGCCTGGCGACGAGGCCTTCGGGTTAGGGTTGAGCAAGAGGGGCTACCATAAGGGGTCCCATGATGTTTGAGGCTCGTTTAGGGGCTCAGCGGTTGGGGTTCCTTCGGCCGGTTGCTATGGCGGGTTCCTTCAATCTACTTAAACTACTGTAGAGTTGTTGAGGGTCAAGGGCCCCGAGCAGAGGTTTATTGCTGTCGGGTTGAGGGTGTAGGCTGGTCTTACATTCAGGCGTGGATGTGAAAAGGCATTTGGGGATTGAATTGACATCACACACAGGCTGCCAGAGTACTGTTTTGGCTTTGTGGCTTTGTGCTGTCATTGACGGTGAACCAGTCGGACTTGCTGTGGACCTCTTTTGCAGTGCTTTCGTTTGCCGCTGCCGCAGTCTCAATATAGCTGTGGTAGTCCAAGCTTGAAAACTGGCTGTGAGTGAAGCTTTCTGTCTTGTGGAAGCAGTTCGAAGCATGAAGACTTTGGCTTGTCGATTGGAGTAGAAATCCGAAGCAGAAGAGTGCACGCAAGTTCCATCAAGAGGTCCGGTGTCTGCTGCCATACGCCGCCCGGGATCGTGGTCGAAGGTATTCGTTAGAGCTTGCAGTAGGCCCTTCTGGACAGTTGAAACTGAGAGCTCTGTCTGCAGCTTTGCTCTCACCGACCCCTCTGCGCTCTGCGGAGCTCCTTTGAAAGGCTGGTCATGGGTGCTGGTATGACTACACTGCCGTCAAGCAATGGGCTGATGGATCTTAACTGGAAGAACGTTTACCATGCGGCCAAGACGTCTTCCACCATAGAAGTCTTACGGTTGCTGCAAGACCTAGCGAGCCAGCACAAAATGAGCGCCTTAGTCAATGCAGGGCTGGTGCCACTGGAAGGTGCATTCATTGATATCGATCCGCAAGTCTGGGTGCAGCACGTGTCAAACGCCGTCGCCATGATCGAAGCTGAAGACAGACACCCTCGCTCAGATGCGTGGCAGTTTATATCGGAGCTGTTGCACCTCTCGCTGCGGCGGTATGCCAGTTTGCCGTTTCAAGGTGCTGTCCTGGGCATGAGCCCAGCCGAGCGCAAGCTGTCCTTCTCCAGGCGCCTGGCCCTCTTCCGATCTTTGCTTGCTATTTCTGGCTTTCGCCACTTGGCAGGGGAAGCCCAACTCCAGGATACATGGGACACCTGCGCGCGCAGCGTGACGCGGGATGACCCGCGCTTCCTGTCCTGGCTTCTCGTCTGCGCCGGGGCGACCGCGGAGCCCGACATGTCAGCAGTGCCAGAAGTGGTATGTACAGCCCAGCGTGTGATCGAGTCCCAGCAACTAGATCTCTGCATTGCATTGGGTTTTTGTGGTTTTAGTGAGCATCTCGAACCCCAGGGAAGTGGTAATGTGAGGGTTGCACCAACACCAAGGCAAAAGATGTGGGCACACACTCTTTGTGGACCACGTGGTGGCGCAACACGGCTTACAAGGCGAATTGCGTCGTTGGTGATTGAATTTGTGGGCGCACCCTGCTTGATGCAAAGCAGAGAACCTGCGATTCGAAGACAGCTGTGTTCACTGATGTAGCTTCGTCAAGAGTAGGTTCTCCCTTGCAGGTCTTTTCATCCCCCAAGCCCCACACCTTGAACCTCTACCCCTTACATACATCGGTCTATTTGGGTTCATGCTTTTGGAAGAGCTTGAAAGCCGTGTTCGTGCTGTACAGTCTGTGCACGGATCGCCTCTATCCGGTACAAGTGTCGCCTTACAGAAGCAAAATGTGAGTGTGTGATTGCCTCCCCCCTCTAGAACAACATTGAATGCACGAACCAGCAGGCATGCATGCATGCCCAGATGAATGCTTACAGAAGAATTAAGACAGCGTCAGCTACAGTTTCATATCTGGAACTCGACAGTAGCAAGACATCTTCATCATGAAGAGGTCTTATTATGCTCTCTTTCAGGGAGGAGGCCACTTGCTCGTGCAGGCCGATGGTGATAGAGAACTCAGAGCCCGTCATGCTCTAAAGGCAATTTACAAAGGCGGTTTCTGGAGAATCCTGCAAAGGTCTCTATGCGGGGCTTGAGGGTTGGGGGTTTCAGGTTTTAGGATTGGGATTGACGGTTTTCCCTGATGTTCGATGTTGGAGAAACAAACCCAAAGCCCCCGAGACCCTACACGCCCAAAGCCAGACACCCGAAACGAGGACCCTCCGGCGCCCCCGTTATGGTCTCGATGGTTTTGGGTCTCGAGCTAGGCCCCACTCCTCCCCAAAAGAAAAAGCTCGCAGGTGCAAAGTGCAAAGACTTCTTTCGTACTTCCAGCCATCCTTTGGTATGCTCGGAGCTCGGTTTTTTCGCGGCTTGGGGCGCCATGCTGAGGAATGCAGCTTCCGGGGTTTATGTAGGGTTCAAGTTCAGAAGTGTAGGGCGTAGGTTCGTCTTTACACCGATTTTGTGGGGATTTTCTACAAGGATTCTGTGGCTTAGGGTTTCAGTGTGTGGGGCTCCGCTGCTCGCTTCACCTTCTCGTCGGGACTTGGGTTCAAACCTGAGTCCTGAAATCGCGAAAGCAAAGTCAACATTCCGTGCGAGGCCCCATATTCAAATTCTTTCTCTATGTGTGTACAGACATGCATGTATGTGTATATATATATATATATATATATATATATATATATACACGTGTGTATATATATATATATATATAAACGCATATAAATATGTAAATATATGTATGTATGTATATATATATATATATACACAGAAGCCCATTCTACATAGCTCCAGTCACCAACCAGCCCTCCATAAACCCGAAACTTTTGAGGGGCAGCGCCCTAAGCCTAGGCTCCAAACTCTAGACTCTAAAGCCCTGATAGTACATCTTATAAGCCCTAAACCGCCTAAACTCAAAACCCCCAAACCCCTGACTGGACACATTTCTCAGGTCCTGGCCTACGACAACCTCTCCGAGGCTCTTGCAGCTTCCGCTGCCCTTGGAGGAAGTGGTGGACCTGCCAGGGCTCAGAACTCAGGTGGGGTTCGGAGGCATCCTAGCTGAGGGTTTCGGGTTTCGGGCTTTTAGGCTGTAGGAATGTGGGTTGCGGCTGAAACTGAGGGTGTAATGCAGGGTCTTTGACTAAAAGGGGGTTTTGGGAGATATTGTCGGTGCAAATGAGCGCTGAGGACAGACAAGTGTCCGCCTGGGGCTTTCACATTCGGGAGCTTAACTCTGACCCGAAACCCGAACCTGTAAACCCCAATTGGCAGAACTTCTCTAACGAGTCCGAGGCCATCTTTATCGGCCTCCTCCTTGCATGCAGGGACGGCGTGGCAGAGGCGGTGAGAAGGGGGGGAGGGCTTCGGGCCTAGGATACTGTAGGGTTCAGGATCGTGAGGAGGTTATTGTATATTCGGGGTTAGGTTTAGGGGCACCAGATCTTTCAGCGTGTTTCATTCAGCACCAAATGGTTTGCGTTCGCTACTTCGCTGGTTGGCAGCTTGTTAGCTGGTTAGTTAAGTGCTGGGTGGGACGCCCGCTCACCTACCCATCCCCATCCCCATCCATCCATCCATCCATTCAGCCATCCATGCGTGCATACATGTTTTCGTACAAACATACATGCGTATATGTGCGTTGGCACACAAGTCCTCAGCCCTCAGACGCAAACTCTTCCGTCAAGGAGCTGGCTGGGCAGGCTCCTCCGCCCCACTTGCCGCCACTGCGAGCTAACAGGGGGAGGGGGTCCACTGTTAGGGTTGCTTAAGCATTCTTAGTATTCATTCAAAGCGCTGTGGAGTGTGGCACGGAATTGGGAGAGGGATTTGGACTTTCCAGGTTTGGTTTTTGAGGGCGAAGTCTTGGATGATTTGGTTAGAGAATACGGGGCTTGAGGGGTTAAAGTCAAGAGATGTGGCATTCGGGATTGGGGAGTTCGGGTGCAGGGCTGCTGAAGTTGCTACGAAATCATGGAGTTGAGGACACGTCCGCAAGTTTTTGACTGTTCGGCTCCAAAGCAGCCGGCTTCAACGTTTGGGGTTTTAGGGTGTGCGTTCAAGACGGGTTCCTAAACCCGAACCCATGAATATCCCCTCGCAGTAGATCGGACCGAAGCCGCAGAGCCCAGAACCATGAGCCCAAAATCATGCTCAACCCTGAACCTTGAGTTCTCAACCCAAAGTTCAACAGCCTTGTAGCCCCAAACCTTCCATACCAAACCTTGATATGAAGTAGGGTTTATATTACCGTTTTGGTGAGTGTAGTTAGGGCTCCTTTTTGGATTAGGTGAGTGTATATATTGGGTTTTATTAGGGGGATACTAATATTAAAAACCATACCCCATATAGCCCCAATTCCAAACAAGAATACTCAGTTCCAGGATCGCTTTCAGACCCGTTTTGCTCTCGGGCGCCGTTCTGAAGCTGTGCCGTCAGCCAGGCGGGGAGCGTTGCTGTTGCTCGCTGTTGTCGGAGGGCGTGTTTAGGGCGTGGCAGGGTTTGGGGGCTGGAGTTTAGGGTGTCAGGGTTTCAGGGATGGGGCCATTAGGCAGGACGCTTCTCGGAAAAGAGCTGTGGGATTTGAGCTACATAAACTTTCATCTCTTCGGCAGTATGACTCCGGCTTAGGGAGTTCAGGGGCCAGAGTTACGTTTACACCCTGAACCCCAAACCCTAAAAGCCCTAACCCTAACCCCAAACCCTATAATCCCTATAATTAAGCCCTAAACCCTTAAAACCCCAACCCCAAACCCTATGATACCTATAAGCCATAAACCCTAAAAGCCCTAGCCCTGAACCCTATAATCCTCATAAGCCCTAAACCCTAAAAGCCCTAACCGTAAACCCCAAACCCTATGAGATCTATAAGCCATAAACCCTAGAAGCCCTAACCCTAAACCCTATAATCCCCATAAGCCCTAAACCCTAAAAGCCCTAACCCTAAACCCTATATTCCTCATAAGCCCTAAACCCTAAAAGCCCTAACCGTAAACCCCAAACCCTATGATACCTATAAGCCATAAACCCTAGAAGCCCTAACCCTAAACCCTATAATCCCCATAAGCCCTAATCCCTAAAAGCCCTAACCCTAAACCCTATAATCCCGCCCTAAACCCTCAATGCTACAGAGGTCTCTGCCAGCGAAAGTCCCGGGAGCTGAACGGCGTCGAAGCAGAAGCTGACGCTCGACTGGGGTCTACCTGGGCCCTAAGAAGCCCTTACTAGAGGGGCCTAATTGATTTCAAGAGACCTTACTAGCGGTAGGTTTAAGTCGTCCCTGCTGGGGCGAAGTCGTCCCAACTCCATGTGCCGCAGGGTTTGGGTTAGTTTCCCATACCTCTACCATATACTTGTTTCTTATCCAGTCTCTACTTTCTGCGCGATCCAGTACTGTGCGCGGTCTTTCCTTGAAGTTGGATATATGTTGTGATGCCACTTGTGTCTGGAGTTGGTAGCGAAATGGAGCGTTTACATGGGGAATGGCTGGTTTTGATCTGCTGTTCGCTGTGATGCCACTGATGTGTTTCTCGAGCGGCTGCTTGCAACATCGAGCGTCTGCATGGGGAATGGCTGGTTTTGAATTGCTCTTTGCTGTATGCCAGCAGTGCTCTGTGCGTGGACTTCGGGTATTTGCAAACTCTGAGTGTGTCGCGACGCATACAAAAGGACTTCGGTTCCCGCAAGAAAAGACCAGCGTGTATACTTATTAGAGACTCGGTGCCGACATCTACAACCAGCATCCACCTTCAGGTTTTGGCATAAAGTCATGTGTATTCTCGCCATAAATGATGATTCCCAACACACCGTGCGCACGGCACGCGGCATTTCAGGTGCAAGCGGCGAACACCCCCAAAAATGCGTGTGCCCTTGCGGAATGGCTATAGTTTAAGTGTTGTTGGGCTGACATCACCCCGCTGGGGTGACTTCACTCCCGCGCCGTGTGCCACAGGCTTGGGGCGACTTTACGCCTGCGGCGACTTAAACCTAGTGCTTGTACCGATTTTTGGGCTCCTAAAGCTCCAGGGTTTAAGGTTTAGGGCTTAGTTCATATGATTTATGGGTTCTGGGTAGACCTTGATACGGCCTTAATGGGTATAGTTAGAAGAGGGTTTGTCTTTGTCCTTGGGGGTTCCTTCTTGCAATTATAGTATAAGTTACCCCCCAACCCTATTCTGATTGTTAGGCCCCTATATTGCCTAGTTTAGGGCTCCTTAATATGATCTCCTTATATCACCTTAGGAGGTAGGTTTTCTTGGATGAAATTGGGGCTTAATCTTGCAGTAGTGATCATTGAAGTCTCCCGCTTCGAGGATGGGGTTTGGAGAGCGCTTCGGGATTTTCGAGACTGGAGGTTGGGGTTTATGGGAATTCTGTGTTTCGAAACCGTCATCACAGCTCGCAAAGCAACACAGCCAGCCATGTTTCCCAACTCGCAAGGTCTGAAGTGTGCATGCCGGACACACTAGAAGGATGGTCCACTTAAATGAGTACACCTTCGGAGACGGGTGGTAACGCGCAAAGAAAAAGACCCCGAAACTCCTTTTCATCACAAACGCCCCTTTCTCATAATCTCAATCCTGAGCCCAGGAATGCAAAACCCTAAACTCCTAGCCGCAAGCCGTGCGCCTTGGACAAATATAAACCCTGCATCCAGGCAGTCCTCCCTCAAGAGCAATGTGGAGCTGGTCGCGGCCTGTCTTCAAAGAGAGTTATCTCGTGCAGGGCATGGGTGTAGAGTCTCTGGTCGAGGGTATGGTGTTTAGAGTACAGGGCCAAGGTTAGAGGGCTGAATACTTTTCTGGGGGTTTGGGGCAGACAGTGTAGGGGTGCACACCACCTACGAAGCCCGGAACTTAGGCGCTGAAGCCGACCGTGCAGTCTGATACATATACATATGCGTATGCACGCATACGTGCATCTATCTCTCTATCTATCTATTTATCTATCTATATCTACATATACATAAAAGAGATACTATATATGTATATGTGTATGAGAGTATGTATATGTATATTGATGTATATACTTATAACACACACACACACACACACACACACACACACACACACACACACACACACACACACACACACACACACACACACACACACACACACACACACACACACACACACACACACACACACACACACACACACACACACACACACCACACACACACACACACACACACACACACACACACACACACACACACACACACACACACACACACACACACACACACACACACACACACACACACACACACACACACACACACACACACACACACACACACACACACACACACACACACACACACACACACACACACACACACACACACACACACACACACACACACACACACACACACACACACACACACACACACACACACACACACACACACACACACACACACACACACACACACACACACACACACACACACGAACGAACCACAAATGTGCGTGTGTATGAGCTAAGGTCCTCAAATCCGGGTCAAAAACCTTTGTGCAGCCTTTTGAAACCCTTAAGTTATGCCCAGAAACCCACTAGCTATGGAAACCAGGCATCACGTTCCTTAAGATCACAACAAAAGGCCACTGCTATCGCATCTTCATGCGCTTCGATGGCTCCGGGCTTCTCGAGAAGGTGGGGCAACCACATGTGCGTACCCTAGACCCGCAACCCTATTTAAATCCAATTGCAGCATTCGACCCCGAAGCCTTAACCCTTGAGGTTCAGGCACCCTTGATTCCTGGACTGTGGCTTTCCACCGTGTCATCATCCGAGGGGCCCAAGTTGCAGATCAGCGGCTCCCGACACGAAGTCATGCAAGCGTCTCATAGAGTGTTAAGGTAACATAGGACTACAGGGGGTGCATTCCTTGGTGACTTCCACACCAGACGATGGCTCAGGATGTTTCATCTCTGTTTCGGTACTCATACGTTACCCATGGTGCCTCCTCGGGCGCCCAGTTCAAGCCTTCTAAAGCCTTCGCTTTCGGACGGGGCACGTTTTCGTCGCAAAGCAGGACACATCCCCTAAACCTTCAACCCTGCAACCAAATCCCTAAACCCGAACCACGACACCCGACACCCAAGCATCAAGCCCTCAAGCTTCCTGTTCCATTCCCCACAAAAACTTTTTGACTCTCTCTTCAACAGCAATGTCTCAGACCCGTTCCGCAACGGCGTGTTGAGACCGTCTTGTGGTAACATGCAGACGAAAAGGAAAGGAAATGCTTTACTATATACAGACCACAACGCAGAGGCATGATTAGAACCATTGGATACAACATCCTGGTCAAGGAATTCTAGGACCCCTCCAATCCAAGTGTACGTCTCCATAAATCGGGGCTTGAAGAGTTCCTTTGAGCGAGCACCTGAGCGCGCTGGAGAAACGCTCGCAGGGCACTAGCAAAAATAACCCAAGCATTAATTTTGTAAAGGTCCCCTAAACCCGAAATTTCCGATAAGGCAGAATATAGATCCCCCTTAAGCAGAATATAGATCCCTTTAAGGCAGAATAGCCTAAACCTTATAGATCCCTTAAAGGAATCCTTAAGCCCCAGAGCCTTCCACCGGCTCCGTCCGACAGGCCGGGCCCAAAGAGGCCCCGCCTGACTGGGACGAGGAGCCCCAGAGCAAGGGTTTCGGGGGCTTAGGGTTTCGGGGCTTAGGGTTTCGGGGTTTTGGGGTTTCGGGGCTTAGGGTTTCGGGGGTTTAGGGTTTCGGGGCTTAGGGGGGTCGGGGGCTTAGGGTTTTGGGGTTTAGGGTTTCGGGGTTTAGGGGTTTCGGGGTTTAGGGCTTCAGGGGTTTAGGGTTTCGGGGTTTAGGATTTCAGGGGTTTAGGGTTTCGGGTTTCGGAGTTTAGGATTTCGCATCCTTACGGCCCTGAATAAACCCTAAAGCATCCAACAACACCCTGAAACCCGAAACCGGGCAGGAGGAGGATGGACCCTGGACACCCGACGAGGTGGGAGCCAACTGCGTCGCTCGATACTTTCAGCTGCTGGGCAGATCCGTGTTTCAGAAGTCGTAGTGCCCTACACAAAGACCCGAAACTCCAGTAGGATAAGAGGAGAAGAACAGATGCAGCCCTAAGCCCGAAGCAAGTCGCACACTTGCGTCGGACCCTTGGTCTGAGCCAGGGCTTGATGTCTAGCTGTTTAGGGTTTAGGGGTGGGTATTCTTGGGCCCAGGTTTATCACGCAGAGTGGTCGCCATGCTCCATTTGGGCTATGGCCGGCGGACTCGATGTGCATCTCGACGGTTTAGGGCGTATAAGGCTTATATAGGGTTTAGGAGTTTAGGGTTTGCGGTTTCAGGTTTAGAATGAGGTTTCGGGCTTAGGGTTTGCAGGGTTTTTTAGGGGATAAGGCTTGCTTGGCGTTGGGCTGGACAACAGGTTGTGAGGCACGGTTTCAGGACTCATCGGACAGCAGTTTCCAAGTTTCCCAACCCCAATCCCTGCTGGTTTTCCTTGCGGAGAGGATGTGAGAGTCTCCGAATACACGGAAACGTCCTGTAGAGGCCACATACGAGGATCCTGATTATAAGGCCAGTGAAATCATTGACTCCTACATGTGCACACAGGCATGTTGGGTGGTGTGGCCGAGGTAAGTTCCAGCCGGAAGTGCCAGTGTGGCATGACTCCTTCGAGGCCCCAGCTTGGTTTCGGGCCTTGGAGAATGCTGAGGTTGATGGTGAAGATGCAACATTTACAGGGTTTAGGGTTAAGGGTTGATGGCTCAGCTGTGATGCTTCTGCACACTGTACAGCTCGGTGGATGTTTGTCTCTCACGAGTATCGAGCCACGAGATGGCTAAAACCCGTGAACCTGAAGCCGCAAGACTTTCCTGCAGTGTCATCGCCCGAATCCTGTAACCCTTCACTCCTAAACCCTCATAATCCCTATAAGCCTTTCGACGCAAAACCCTGAACCCTGAACCTTAAACCTCAACCCCCAACACCTTTCGCCCAGGGTAAGCTGCCAGTCCTTGGCCCACAGCCTGAGACCCTAAGAGCATTGGACCATTTTCTATCGGGTGTGAAGACTTCTAGTAATGGTGCCCCCTTTTTTATCCCTAAGAAGTAGCAAGCCCCCCAAGACCATCTTCTACTTATTAGCTAAGGCGCATGTAGCACACGAAAAAACACCAAGGAATCTAAATCAGAAATATCCAATAAGCACTGTAACCCTAAACCCTAAACCCTAAAACCCTAAACCGAGCACTGTTTGGCGATCCGAAGATCCGAACAGCCCGAACGAACCCTTTTGACCCTGAGCCGAACCCCAGCGCTTTAGTCGCGGGAGGTCTCTGCGCCGGAGCCCCTGTCTGGGCTGATCGGTGGCGCAGTTCTCCACGCAGGCTCCTCCTTGGGGTTTTAGTTGAGTTTCATGTTTAAGGGCTGTGCAAGGGCTGACTATTGTGTTTTTGGATACCTTGGACCACAAAGAAGTCAACGAGTCCAATAAAACGAGCAACACTGGAGGCTATAGTCAGGAGTTCACTGTTTAGAGATGCTCCCAGGGTTCTGGATGCTTGGCTTCTGACCAGGATTTGGGAATCTGTGCTCAGGGTTTGGTTATAATGCCGAGAAGAACCCAGCTGTTTAGCTTCTTCGGTGAGTATTCGACTGGGGGGCTTGGGTGGCTTCTTGCTTCTACGGCCTGGTGCGTACTGTAAGATTCAGAGTTCAGTCTACTCCCAAGCACCGCTAAGCCCCCCGAACCCTAAACCGCCATACCCGTAAAATCCTGAGCCCCGAAACCAAGTAAGCAACTCGCACCCCCAACTGTAAGCTCTAAACCCTAGGTCCCAACCCTAAAACCCTAAAGCCCTAAACCCTAAACCCTAAAACCCTAAAAACCCTAAACCTTCAAAGCCCTAAAACCCTAAAACCCTAAACCCTAAAACCCTAAATCCGAATCACCCCGCCCCAACTGTAGAAGGAGCCAAGCGCTTCGACGTGAAGATCCCCAGCCTCTCAATGTTGGAGCCGCAGCGTCCGGCTCCTTGGTGCCTGCGTTTTAGGCCCTTTAGGGTTTGAGGCTTCAGGGTTTATCAGTTTTGGGTTTAGGGTTTGGGGTTTATTAGTTTTGGGTTGAGGGTCAGAAAGTTTAGGGTTTATTAGTTTTGGGTTTGAGCTTTAGGGTTTATCAGTTTGGATTTGAGGCTTTGGGGTTTATTAGTTGTGGGTTGAGGGTTTGAGGGTTTAGGGTTTCTGGTTTTGGTTTAGGGTTTGAGGGTTTAGGGTCTATTTATTGGTTTGGGTTTAGGGTTTGAGGCTTTAGGGTTTATTTATTAGTTTGGGTTTTAGGGTTTGAGGCTTGAGGGTTTATGTATTAGTTTGGGTTTAGGGTTTGAGGTTCTGGGTTTTGGTTGAGGGTTTGAGGCTTTAGGGTCTAGGCGGTTCCTTTTCAAGGTCCTTTAAGGTAAGAGTTGTGGAAAGGTCGGGGCCGCTGCTAATTCTTTGGAGTTCAGGGTTTAGGGTTGATAGGAATGGCTGCCGCGAGGATCCTAGCGTTAGGGACCCCCAATCTACCACAACCTGTAGATCCGAGTTAGCCTAGTTAGAGCTTTTCATCACATGAAGCTGGAGGAATTACACGCTCATCAACATAGAAAGGACGATCAATGATGCAATCCCCCATCATACCGAAGCCCAACGCCTGAAGAGGTTCAGCCCTTCAGGATTGTGCTGGTGGGGTCAATTTTTCATCCCCAAACCCTAAACCCCTAAAGCCTAAACCCGGCAGAGAGGGCGCTCAATGGGGGCTCGGGCACTTCAAAAGGTTAGCTCTTGGTGTTGAATTGACAGGTGATCTCGAATAACATAGAAGCCTGAATGCTTGCCGAGACACTGTTCCTGAACATTGTCTTTGACGAAACGATAAAAAATAGAAAATCAGGCCACTATATTCGATATTCCTTAGAGTTCTTTCATGACGAAGCTATAAGACCCTATTCTAAACATATAGACCACTATATTCGTGGCTCAAGCCTTGCCAGCTAAGGATTGGGCCAAGCACTGCACGCACGTGGGCCGAGTGAAGCTGCCCCAGGGCGAGTGGAGCTTCGGAGCATCATGATCAGGAAAAGTTACCACAGGGCTCGGAAGAATTGATGTTACTTGTAATGTAGTGTACACTTATAATGAGTCCCTATAGAATTATAGGGGTCGGAAGAATCGCCAGTATTGTTCCTCAGGGTTCCTTACTATAATGAGAGTCCACCGCTTTGCTCGGCTGACGAAGGATCTCTCTCACGTGAAAATTCCAGCATGCTGCAGGCACAGAAGTATGAGGAGAGGCATTAGCAGACCTCTTAGTTATATATATATATATATATACACACACATACATATAATATATACATAACCCGAAAACCTGAAAAGGACCCGTGGAGATCGAACACCCGACCACTCAAGCCGCCTCCCCTGCCTCTGCCACTTGCACAGGTCGAAAGGCCTCGTCCTCCGATTTGGTGAAGGTTCATCTGGGCTGTTTAGGGTTCAGGGTTTAGGGCTGAGGGTTTATAGGGTTTAGGCTTCAGGGTTTAGGGGTTTAGGGTTTAGGGGTTTGGGATTTAGTATACGGTTCAGGATCAAGGGGTTGGGATTGAGATTCGGGGTTGCGGGTTCAAGGATCAATCAGCCACTTATGGGATCTTATGGGCTTTTGTGTGATTTGACTCGACACGGAAGGATCCTTCTAGAAGAAGGCTTGCTTACGCTTGCAGCACACTCTCTAAGTTTGGAGGTGGGCGGTGAGGGGCGCTATGTCTTTACGGTTCAGGGTTGATTGCGAACCAGGGTTTGAGGCTTGAGGCTTGAGTTGGGATTGTTTTAGAAGGGTTGAGCAAGATTTGGCCGTAAAAAGCGATCTTGAACTTCCGGCACGATTGGGATCGCATCTCCCAGACAGGAGGAAGCATTGAATCCCATCTACCTCAAAGGCGGATCGTGGGGAAGCACTCCATCAAACCCCTCTAGGCCACTGCTCTCTCCCTGCACATTTGAGCCGGCCGAGCTTCGGCAATGCACTTTTGATTCCAGGATGCTGGCACTTGGCTCCAGAGCTTTTCAGGTGGACTGACGGTGCTTAAGGGCTTTGTTTAGTTGCAGGATCAGGAGACTTAGTGCGTAGAGTGTACATGTCTTTATTTAAGGTTCGAAGTTCATACAACTACAACCCTAAACCCTGAAGTGCGTAACCTCCCTTTCTAGGCCACCCCCCCCCCCTCCTAGGGTTCGGAGGGTTGCAGTGGCAGGCCTATGGATGACTGCCCGACTCCTGGGAGCTACGAAGAGTATGGATGTGGCGGCCGGGGTGCCTAAGAGCAGCTTGGGATCTGCGTGAAAGCCTGTCTGGTGCTTAGTAGGGAATGGGGGAATGGATCCCTAAAGTAGCCCCTACATAATCCTCAATTATAGTCTCCATAATCCATTCCCCCATTTTCTACTAAGAACCGGGGAGAAGCAAGCGTGTGTGGGTGGGTGTGTGTGTGTGTGTGTGTGTGTGTATGTGTGTGTGTGTGTGTGTATGTGTATGTGTGTGTGTGTGTGTGTGTGTGTGTTTGTGTGTGTCCGTCCCCGGTATCTTTGAGTTTGGGGGCTGGGAGCTTTCAATGTAGGGCTTGAATGCGTTGTAGAGCTTAGAGTGTCCACGGTTTAGGGCTTACAGTAGGGTTTTGGTGCTTCTTTCGACCATCAAGTTATTCTCAAGTAGCCCATCATCTGAGCAGCGCAGAAAAGTGCACATCACTTGGGACCAATTGAGACATCAGCCAAGTTCGCAAGGCTTCTCTTGCAAAGCTCAGTCCCTCAACCCCAAGAAGCCCAGCCTTACAATGAACAGACCGTAAACCGAAGAGCCTCTACCCAAACCCTGAACCGTGAACGCAGTGTCCACCCAAAACTTGAACCCGTGGAACCTTAAAGCCCCAAAAGTCTCCTCGACTTCCCCTGAAGAGGACCCGCAGGCAACAAGGATGAAGCTACCCCCACTTTGAGCTTCCGGGCTTCAGATTCGGACTTATGGTTGGAATTTAAGGCCTCAAAGCTTTGGGTTTCCGAAGCCCTGCTGCATTTGGGCCCAGAGGCCCTTCCCATCGGCGCTAGGGGGGCGTGAGGATCAGGGTTTAGGATTCGGGTTATAGGGTTTAGGGATTCGGGTTTAGGGGTCTTTAGGGTTTCTTTCTGGCTCGTGGCTCAGAGTCAGGTCTTGCGGCTCCACGCAGGAGGACAATCGCCAGCCTGAGCCTTTGCTGCTATTGCCCAGAGAGCCCAAACCTCCTTCAGTAAGCTGAAACCTTTTGTAAAACCCACGTGGGGCTAAGTCTTATGATCCTAGCATGTCGGCCTTGCTTCGGTGGGGATCTGGAAGCCTGAATCCCAACCAACTGACCGTCCTGAACCCTTCCGATCCAAAGCGAAAACTAGAAGCCCTAAACCCTAAACCTCAAACTCTAAACCCTAAACCCAAAGCAAAAAACTGGAAGCCCGAGTTGTTCGAAATGTGGAACCACGCTGGGCCCTCGCCCAGGTTGGGATGCCCCTCGCATTCTCAGAGCGGCTGCCGAGGTGTGCTGGCTCCAACAGCGAGGTCTAGGGACCTTCATGGTTGCCTGCATTAGTATTTTGGGGGTTCCTTATTATATTTATCGTATAGTGCGCCCCCAAACCCTATTCAAACTGTTCAGGCCCCTAAGGCTACATTACAGCCTGAGCGGGTGTAGACAGTGTAGAGTGTAGAAATCAAACATACTCAAGTCTTGAAGCAGGGCGCTGAGTTGGGTAGTTCAGCTATCCTCTCGGTCGAGGCCGTAGATTTACCTTCCGTGATTGCTTGTTGCCGAATCGGGCTTCCTGCCCAACCTGGTATGTGGTTTAGGGCAAACTCCAAAGTTAGCTTGATCCGGAGATGCGGGGATGCAAGCGCAGGCTCCAGGATGTGGGCTTCGGCCCGAAGCCATGAACCATATGGGAGTTTCCGAAAATAGGGGACCCTAATATGGTACCCTAAGCCCTAAGTAGTAGGATCCTTATTATAAGGACTCCAAAATAAGGTGCCACCAGTTTTCGGAAACTCTCATGTACACCCTAGACCCTAATCAGTCGAACGTGCGTGGAGGCAGGGCGAGCGCGTGGCGGTCTGTGGCATGACGCAGTATGGGACGGAGGCGAACTCCAGGGGATAATGATTTAATGACCATAAAGTCCTTGTTATTGTTGTTGTGGTGGTGATGATGCCGGTTATGATCCTGGTTTCGGGGCGCTCTGACAGGCACGTTCCCGTCTTTTCAGATTCTCGTGATGACGCGTGAATCCGGAAGGTCGAATCCCGAAGCCAATTCTGAGCATAGAGATTCTTCTGCTTTTAAGGTTGGTTTTCCAAATCTTGAGCCCTCAGCCCTCAACCCCCGAACCCAGGGCCGAATCCCTCAGTTGATCGTGGATACCCAGAACCCATTTGGCACCCGTCGCTCTTGACCCTAAACGGCAAATCTCTCAATCCCGAATCCAAACCCTTGACCGGTATTGCAGAAACCAGAACCTTGCGACATCATGATGCTCCATGACTTTTCGGAAAAGTATGGACCGGCAGAACTGGCCCTGAATCCATGTTGCAGGTTTTCACGGACATTGCTGTTGGTATCTCCTCAGAACCCGAACCCATCTACGCCCTGAAGCCTAAATCGTGGATCAACCGAAGCCCAAAATAGCCAACATACCTTTTTCAGGACTTACGTAAGACTTCATAATAAGCAGCCCTAGAAAAGAGTATGCTTCGTAGGATTTAGGTATATCCTAGATTTTGGAGTTTACTGCAGCCAGCTTCTCTTTTCCCCCGCCCACGAAGAAGTAGTATCCATAAGGACCCCGCCAAAAACAAAGATCAGGTTCTTCCATTACCCTTATGAGAAAATCCTGTATATAAGAAGTTCATGACACCCTGTGGCATCCATACAAGATGGACAGAAAATGAGCCACCCCAACCCTCCCTCAATCGCGTCAATCCCTTGAAGCCCCAATAAACCCTAAACCCTGCAAGCCCTAAACCCTGCAGTGGGAGCCAGGTAGTCGGTCTGTCTGGCCTTGTGAGCCAGCCGAGGCTGAAGCTACCGGGGTTGTCTGTTTTGGGTTACTTTTGAAGGGTTTAGGCTCCCGGGCCGTTAAGGCTCGAAGGGTTCTTTCAAGACTTCGGCACGTGTCTTTCTTTTGTAGAATAGTGGACCCTGATGTAATTAGAGCCTAAGTTGTAGGTTCCTGGCTGTTCCCTGGTGCCTCGGGTCTTGTTACTCATTAACTGTGTACTTGTGGATGATGATTTTCGAACATCAGTCTGCTGCATGAGTCAGGGGATCTTTGCATCTAGCTGTTATTTCCGCCAAATCCCTTACAGTTCAGGACTAGTAAGAGGCATGCGAGCACATTTCTGGGATATTCGCCCCGAGCGGCTAAGAGGTGAAACGATCTTTGGAAGCAACTAGGCCAGAAGAATGTACAAGTGTGTGGACTTGATCGATTCACAACGGGCATTAGAGTAGCAGTGGCAGAGGCAGTTTGAAGAGTCGTCTCAGAAGGGCTGAATGCAGGAAAGTGAGCGAGTGCTTGCTACAGCGATCCTATACAATCGTATTTGAAGTTTCCTGCGTGCCGATCAATCACTTGGCTCAAAGCTGGTTACTGAAACAGCCAACTCCAGTGGAGGTGTTCGCTTCAATCGTGGGGCGTGCACACGCACGCACAGTGACATTGTCAACTTTGCATCGAGGAACCCAACTAGACGAGGCGAGAATGTTTAACACCAATCGAGAAGCACATAGTCAAACAAACCAGCCAAACCGCGGCCCCATGGACGGTCTGTTCGTGGATGCATTGCCGGCCATGGGGCCTGCGTACACCTTCTGGGACTTGCACCGCATGTTGGCCGATTGCTATTCGGCAGATGTTGCGGAGCAGAGGTGGCAGAGCCTTGGTGCTGTCTTTTGACACGTCTCACGAAGGATTATAGGGGGGACCATCAAACAAGAGTGTAGACTATTGGGATATTGGGGTGCCTTTCATCTATCCCTCGCAGAGCACCAATACTAAGGCCAGAGCATTCGAGATCCCGCCACTACAATCGGCAACCGTCAGCCGGACCCGACGCCCATGGAGTGAGATTCGCAGACCTTCCACCCAGGCGAGACCTCTCTCGTCGCTCCAGCCATAGCCATCATAGCCAGGAAAGGGCGGTCCCACCCACGGATTGCCATCCCAATCCTCCGGAGGAGGCTTGTAGTACGCTGGCAAGGCTCCAGAAGGGGAGAACGAAAGACTCCTTGCACAATCTGCTGAATCTACATGGATTTGAGGCCGATTCAAAGGAATCAGAGGAGATTGACATGACCAACTTCCAGCTAAAGGCTCATGCATGTTGGCAATCGGATGTACAACTCAAGAAAGCTGGGACGACGACGCAGCGTTCGAGGAAATCTGCCAGCATATCGGTGCTGAGCAGCAATGCGTCGATGCACATCAGTTCTCCAGTGACAGAGGGCGACATGCAACCGGCTGCAGGGTCGAGACTTAGTGGTAGAGTAAGTAATCCTTTACCTGATTTTTGGCACCAATTTAGCTTTCTTTCGGAAACTGGACAAGCAAGGAGATTCATGTTGCATCCGAGTGGCACATTCCGATCCTGCTGGAATGTTTGGATAGGCATCTTAGTGCTCTACGATCTCCTGGTCATTCCACTGCTTGTCTTCACGCTGCCTTCATGGGTAAACAACTTCTTGGGACTGCGATCCCTGCAACTCTTCTGGATTGCAGACTTTGTCATAACGTTCTTCACTGGTTACTACAGCCGGGGTCTTCTGGTGCTTGCTCCTCAGCCGAAAGATCCTGCGATTCCTTCAAGTGTGGGACCTTAGGGGCATGCTTCACGTCGCAAGAACCATGATCACTTGCAATTTTACAAAACGATACTATGCCCTCAACCCCAAGCCCTGAACCCTGCTAAGCTAAGCCCTGAACCCTAAACGCTGTACCCTACTGCCCCAGACAGACCCGGCCCTCCAAGACATTTAAGTAATAATCGAAAATATAACTTGAATGAATGTCGGGATCCCACATCTCAAGCAAGCAAGAGAAATGCCTCATCATAGGTCACACACATACACTCTTTCTCTGCATAATATTAATATATATATATATATATATGTATGTATACATAGAGAGAGTGGCACGTGTAGTATGATATACGGCCAGCACTCATTCTTCGCACGGCCTTCGCGGTTCGGGTTCAGGACCCTGGCTCTCGCAGCCCCAAGCTCAATGACCTGAATGCCTGACCCTCCCATATGCCTTCCTACAGGGGGTCTCAAGGGTGTTGGGGTATGGCATAGTACACTTGTTTTGGGACTGCTTGGGGGCACGATAGTTGTTGGTTGTTTTGGCTGTCATTCATTTGTATGAGTGTTACTCTGTTGTTGCTCTTCGTCTTCTTATTACCATTATTGTTACTAGTGTCTTTGAGATGATTTCTTGCATTCGCACCTTTGGCTCCTGAAGAACGGCTACAGGATCGATGTAAAGTCGCCCAGCAGTACGCCCGAACTTGGATGTGCTTCGATCTTGGTCTGCTCTGTGTGGATCCTTGGACTTCAGAATCCACAGCCAGTGGGAGAACTGGTTTAGGCACCTAAGGGCCTAATACTAATACTACTATTACTACTACTAATGCCAATATTAATACTGTTATTAATACTAATACTAATACAGGGTTTGGGGTTTAATGTGTAGAGATCCAGAAGCTTAGAGGTCGTTTGCGATAACTTTCAGGCTGAAGCGTACTTCTTCTTGCAGAATTGGCGGGTTTAGATGACAGTGAGGTCGTTGGGCCTTTTTGGGGTCTTCCGTGAGCTCTGCCGAAGCCCTCGTCTGCGATAAGCTTCGATTTCGAAGCCCCCCGTTCCATTCCTTCTCAAGATATCCTACTCCTTGATGAACCCTGAAAACCGGCCTCCTTGGCAGCCCGTCATTGTAGCAGAAACGCCTTTCCGCTGAGAAATTGATTTGCTGAGCTGTTTTGTCAGTCGTGCTGGCAGCAAGTCGCTGTGGCCACAACGCCAACCAGCTTCAAGAAGTCTGGGTAAACCCCAAACGTTTAACCCTAAGCCCCTCGACCCTCAACGCCTGAACCCTAAACCCCCAAAAGCCCTGATCCTTTAAACCCCCCGAACTTCGAATCCCTGAGCAGAGGACTGGTTCATTAACATCCTCGACCTATCCACGGCCGAGAGTCCGGAAACCTGGTCCCAGACGGTGCGCATGCTACGTCTCCTTCGGCTCCCTAGCGACTTATAGGGCTTCTAGGGTTTCGGGGCGTAGGGTTTATGATGGGGGTTTAGGCTTTATAGGGGTCCAGGAGTCTACCAAAATGTGTGCTTCTATTTTCCCGGAATATCCACATCCTCAAGAAGTTGAAGCATTGACACAACATGCCATGAACTTACAAGTAAAGATTTGAAAGAAGTATGAAATTCCGTTGATGGAATTTGAGTCCGGAGCCACCTAAGGCTCCTGCGGATCCTCCGAGCAGTGAAGCTGCGCCGGGGGTTTCTGGCCGTTCAAGACTTGCTCCACTCCCAGGCCACAGTGGCGAAGTTTATGGATCAGGGCCTCTTTCAGGGCTCCTGGAGGCCTTCTTTTCGGATCTGAGTCTTAGGTTTCCGAAGTATGAGGACAAGGTTCAGGGCTTCGGGACAACCGAAGTTTGGAGGCCGGAGTGCTCTCCTTCTTTGTTAACCGCTGAGGGGACTTTGTGCTCTAAGGGTCTCGCGAGATACTCTCGAAGCCGAAAACTCAGGCATACTATTCTGAGGTTTCCTTATACTTCAGAGCTGCAACACTTTCTACCTCCCCCTAAGACGTATTTGTTCTTCTTCGGCCCTTGAATTACCTTTAGGGGTTTCTGGGTCTTCCGAGCCCAGGCGGCGAGCCTTTATTTGAGCTTCTTCTTCAGCTTCTTTGAGCTTCTGATACTCAACCACTGGGTGGCCTGCGCTTGGTTTGGGGTGCATTGGCTGAATAGCTCGGAGAACTGGGTGCTCGCAAGTGGCCTCGATGACAGGGACGCGGTCTTCCAGTATTTAAGCTGCCTGCTCTGGGCATTTTGCCAGCTCGGTGTGGGCGAAAGTCCGCTCCTTCCCACCAATAAAACAGAGATGGTGCCTAGGATGCCCAGTAGTACCCTTATTCCCTTTTTGTAGTCCTATAGGTTCCTTATAAAGTTACCCAATACCAAAAGAGAGGCCTTGTTTTTTCTTAGGTTACTGGGTATCCTAGGTGCTGAACAGTGTCGTTGGATTCCGGTCCCTCGTCACCTCAGCAACTCTCATCAGCACCATGAGCGGCCTCATCGCTGGTTTGCGCAAGCTGAGGGAAGATGAGATTTCTGAGTTTCGCCTTTTGCGCAGATATCTGCAGCAGAACAACATTCCGCACGCCCTGGGCCAGAAGGTCATCCGGGAAAGCCTCCAAAATCCTGAAACCTAAACGCGAAACCCTTAAAAAATCCCAAAGGCCTAGGCCCGAAACCACAAAAGCCGCAAAGGTGACGCAGTTTCTTCAGCACCAATATGCGGAGAGGCAGCACGAAAGGTCACTACATATGCATGTGCCACTCCTGAGCCTCCTGTCTCGGCCGATGTACCACGAGCTCCAGTGGCTTGGTTCAGGTTAAGCAACGTAGTTACTCTAGGCTTGTGGTGGATTTAGGGTCAGGGTTAAGGAAGATAGTTCCCAGGTTTCAGGATTGGGTGTATATAAGTCGAGTGCTTTCGTTATTGTGTCAACTTCAAGCTAGTTCCCTTGAACACCCCTACAAGTCCTGGGAGATGCTTCTGGACCCGGTGTTCTGGGCTCTCCTCAGGAATCATGACCCATTTTTGTGGTAGAACAAATTCAAGCAATTGTTAAACAGTGTAAGGTCCAATGAACTTGTCGTCTACTACAGAGGTCCAAAGATTTTGTAATTGCAGTAAAAGCAATCCCTACAGCCCCGATGTACTTCTACCATAAAACAGTAAAACACGTCAAATCAAAACCTTACTGGAATTATTCTGGCTCCTACATGAATCTCCTCATAAGCATGTTGATCCTTTCAAGAAGTTCCAGGTTTGAGAGACATCGCGTGGCACTCTCGAAGATTGGCGTCGTTCGGGAACTCCTTGAGGCTGTTTTTCATGTAATTAGTCTTAAAACTGTTACTACTACTACAACAACAACAACTACTACTACAACTACTACAACTACTACTACCACTACTGCTGCTACTACTGCTACTGCTGCTGCTGCTGCTACTACTACTACTACTGCTACTACTTCCAATATTTTTGTTCTGATACTATTACTATGACTATTGTCACTATTGCTATCGTTATGTGCGCTTCGTGAACTCAAGGGTCTCAGGGTGAAGGGTTTAGCAGCTTGTGAACTCAAGGGTCTTAGGGCAGAGGGTTTGAGTAGGGTTTAGGGTTTAGCACTGCGTTATTTTCAGAATCTAGGTCTTAGTGTTTAGGGCTTAGGTCCAGGTTCTGGGGGTGAATTTAAGACTACGGTCCTTACAGACTGAACACTGATTCTAGGGCTCTGCGGGGTCGTCATGAATGCAAACAAATCAATAAGCAAGCAATAAATTCATGGATATACCGTTTTCCGTCTTTGTGAAGCCAGAGCCATCAAATATACATACATATACATATACATATATACACGGACTACTACAAGGGGACGCCATTTGCAAACATTCCGACCCCTACATTCTGGCTCATGTCGTTTAGGGCCAGTTCATCACCGAATAGTATAGAGAAGGTGAACAACCTGCCCATAGCGATAGTTAATAGTCCGGAAGCCCTGCATGGACACTTCTGGACTCATACACCTTGATCGTCCTGCAGGGGGATGAGGTGCATTCTCTGCACACCTTGCATCAGTATCTTGTTCGCAGAAAGCATTTGGGGCACGAAGACATGATGACGAGGAAGATGAGCAGAATCATAGTGCTCATTACTCTGAAATACTGCCGACGAAACTACCTTTGAGGACTGTGTGTGCCTTTCTCCTGGCTGCAGTTTGGCTTGGGCCGTCCGGGCCAGGGCTTTCTGACTTAAGTCTGGGGTTGTTGATGCGAAGGCCTTGTCAAGACTGGGGCCGGGTTTATAGTTAAGAGCGTCTGCATAGCAGGTCGCTGTAAGACCCCTAGCTCTGATGTCCCGGATTTGGAGGAACCACAACCCCCCCCTGTCCAAAAACACTCACATTGCTAAACTGTAAACCAAAGCCCCAAAGCCGTAAAACCAACGCCTTCAATTGGGTGGTTGTCAAAATTGGGGTCCTTTTTTCAGCACCCTAAATATTAGGTGCCGTATTAAGGTAGGTAGGGTTCGACCTGCAGCAGTAGCCGCGGCCTCCACCACTCTTCCCCGCCCAGCATCTCGGGGGGCCTCCGCAAGCGTCATCGGCCCCCTCCGCGGGAGGTTCCAGAGGGGGCTTGAACTAGAGTCAGGACTATAAGTGGAAACGAAGGCCGAGACCGGCACGGACTGGTCCCGAAAGAAATGGGGAGCCTGAAACCCGCCGGAAGTGGCCCAAGTCTGGGTTATCAGCCCGGAAAGGGGGTTTGGGCCAGAAGAGGGGGGGGGGGCGACGCAAAGTGGGTAACTGGAGAAGGGGAAGGACGATGCACTCGCGGACGCGTAGAGGCGGGGGGCCCAGCAGAGCCGGACTCGAAACCGAGGCCTGGCATGTAATGGTAAGAATCGGGGTAGCGGCTACGGCTTCACGAGAAACGTACATTCTCGGAGCGAGACTATACGGCCTTGCGAGAAGCGGTGTCTGGAACGACGTGAGGAGCGATGCGTACTGCGACAGAAAGAAGCGGAGCTACCGCCGTGCGCGGGTCGTTTACCCAGGTCCCCGATCTGGGAGCTAGAAGCGGGTCTGGAACGACTTGGGGAGCGCTGTGTGGTGGACGCGATGGAAGAAGCGGAGCTACGGCCGGGATTTAACAAACCGGGGAGAGAAGGGGGGACTGGGACGACATGAGGGGCGCTGCTTGGTGGACGAAATGGAAAGAGGCGGAACTACGGCCTTACACGGGTCGTTTACCAAGACCCGCCACCTCGGGGTGGGAAGGGGGGTCTGGAACGAGAGGTGGCCGAAATGGAATGAAGTGGAGCTACGGCCTGACGCAGGTCGTTTACCAAGACTAAGACCCGCCACCTCGGGGTGGGAAGGGGGGTCTGGGACGACATGAGGGGCGCTGCTTGGTGGACGAAATTGATTGAGGCGGAACTACGGCCTTACACGGTGGGACGACATGAGGAGCTGCGTGGTGGACTAAAAGGGAAGAAGCGGAACTACAGCCTTATGCGGGTCGTTTACCAAGACCCGCCACCTCGGGGTGGGAAGGGGGGTAAGGAGCGACATGAGGACCTGCGTGGTGGCCGAAATTGAAAGAAGCGGAACTACGGCCATACGCGGGTCGTTTACCAAGACCCGCCACCTCGGGGTGGGAAGGGGCGTCTGGAACGACATGATGAGCAGCGTGGTGGACGAAATGGAAAGAAGCGGAGCTACGGCCTGACGAGGGTCGTTTTCCAAGACCTGCCACTTCGGGGTGGGAAGGGGGGTCTGGAACGACATGAGGACCTGCGTGGTGGACGAAATAGAAAGAAGCGGAACTACGGCCATACGCGGGTCGTTTACCAAGACCCGCCACCTCGGGGTGGGAAGGGAGGTCTGGAACGACATGAGGAGCTGCGTGGTGGAGGAAACGGAAAGAAGCGGAGCTACGGCCTTATACGCGGGCCGTTTACCAAGACCCGCCACCTCGGGGTGAGAAGAGGGGTCTGGAACGACATGAAGAGCTGCGTGGTGGAGGAAACGGAAAGAAGCGGAGCTACGGCCTTACGCGGGTCGTTTACCAAGACCCGCCACGAACGACACGAGGAGCTGCGTGGTGGACAACTTGTGGCAACAAGCCGAACTACGGCCTAACGCGGGTCGTTTACCAAGACCCGCCACCTCGGGGTGGGAAGGGGGGTCTGGAACGACATGAGGAGCTGCGTGGTGGACGAAATTGAAAGAAGCGGAACTACGGCCATACGCGGGTCGTTTACCAAGACCCGCCACCTCGGGGTGGGAAGGGAGGTCTGGAACGACATGAGGAGCTGCGTGGTGGAGGAAACGGAAAGAAGCGGAGCTACGGCCTTACACGCGGGCCGTTTACCAAGACCCGCCACCTCGGGGTGAGAAGAGGGGTCTGGAACGACATGAAGAGCTGCGTGGTGGAGGAAACGGAAAGAAGCGGAGCTACGGCCATACGCGGGTCGTTTACCAAGACCCGCCACCTCGGGGTGGGAAGGTGGGTCTGGAACGACAAGAGGAGCTGCGTGTTGGACGAGATGGAAAGAAGCGGAGCTACGGCCTGACGAGGGTCGTTTACCAAGACCCGCCACCTCGGGGTGGGAAGGGGGGCCTGGAACGACGTAGGAGCTGCGTGGTGGACGAAATGGAAAGAAGCGGAACTACGGCCATACGCGGGTCGTTTACCAAGACCCGCCACCTCGGGGTGGGAAGGGGCGTCTGGAACGACATGAGGAGCTGCGTGGTGGACGAAATGGAATGAAGCGGAACGACGTCCATACGCAGGTCGTTTACCCAGATCCCCGATGTCGAAGCGAGCAGGGTCTGGAACGACAGGGGGAGTCCTTCACTATCCGCTCTCAAAGAGCGCTAACACACGTCGAGGAAGAGGAGACAACGCTAGGAAACCTACAGAAGTCGGTTACCCAGAACCCTGTGTGTGACTGGAGGGGGTGACTTGGTAGGCACGCGACGAGGAGGTGCCGAACCTAAGGGGCCTGTTACTAAAGAATCGGATGCCCAGACTCCCAGGAACGGCGAGAGGGGCCGACTGGGATGACACAGGATTCTACTCGAGGGAGTGGATGCGAAGGTGAGATAACGCAAACACTCGTCGAGGAAGTGGAGGCGAACCTAAGTAACCTGCAGAGGTCGGTTGACCAGACCCCCGTGAGTCGGCGCGAGGGGGAGTGGGCTGCGCATGAGCATGTCAGGGAGCAGCGGTGCAGAATGAATACACGCAAGTAGGTAGACACTACATGTGAGCGCATGGCGGAAACTAGGGAGGCGGCTGAACGGATGGATGAGCGCGGACTGGCAAGAAGATGGGCGAGGAGGCTTGGAATTTAAGGAGCCAGTGGAGGGGGCACTGTCACCCCGCCGCAGCTGACGATACAAGGTGTGGGTGCTCATCGGGCCTGGAAGGCAGCCCTTAGTGCCGCCCCGGGGGTCCACACACCTTAAGAGGAGGGGAGTCGTCAGAAGGCTGCGACGGGCCCCGGGGAGGTGCCGTATTAAATTTAGGACTCCCCAAAAAAGGACCTTAATTTTGACAACCGCCCAACTGTGAAGCCCAAGGATGGCTAGTGAAAGCCTCGTTCCCATCCTCGCGGCCGCGGGTGATTCGATCTTCCTCAGCGGCCACGTCGCGAAATCATCGTTCCTAATGATGACTGGAGCTCTGACAGAGTTTACAAAGGGTTTAGAGGGGAATACTTAGGAACATTTGTTCCTTGGGGCTCTTTCGTTTAAATGTGGTATAGAATGCCAGAGCCGTATTCTAGTTCTTTGGGCCTCGATATTGACGAGTTGAGGTTTTCACGGTTTAGGGTTTTTGCAACTTTAGGTTTCGCTCTATCATGGGGGCTTACCGGGTTTGTGGCCACGAGGCCGTGGCAGGGTTCAGAGATATCGGTAGAAGTAGACTTTGCAGTATGCAATCAGCTCAACGCAGCTGTAGTTATGAACTCTCGAGTTCCAACCTAGGGCGTGGTATCTGAAAGCAGCAGTGGCAGTAGCAGCAATAACAGCAGCAGCATTCTTCGTCGTCGTCGCAGTCGCAGTCGTCGTAGCAGTAGCAACAGGAGTGCTAGTAGCAGCAGCAGTGCAGTAGCAGCAGGACAGTAGCGGGAGTAGCAGGAGCAGCAGTGGCGCCTCCGCCGTCAGTTGCTTCTCTTGCTGTCAACTGGTACTAGAGCGACTGGTACTGATGGAATGCCCCCGCGAAGCATAGGACGCTTGTGCTACTACCGCGACGACAGCTCCCAGATCCTGGACGATACGCGCTGGGTCGCGGAGATGTGCCTATGGGCACTCCCGACAGAATATGGGTTTTAACCCGAGACACTGACTCCGAATCTGCAGGAATCCCCTACACAGTTTCACTAGAGAGGTTGTACAAAAGGCTGCAGGTTTCATAAGCTTCTAATTATTAGGGTTTGATCACGATTTCACAAGGATTTCATCACGGTCTCAAACGTCTGCTTTTCGGACTTGAAACCCTCGCCAGTACACCTGAAGTTGTCGGGCTTCCGACACCACCGCTTCATCCAAGCCTGGGGTTTTAGACTTGGGGCTTGGGGGTTAGTGATTAGTTTTCAGGCTGGGCTTCTTAACTAGGATTCTACCACTTGGGGCGTCCCATGATTTTCCCAAGTCTGGAACGACTACCAGGTCAGGGCTTCAGGGTCGGACATTGCGGCAAGCCCTCAGCACGAAAACAGAATATACTACCCATCAAGCCACAACCCCAAATTCTCCGAACTTGTCGGGGCTTGCAGTTTCGGCTCTTCCTAATCCATAGTCAAACCGAAGCCCCAGACCCCAAGCAACCATGTCACCGAGGCACCGTGGGTGCATATGGGTGACTTGGAAGCGCAAGACACCTCGGAGCTCCTCAGTTTAGATGCCGACGGCTTCTGCGCGACTCTGGGGCACAACTGGGAGACGCAGCGTGCTGCCAGCAGGCTCGCAGGGACCGTGTTGAAGAAGACGTTAGAATTTGAGAAATGCCGGTTTGCGAGGTATTCTCGTCGCTTCGTGGAGGCGGTGCAGATGCTTGGTTGTCGTAGCTTCAGCTTTTGTCGATCATGGTGTTTTTGTTTGCCGTTGCAGCGGCTCTGAGTTGCTGCCAGCATCATCGTCACCAATCGCATCCGCCGCATCATTCGATCACTCACCATCATCACCATCATCGCCATCGTAGTCGTCATCGTTGTCGTCACCTTTTTCTCATCATGATCATCACCTTCATCATCTTCTTCTTCATTGTCATCAACGTCTTCTTCTTCAGCATATGGCATATCGCTCTCCTATTCACCAGCATTATCTCCGGCAGCTTCCGTGGAAGCAACAGACAGAAGCAGCTGCAGCAGCTTCAATAGCATCGCAACCACCCCTGCGACCAGCAGCAGCAAAAGCAGGAACAACGCTAGCAGCAGCACATGCAACCGTAGCGGCTGTGCAGCAGCTCAGCACAAGTCCACCACAAGGCAGACAGGCTCACGAGGCTAACATAATCATCCTCAAGGCGGCAGCAACATCGGCGAGCTTGCCGCAACACTTACCGGGACGGGGACAAGTGGGGTTTGCGAAAAGAAACGTGGCCAACAAACTGGTGAATCATAATTTTGGTTTCCACCTCTAGAAGAGAAAACGGAAATAGCAAGACTGGCCATGAAATGATGAGTGAAGTTTCCATCACTACAGCTGAACAGCCTCGGTGCAAGTTTACCTACACCATGACCTCCGCGTGCACTTTCGAAGCATCAGAGCACGAGCTTCTCACTAGTTGCCGCAATATGTAGAGTGGGTAGTCGGAAAACCTGTGATGCCAGATCGCATGCACATATATGCAGTTTATCTTGCCGACAAAGGAAGCAGCCCTTCTTGAGCGACATCTTCGTTGATGGGAACTCGATCTTAGATCCTACTCCCAAGCACGAGGAGGACTTCAAGAGACAGCAGAGCCGTGTGACACCGATACCCCTTAAGTAGCTTTGGAGAGACGATGTTTGGGCTTCCCTGAACATGAAGTCCCAAGAGCAGGAGACCGGCGACGTTCTGATGCCGTCATCTTTCCGTCGCTTCCTGAAGAAGCATCGAACGAAAGAGGGCGAAGGAGGGGTTTCGAAGAGCCAGGTCGTGCCGCTGCCTTGTGCCTTGGACAAAGAAGGTTGAGGGGTGAGTCGACGGGTCTATAAGGGTTTTTCTGTGTGAATGTAGTGGCCTAAGCAGTTTAGGTTTTTTGGGGTAAATCAAGATGGCTATGTTGGGACCCACAATGAGGGATACAGGTATTTCTCCAACCCGTCTACTAGGGTTCAACTGGTTTGGCTCAGGTGGTTCGAGCATGTCGGGTTGGTTTAAGACTCGAGGTTCACTTTTTGCAAGTCAAGGTGCAGGGGGTTCAGAGTCTTGGGTGTAGGATTCAAGTTACTATAAGTATCCGACCAAGTTGACGGCAAAGGAGCGCACTGGAGCTCTTTCCACCTAGAGGATGGCGCCAAACATGCCGGCGAGACTTGAGGGGACTTCTCCACATGGGTGGTTGTCAAAATCAGGGCCCCTTCTTGGATACCCTGAATACTAGGTGCCCTATTAGGCCATATTATATTAAGGACCCCAAACGGACCATAATTTTGACAACCACCCACATGATTTCGACATGGCCTGGTGCGGAAGCCTGAATACATGCCAAAGTTGTCACCCAGCATTTGCATGAACTATGTTTATGATATGCTTGCTTCTATCTTTACGATTTTCATATTCTTCTTCTATTGCTGTTATCGTTATTTCTATTACGATAATAGTCATAGGTATTTTTTAGTGAGTAATAGTATCATTATTGTTGGTCTCATTGTTGTTTCTAATCATCACGACTACTTGTGTGTTCTATTCTGGGCAGGTTGTGGTTATTGCTAACATTACTACTATCTTTGTTAGCATCATTGAAATATCACCAGTAGTAGCGGTAGTAGTAGTAGTAGTAGTAGTAGTAGTAGTAGTAGTAGTAGTAGTAGTAGTAGTAGTAGTCGTAGTAGTCGTAGTAGTAGTAGTAGTAGTAGTAGTAGGAGGAGGAGGAGGAGGAGGAGGAAGAGGAGGAGGAGGAGGAGGAGTGTTTCTAGCACCACCACTTTGTTTTAAATATTCTGATTGCTTAGCCTGATTATTGGACTTGTTGTTGTCATCTTTATTTTTACTGCTACTATCGATATCATATAACAACGACACAAGAGCAACCATTATGAAGGCCCCAGTGTTACGTGTGAACACAGCAATAATCCTGCTAGTTGCCTAAAGCCTCGCACCTCAAACCCCAAGCCTTCAAGCTCTAACCCCAAAGGTGCACACCCCAACGTTCCCAATCTCGGAGCCGAACACTCATCAGGCTTGCACTCAAGCAGTAGATGCTGCCACGGCGCGGGCAGTGTTGATTTTCCGAATCTTTTTGTAAGGCGCACCGCTGCCAGGACGAGGGCTCCAAGTATTAGGTGGGATAGGGTTTAGGGTTTGGCTTAGGCCTGGGCTGACCTGTTAATTATAGGAAATGATGCATGCTCATGCCGGCATAGTTTGAAGTGAGAAAGGTCCCATACCCGCCTAAGCCCTAAAGCCGAACGGATCCCATTTTTCATTCCTAAACTCCAAACTCTCAAGTCTTAACAAACCCCTACATGTGAAAGCCTAACCGGAAACTCAGCGCCGGACAGTTGTCCTGCTCGAGTTTCAGAGTTTAGGATGTAGGGTTTCACGTTTGGGGGCCAAGGTAAAGAACAGTGCTATTTTCACGGCCCAAGGCGTGGATTGAGTCGTTTAAGGATGTAAGCTTTGGAGTTCAGGGCTGCGGGTTCAGAGTTTGTAGATTATAGGTGCCAGGCCATTCGAGCCCTAATGCTTGGGCCCATACCCAGCTGCTCTCTTTGCACCAAGGGCGTGCGAGTGTGATTTTCCGCAGCTCGGGTTCCTGTCGGCAGCTGTCCAGTCGATCTCAGCCACCTCCGCTCCCTAACTCGATCCCGAACGCTCAGCCCGAATGGCTCAAATGAATTTATATATGTATATATATGTATATATGTATATATATATATATATATATATATATAGAGAGGATATGATATAAAAATATATATATATATATATATACTTATAGAAGTCCCAGGCCTCAATATCCCGGGACTTCTGCGTGGTCAGAGCTTGTATCAGAATCTGATACCCCCCGGGGGGGGGTGCCTGAGGTCCCAAATCCGAAGCCGAGCTGGCTTTTGCAGTTGAAAGCCAAGGAGGTGGTTGTCAAAATTATGGTACCTTTTTAAATCTTAGGGTACCCTACATATGATGAGTCGTACTATAATAAGGACATTATGGTCCTTTTTTTTCAACAAGGGACCATAATATTTATAGTGTACCCGAAATTTGGGTACCCTAAAAAAATAGGTGCCGTAGTATAATAAGGACCCAAAAAGGGAGGGGGCCTACTTTTGACAACCACCCAAAGAGCCGGCATACTGCCTAGAACTTACCTTTGGTTAGTAGGGAATGGAGGAATTGGGTACAATTATAACTACTATTGCCACCATTCTTCCATTCCCTACTAACCAAAGGTAAGAGAAGCCGCCCAACAGACAAAGTCCGCGGAGATACTGAGATACTCACCATAAAGACCCTGAGCCTTAAACGGTAAGCCTCGGCGCCTGGGGGCCCAGGGCCCAATACTCCAAAGCTCGGACCTGTGCGGTGGAGCGTTCCTCACAAGGTGTGCTCGCCATGAAAAGATGAGCGATGTCGAAAGTGGAGCTCTGTTATAACCCTGAGCCTGTAAAAGAAGCCCTTCGCACCACACCTTGAGGTGTACAACCTTGTAAACTTGAAAACTGCAGTACAATGATCTGCTGCGTCTATAGAGCCTGAAGCAGACTCAGAGAACCCCAGTCTCAGCCCGTAAATCCCAAACCCTGAACTCCCTAAATCACCCCCCACCCTAGAATCTGAGACACTAGTAACACAAAAGTCAGAAGTCCCAACACCCCAAACCCCCAAACCTGAACCCCTTCAAGAAGACCGCCGCCTCTTTCAGGCAGAGCTTCCGGGGATTAGCAGAGGACGCCTCCTTTCCAAGTTTCAACTCTCAGGGCCTTTGGCTTCAGGTTAGGTTTAGGGTTTAGGGTTTAGGGTTTAGGGTTTAGGGTTTAGGGTTTAGGCTTTAGGGTTTTCGGGTAGGGTTATACATGGTTGCAGGGTTCAGAAGTTCAGGGCCAGTTTAGGGGTTTAGGTCTTGGTTTTAGGTGTGGGGCGTTTGGCTACTTTGGCTTGAGGTTTAGAGTTTAGGGCTTTGGTCCGTCGCAGCCGGATTGGGTTTCTGGGCGTGCATTGGGACGCGAGTGGCCATGGAATGCCAAAACGCAGGGAGGATCATTGGTCTAAGTTGAGGCGTTTATGGTTTGTTGGCTTTAGGGTCCAGGTCATTTGGGGTTCCTATGATTTCGGGTTCAGTTGTGTTTTTTAATTTGTTCTGTTTCTGTGGCTCAGGGCTCAGGACTCCGGGGCTTCGAATCCAGGGTGCTCAGGCTCAGCACAGGGGGGGGGGGTGTCGGCTTGCTGTTTCATGTGAGGGTGATCAGACGGTGCTAGATGGGGCGCTGTGTTCAAGGGGCTCTATCCAGAACAGTTAGAGTCAGAATCGAGTGTTGGAATATGTTTTTGTAGAGTGGTATGTGGACGCAAGGGATTAGTACCGAGGCTGCCTTCAACCGTGACAGCCATCTTGCACTTCTGCCCAAGATCCTGAGCACAAAGACCCAAACCCTGAGCTCAAAGCTCCGAACGCCTACAGCCCAAGCCCGGAACCTTGCTCCGGCAGCCCTCACATCCGAAACTCCACGCACTGACGCGCTATAACCTGAACCACAAGCCCTAAACCGCTAAACCCCTTAAGACCCTGCAGACAAGGCCCACAGGATCTCAATGCCTCCCCCCACCACAACCACCACCCCAAGGCAACACATCAGAAACCCAGGATCCAGCGACGCGGTTCGTGCAGCTGGCCCTACCCACACTGCCGGGTATGCCGGGGATCCAAGAAGAACCTCTCAACCCAAGGCATCCCTAAACCGGCGTAACGCGCGTTCAGTCTTCGGCTTTGCGGCTGTGGGGTTTTGCTGAGGTTTGGGGCATTATGCGCTTTTGCGTTGTTGTTTCGGGCTTGGGGCTTTAGAGAATTCAGAGTCATGGCTTTAACGTTTTGGAGATTGAAAGTGTTGTTAGGGCTTTGCAGGGATTCCACCCGCTCACTAGAGAACTCGGCCACAATCGCTGGCTTCAAATGCGATCTCTCAAGCCTGGCCCTCCATCGTCAAAGCAACTTGCATCCGAACTTAAGCTTAGGGGTACTTAGAATTCATTTTTAATTTTTGGTTATTATAATCCCTAAGAAACAGCTAAAATTTTAATTTTTGCTAGGGTTCTAAGTTCAGTATAGTAAGCAGTGCAAACTTGAGGAGCTTGGGTTTGGGCTTCTGGAGGCCTGGTTTTGCAGGAATAAGACCCCGGCCTGACACCCTGAGTCAGTATCCTGCAACTGACAGTGCAGACTGCCAAGGCAGTGTCTAGGATTCCGGGGGACACCCCTCTACCCCGATGTGAGGCTCAAAGAATAAGAGTAGGGTTGTGGAGTAGATCATAGAATGACTACTTAAGGGCTATGAAGGTAATTGTTATTACATAACTCATAATATGTAATATGCAATCTATGACGTATGTTATACAAGAATATCCTGGTTCTCTGGGTTTGCCTGCATAAGTGCTGGAAAGAACAGGTCGGGCTCGCCAGTCTTCGATGCAGATGGCAAGGCCCTACCTACCATAATATGATCGAATATGTTATGATCTGATAGAACATAATCTATTATCTTATCATAATGCAGTATAATACCTACTCTGACTCGTCGATGCTTAGCACACGAAACGGGGTCTAGGGTTTTGGGTATGTTGGGTTGGATGTAGTAGACTTAGCAGACAATGCCTGGCCGGGGGGCAGCACCTCAATAGAGACCGTAAAGGGCTGATAGGGGCAGAAAATGCACCTTGTCGGCCCTCCGTCTTAGAGGTTGGTTTCGGGTTTCGGGCCAGGGTTTAAGGTGAACTGCGCTGCGCTTTTTTTTCAACCATAGGTTTTTGGGTTTTTTTTAAGAAGCCTATCGAAGACCATTGGCTGCAACTTCTTGAAGCCCTGAAGCTGAGGTCTGCGAGAGCTCTTGGAGTCCTGAAACCTTCGAGTTTTGCTGGGAGATCAGGGTTCAGGGTTTAGGGTTTAATGGGAAAATAGGGCCGACTAGGATCCAGGGTCGAGCGTATAGCGATTCTAGGATTCGGAGCCCGAGCCCCAAAGCTTTGATAAGGTCTTCTAGCACGGAACCCTTTCGGCCTACTGGCGATGCCAGGTGATTGCCATGGTGGCGAAGAAGTTCGAGGAGCATGGTCTCGCTATACCTGCAGAGAGGCAGGAGCTTCGGTGCTTTGGTTGCTGAGGGGTGCGCAATATAGCAATATATATATATATATATATGTATATATTCATCTATATGTATATATATATATATATATATATCTATATATATATATATATATACATATATAGAGGGGTTTCAGTGTATGGGCGTAGAGCGCAGGGCTATAGCCTGTACGATTTTGGGCTTTCCCTCAGCCCGCTTTGCGGCACCCTCGCAGGTGTGCATGGGGTTCGGGGTTTGGCAATTCTCCTAAATCCAATGCCCTCAACCCCAAACCTGCTGCTGCTTGTTGCCATCAGGGTGCGAATCGTGATCCAGTGTCTCGAGGCCCGGGGGCGACATTGAGGAGTTAAGATTTACGTTTTCCGGGTTCGTTGATGGATGAGGGTTTGCGACTTCTTTGTGGAGTGCTTCGGATTTAGATCTTGATGTTGGAGTGGCGTGGTGGTGTGATCGAGCTCAGACTCTCGAATGGCATCGTCGTTTGATGTTTAGAGTTTAGGGCAATGCCGATCCTACCATGAGGATTGATAAGAATCCTAGCCCAAGAGCCTTCAGAGAAGCAGGGAATATTCAGATGTGAGGACTCACACCCTGGTTGCTTCAGGGTTTAGGGGTAGAGGCCTCTATGGGTGGAAGAAGGCAGAAGAAGCACTGGAGGGACGAAGCCGACAGGTTTTTCACCCTTTTTGTTTGGTCTTTACTCTTTAGGCCAAACCCTGAATCATGCATCCTTAGCAAATGTGCCTCATTCATCATGCTTTCACCGGAAGCCCGAGCCCTTGCAACCCAAAACCCCACAAGCCCTCCAATCCCTGCAGCCCTTCGCTGGGTCTACTCATTGAAGTTGTCTGGGGTGTTGGTAACTTGGGCGTCAGATCCCTTGCCTGCAAGCGTCTCAGGCTCAGTCAGTGCTAAAATTGCCTTGATCCGAGCCCAGATGATCCGAATCTTCGCGAGTCTTTTGATCTTATGCTCCAGTGCAGCTGCGGCGGGGGACCTCTGTGAGGCCGACCAAAGCCAGCTTCTGCAAAGGCAGCGAGCCAGGAGCACGCTCAAGGCGGACGATGTTCCCTATACATTGCACGACTTAGGGGGCAAATCAGTGTATCTTGTCATGACCGATCGTTTCTCTCGCTTCGGCGGGGTGAGCCAGAACGACTCGAACCCATGCACTGGCAACAACTGGTGCAACGGCACCCTGAAAGGCATCACCAGCCAGCTGGAATACATCAGGGATATGGGTTTTGACTGTATCTGGGTCACGCCGGTGGTCTTGAACTTCTATGGTCCGGACGGGCCCAGTGGATATGGCTACCATGGCTATTGGGCTCAGGACTACTACCAGATAGACCCCAACTTCGGAACGAAGGAAGACCTTAAAGAGCTTGTAGAGCAGACCCATAACATGGGGATGTGCTTCATCCTTGACATCGTCTTGAATCACTGCCGCCCCGTTCACAGTGAGCAAGACTTGAGTGAAGTCAACCCCTTCAACGAGACAGAATACATTCATCAGCTGAACATTAGCAACCTCACCTTCGATCAGTACACTGAGAAGACGCTGGGCACAAGAGCAATCCTTCACCATGTGTACATGTATGTGCACTTTCTTCTTTGGTGGATACGTATGATATACGTGTTTTCTATACGCACATGCATACATACATACATACCTACATACATACATACATGCAGTAGGCACTTTTTTGCACATGCACGCGTGCATGTACATGTCTTTGTGCATGTTTGTCTTTGACTTGTATCTGGTCCCCAAGTTTTTGACGGCTGAGTGAGCAGCACGACCGCGTTGAGCCGGAAATTCTTCAAAGTTGAAGCCGAGGATGTCGGGGTGGCCTCCACCAGCACAGGCCTTGGGACCAGGAGCATCATGCGAACTGCAGTTCTTCTCCAACGGCACACCCGAAGCTTGCTTCTTCCGAGCTGCCGGTTTCGTTATCTCACAAGTTAAGTCTAAGTGTTTTACTTACTGCTTCCTGGTGTTTTGGTGGATCCCTAAGGACGGCACGAACAATGGCACCTACTGCAATAACTATCCAGGGAGTGTTTACAATGCTCAGACCTACTTTGGAGACAGGGCCCATGGCCCTCCAGACTTGAAGTACTGCGGAGCAGGGAACTACATCTGTCGCGGCTACAATGAGACTGTGAACATCATCGGCTGGTTCTACGATCTCGCAGATTTGAACCAGTCGGTTCCTTTTGTACGGCAGGGCTTGAAGGATTGGGTGCTGTATATGGCCTGGGCCTCGGCATATTCTGGTCAAAGGTTGGGCCGCATACGACTCAGTAGGGTCTCGGGGCTTGCCGCCACCCACTCCTTGTAGGTGTGCTTTTCTCAACATCATCTTCAATTAGGGTTTTGATGGGCTGATGGGGCAACAGTCCCTCTCAGAGTAGTATCCGTATCGTGCTTCTTGTTTTGGTAGTAGTGGTCGTTGTAGTCGCAGTCGCAGTGGAAGGCGTAGTTGTAGTTGTAGTCGTAGTCGTAGTCCTAGTCTTCGTCATCGTAGTAGTAGGAGGAGTAGTAGTGATAGTAGCAGCAGCAGGAGCAGTCGAAGTAATGGTCGTCGTCGTGGTGGTGGTCCTAGCAGTAGCAGTAGCAGTAGCAGTAGTAGTAGCAGTAGCAGTAGCAGTAGTAGTAGTAGTAGTAGTAGTAGTAGTAGTAGTAGTAGTAGTAGTAGTAGTAGTAGTAGTAGTAGTAGTAGTAGTAGTGTAGTAGTAGTAGTCGTAGTGGTAGTGGTAGTGGTAAGTAGTAGTAGTGGTAGTAGTGGTAGTGGTAGTGGTAGTGGTAGTAGTAGTAGTAGTAGTAGTAGTAGTAGTAGTAGTAGTAGTAGTAGTAGTAGTAGTAGTAGTACTAGTAGTAGTAGTACTAGTAGTAGAAGTAGTAGTAGTAGTAGTAGTAGTAGTAGTAGTAGTAGTAGTAGCAGCAGCAGCAGCAGGAGTCGTCGTCGTCGTGGTCGCCGTGGTCGTCGTCGTCGTCGTCGTTGTTGTAGTGGTTGTGGCGGTGGTAGTGACAGTCGTAGGGGTAGGGCTAGTCGTATTGGTAGTGGCAGTCGTCCTCGTCGTCCTAGTCCCAATGGTGGCTTTTGTGGTTGTGGTAGAAGTAGTAGGAGCAGGAGTAGTAGGAGTTGGAGTTGGAGTAGGAGTAGCTTGGTGGCTCCGGGGGACTTCCGAGCTTCTTTCCTCTTGTGCTGCCCGATTTTGAGATTATATTCTGCACACGTTGCCATAGACTAAAAAACATGTGTATAAGCAAGCTCGTCCGAGGAAGACAACAGTGTTTTTTGTTGTTTTGACTGTTGCAGAGGCGGGAAGATAACATGGCAAAAAGGTCGTCCGAACATGTTTACCCACTCCCCAATCCACCACCACCACCACCACTGCCAATACCACCGGCACCACTACGACAATAGCACTACTGCGATCTAGCACACAAGCTCTGGAGCGGCGCTAGCACACACACACACACACACACACACACACACACACACACACACGCAAGCAAACATGTAGGCGCACACATCAGGACACACACACACACACGCACACCACACCCTAACCAAGTTCTCACCACGTACCATCACCGCTGCACCCCCGACTGCACTCCGCAACACGTCCCCACCACCACCACCACCACCACCACCACCACCACCACCACCACCACCACCACCACCACCACCACCACCACCACCACCACCACCACCACCACCACCACCACCACCACCACCACCACCACCACCACCACCACCACCACCACCACCACCACCACCACCACCACCACCACACAACGCAAGCAGTATAGCACTGGCAGTGGCGGTAGCACTGCTGCTGCTTAGTGCCTTGCGGTTCTGTAGTTTGGGCTCTGGTATTGGGTTCTGGGGCCCGGCACCAATACTATAATAATAACACTATACTATACTATAATAATGATACTATATAACAATAATATTATACTACACTATAATAATATTTTACTATACTGGCCCCAAACAACAGAAGCGGTTTATCGGTTGAAGGGCTTAGGGTTAGGCAGGGTTGGTGGATGCAGGGTGTAGGGTCGGCACTGCCACCACCATGAGTGTCACAATGACTGCATGGGTTATTTCACCACGGCCGTTAATGGTCGCTGAATAGGCTTCGGGTGAATAGTCCTCTAGGTTAAGTTGCGTCTAGCATGTACAAAATCACTCCAGAGTCGTGTTCGGAGTTTGAGCTTAGTACTTTGGATGAAGATGTCCAGGTCACAGAGTATGCAATAGATGGCATTCGTCTGGACACGACGCCTTACATGACGCACGAGTTCTTGCAAGAGGTTCAGGACGCTTCAAACGTGGGGGAACATCACCGAAATTTAAGATGCCACTGCTTGTGGTCTTGTTTTCATATTCGGGAGTCTCGGGACCTCTATAGGTACTTTGCTCTGGAAGGCTCATCCCGTCCTTGTTTCCGCGGAGCTGGTTTGAGGCCGACATCAGGAAAACATACAGCCCGAACGGGTTCAGCGGAACAAGCCCCGCAGAAGCAACCTTTGCCGAAGCCGTAAGTTGCCGGCAGCCCATGCATTCGAGCATTCAGGGCTCCAGGCCATTCAGCTTCGTCTAAACCCTAAACCCTCAACTGTGATTCTCTGAAGGGTAATCAGAGCTTCTATCGCCTGGGACTCGCTGTAGTTCATATTTGGAAGTCTCTGACAATATTGGGCCCTGAAGTACATCCTCTAAGCAGCTAGCTTCCTTGCGAAGAGGAGATGCTCCATGCGCTCGATAATCCGATCCACATTCTCGGAGAGGTGACGTCCACAAACCTCAGCTTTCATGCTTCCTACCAGGCCGAACAGACGAGGGCGGCATTCAGGCTTTAGGGTTGCAAGCCTGATTGGGGTTAGAGTTTAAGGCTTAGGAAGTCCGCAGCATCACATTACTCGACTACTGCCGTATTCGTGGAAAACCTTCGCTAGTGGAAGGATCATGCTGAACACCGGAACCAGCCTGCGTCCAAGTGTTGGATCCTCATGTTTCCGCACAGGTACAAGACGGAAAGGATGTCTTGGCTGGCCTTGAGAACTTTCCCTTGACCTACATGGCGATGCCGGGATATTGTGGTTGGCCAAATGGGCCCAAATCTCCAGTGGCTCAGTTCGATCTCACCTACCTGGCCATTGAAATGACTCTTCAGCAGAAGCCGCTAGACATGAACGGAGCTTCGCCTCTTGAGTTCGGCTAAATAAGGTCCCTTGGGGAAGGGCCCCGGCCCCTTAGTGCGAAATTTTTTGCACTTCCCAGAGCCTCCAAAACCCCTTAGTTAAGGAATGTACCTTAAATCATATTAGGGCTCCTATTATAATTTAAGGTAGATTCCTTGATTAAGGGGTTTTGGAGTCTCTGGGTTATTTCGATGCCCTACATGGACAGCTAGACAGCCCGAATCTGCCGAGGTCGGGGCTCTACAAAGACCTGAACTTGCTCATGAACATGATGGACAACCAAGATCCTGGGCTCTTCTTCAGGATGTGAATTTAAGTTACCATATAATCAGAAAGCTATGATATTTACTATGGATCCCTTTTTGGGTAACTTGCGTTGAACCCTAAACCCTCAACTCCTCAACCAGAAGCCAGGATGAGACACCTATTTGGGGTCAATATCACATGCCCGGCGCTGGCGAGGTCGCCGAGATGGAAGAGTGCGCCATCTTCAATTTGATCATTCGGGGTTTAGGATTTGGGGTTCGAGATTTATGCAGTTCTTTTGCTCATCTACTGCGAGCATGTTAGCTGTTCAAGGGCCTTCTTGTGTACCTGCAGTCTCTGAAGCCCCTGCCAGAAACCAAATCCTGACCCGAAGCATGGATTCAAGACCAGGATACCAGAAGTTGATCGAAGTAGAGCAGATAGACTGCAGGCTAGATCGAAAGCCTAGGATTGAAATTTAGGGCAAACAGGGCATGGGAGGCAGCAACTCGACTATCAAAGGTTCGCGCTCTTCGGCGCAGGGGGATGTCTTGGGTACCCGGTGCTGGTCCGGAACGCCTGGGCCTGGCTCTTGTTCGCCAAGGGCATGCCGGTCGTCACGTGGGGAGACGTCCCTGGACCTGCAAGTTGATGTTTGTTTCGGTGGATTAGTGACAAGGGCATGCTAGGGGAACACGGGAGGAGACTTCGGAGTTTTGGCCTCAGGCTTGAAGGCTCGCCTTTTTTCTTCTCACCCACACGTATCTGCAATGGGAGCGTAGTTTTTCGTGTGCTTTCCTGTTTTTTCGTTGGTTCAAGATGATGGGTGCGATCTATAAGGAGCTTCTACTTCAGGCGTTGGGGGAGCAGGAGATTACGGTGGGGGCTTAAGGTGATCCGACGGTGACTCCCAGGAGCAAGGCAATTCTGCGTACAGGAACAGCCTTTGGCAGTTCGACTGGGACAAGACCTCCTGGCAGTATCAATTGCTGAACAAGATGAATGCAATTCGACGGTCCCGCAATGTGGCAAAGGCCAGCCAGCAAGTCCACCTACAGTACAAGTGTCTCGGTTGCTCTGGAACATCTGCTGCTTGAGAGAAAAAGTGCAGATTGTCAGTTGTTTCCAGAGTTTGCAGAGCAGCCGAGGTCGAGATTGGTGTTCTCGCGTGGCTGCGGCCTGGATCAGGTATTTGTGCTGACGAACAACCTTGTTCTGGCAGAAGGGCAAAAGGTTGGCTATTGGTTCCGACTACCTCGTCCTCCCCGAGGTATGATGTGGAGGGATGCATTGCGTGACCAGTACTTTTATCGCGCATGGTGGCGGGTCATGGCATGGACGACGGAGCCGTTGGTCCTGGTTCTGGTGCCACTCGGTCCACTTGGTGCGACACAGGCATCTGTGGAGACACAGTGAGCCCAGACAGGAGGTTGCTCGATTCCAGCATGAGCCAGTGCACGCACGGCCGAGGAGCATGATGCAATGGCACCCGGCTGTCCTGGTACTAATTCAGATGTACAGCTCGTGCTGGCAACGACGTTGCAGACGAGGTTTCCCCCTGGTCGCAGAAAGATCTCCGTCCCTCTCGGCACACTACCATACTTCTATACCACTTAATGACTACTACCATTTTCTGCTAGAAATACGCCATATACTACATATACGATATACTGTTCATATACATGACATGCTTGAAGCTCTAGGCCCAGTTCGCCTGTAGGTTCACGCACCTCCAAGCCCCAAGCACAGCCAAGCAACACCCCAAGCGGCGGACAGGGCCCAGAAGCAAGCATGAACGCTCCAAGGCTTTTGCTGATGCTTAAGTGGGCTTACTACAGTAGTTACACCTATACAATACAGTACTATGTTGCACCATACTACACTCTGGCATACTATACTATACTCGGCTATACTATACTATGTGTTACTATACTATACTGCACTATACTTATACTATACTATACTATACTGTACTATACTATGAATATTGAATATAGTTTAATATACCATAGTGTATGTAGTGTTTTTTGGTTTGGCGTGTCAGGTCCAGGTTTTAGGCATGTGAGGTGTCTTCTTGAAGCCCGGGCCACACTGGGAAGACCACCCTGAAGCCTTTGAGCCGGGGGCCGTAGAAACCTAAGGCCAAGCCCTAGAGCCCGAACTCCGTAAACCCCTGAAGACCTAAACCTCGAATCTCAAGCTCCACACGCCAAGATTTCCAGAGCCGCAAGACCTCACTGCTCGCTCATCGAGTTCCCCATCCCCTCCTATCCAGTCACTCCCCAGGATCCGACAAATTGAGCCATACGGGTTGAGATAGTTTTTTCCAGCTGTTGTACGGAGCTTGGAACCCCCAAGCCCTAAAGTAGCGAGAACACACCAAAATCTAGATTTAGCATGTCAACTTCACCCCCCCCCAGCAGCACTTACTCTTCCTGGTCCCTGACTGCAACTAAAGGGCTAGCATATGGCCTAAATAATTCCGAATACGATTTTGGGGGTTGCTTATCGTAGTTATAGTATCATATGCCCCAAAACCCTATTCAAACTGCTAAGGCCCCTGTACACCCAACTTGATTCGCGAGGCGGGCCATGGCTGGCTTCCTCCCTTGCTTGGTTTGGAGGTCCAGGAGCACCTGGGTGCGTGTACAGTAAAAGCCACAAAGTTGGAAACCGGATAAAGGCCAGATAGTGCTGGGATTCCCTATACATGACTCTTAGGGATTGAGGCTCTGGGGTTTCCAACTTTTGGGCTTCTACTATAGGGGCCTGTGGGGTTGAGGTTTGGGTGTTCAAGGTTAGGGTGCTCGGCTAGGGCTTTCCGGTTATAAGCTTTCAAGGCGTTAAGCGTTTTCGGGTTCAGGTCTTTGGGGATTTTGCATTTAAGGTTTTCGGGTTTAGGTGTGTAGGACGTCAGAATGGGCTTAAGGTCAGGCTTTGCGGCAGTTTTGAGGGTTTCGGTTGTGGTGTCTTTGGTTCGGGGTTGGGCCGTTTAATTTTAAGTTTGCAATTCCGAAAATTCAATTGAGGAAATTTCTTTGAATTTGGGGTTTAGTTATTTCGGTGGACGTTGGGCCTTAACACACCAACAAACACAACGACCGCCTCTTATCGGGATGTTGGGTTTGGGCGGGGTTGTGAATCCCAACTACTTGCGAAAGGCTGCTTTTGCTTTCACACTTTGGAGCAGTGGACCTTACTTGCAAAGCCCGCGTTGTTGCTGTATTCTGCTTGCAGCTGCCTTTATTTGTTGGCCCGGTTGCGTTTTCAGAACCATCGTGTGAAGATATTTTAACCATTCTTCTTGGTTCCTTCACAGCCGAGAAGAGGCCAAACACATGAGAACCTCTGCATCATGGAGAAAGACCATCCAGGATCTTCAGGTGTTTCAAGTCTTCTCAACCATCGACCCTGCCTTTCTGCGTAGTACCTGGCGCTTTGTGGCAACTCTCGAAGTCGCCATGGTATCAACTCAACTCATGATGTGCTCGCCGCCGTCAGTGTTTTTGGACTGCAATTCAGCATGACAGCTCAGGGCAAGCAGAGTACCTGTCATTGTCAGCGCCAATGCTGATATAGTTGCCAGAGACCAAAATGGCCTCGAAGAGGGGTCACTAGTCATAGCGCTCAGCATACCCTAACATGTCAGCATTTGTTATTCCGCGCCAGGAAAGCGGGACGCTGCTTGACCCTACTGTGGTCGTGAAGGCACATCAGGAGGTGTAGGACTGGAGTTCGGTTCCTCTGGTTGCGGGTTCGTACATACATGCTTACATACCAAAACTTACATCCACACACACATGCAGACATACTTGCAGCCAGGCATGCACAAGCACGCATGCATGCATACACAGCGTACATACCTGTATACGTGCGTACATATACGTGCATCGTCTTTCAAGCCCTATGTTCAGTCCTTACCCCTGAACCCAAAATCTTATGTCCTCCAACGCAAGCTTTTCTTTACAGCTGAAATCCTGGAGGCAGTCCGTGGCAGGGGTGCCATCGCGGCTGGCGTGCAGGCTCTTGCGAGCCGGGTTAGCGTTAAGTTACTTGCAGCTTCATGATCTAAGCTCTTGGGGGCTTGGTAAGGATGATGCTGATTTCCACATGGTGTTGCTGTTGTGGTGCTTTGGGGCTGTGGAGGTTGTCACGAGCGTGCCTTGTGGCGTTTGCAAGGGGGCTTTTCGTTCGAACTCTGTCCTACGATTGTCCGATGCTCTATTTCATCCGTGAGCCAAATCTCCCAAAGCAGTTGCGTTCTTAATCCATTCTCATTCAACCGGAAGCAACAGGAGGACACAAGGTTTCCTCTATTGTCCAAGGCGCTGTACGGGTTCACACAAACTCCTGACGCGGTAATTCTGGCACTCGGGCTTGCGCCAAGGCAAACCACTCAAAACTACACAAGAAGGGTCCGAGATGTATAATTTTGGCGATATGATGTGCTTGCTGCAAATTCGATGAAGCTGCAAACTTGAGCAGGCCTGTATGCCACTGTATGCGTCTGAAGGACATGACTCCACCCTGGCAGTGGCAGACAACAAAATGCACGCTTCCAAATCAGGTACAGGTTCGAGCTCCAATTCTTAGGTGGGGGTTTAGGGTTTAGAGACAGCAATTCCATGTTAGGTCGGCGATGAGATCTTAGCCATTGGCCAGACTCCTGTTGCCGGGGCCCCCAATGGGCCTCTGCAGAGTATGGTTTGAACGGCCGATCAACAATGCAACCACAGAAGGCAGTAGCTCACACGGGGGATACTGAGCCGTGATTGCAAATCCTTGGATCCATATGTAACCCAGCCAAGCTGGGGGTCTATGCACCCCAAACCTTCACCCCAAAGCCTAAGTCCTTGCACCCGCAACCTGAAAGCTCATCCCTCCACGCTACACGTGACAGGTTGAATCGTGAAACTGGACACGTACCCATGTTTCATATTCGGTTGAAGGTTTGGGGTGTTTCATGTCAACAGAAGAACATTGCGCTCTAACCCCCTGTCCTCACGTCCAAAAACCCTTGTACGCCCTACGCCACGAGAGTCCCAAGCCCTCAACCCCACACGGTCTCTTGACCGCAGAATGCGTCAGTAACATACAACTTGTCATTGGGAAAAACCGGGAATCGCAATTCTTAAAGGACACTAGCTTCTGGACCCGTATAGTCCTCAAAGCTTAGCCTCATATGCCCCGAGCTCTATCATGGCTTAAACTTGGCCTCCAACTCCTGGCCTCTGGGCCTTCTCACTGTAGCACGGGATGTTGCTGGCGGACGGAAACAGAAGCTCGAGAAAAGGAACAAGCCTTTAGCCCTTAAGCAATGACGGTTTCATTGCTTAAGGGCTCCTGAATCCTACACCCTACCCTGAAGCCCTGAAGCCCTAAACCCTAAAACCTTAAACGCCCCAACACCCTTAAACCCTACACCGTAAAGGCATCCAAACCCTCCACCCCAGAAGCCCTAAACACCCCAAAGTAAAAGCTAGAAAGTTGGAATACGATTCTCCTAACCCCTCTATGGTCAATTATAAGGTATCCTACCCTGAAACCATATTCCGACTTTCTGGAGTTCCCTTTGAAGCCGCTTAGGTCGATCTGGTGAGCATGAGGGAGGGCCTTAGCGCCTTGGGTGACCCGAGAAGAGGGAATCCTACTCTGGCTTTGAAGCTCAGGCGCCAGGGCTTTTGGCGTTGAGGGTGTGGGATTGAGGCTTTAGGGTTTAGGGTTTAGGGTTGAGGCTTCAGGGGCTCTAAGGAAGCTTTGGGGTCTAGGGTTTGAGGCTTTGAGGGTTTCGGGAATCTGGCTCCGGCTTTGAAGCTTAGGAAGATTGGAAGACGTTTTCCGTCTGTAGGCTGTGAGCGGTTTGGAGTCTGCTGCGGTTTGCTCCGTGATTCAACTGGGTACGTGACTCAGATTGTTTTGGTCAAAGGGATTTTTGAGTTCTGGGATGTGCGGTTACGGGGTGAGAGCTGTGAGACTTCATGTCAAACGAGACAACCTTCTTGTCGCATTCTGTCGAGCCGCGAGTGTGATGATGTTCGTCATTCCAAATCGGTGGCAGTTCATAGCAAGACCATGAACTCGGGCTGAGGCACAGGTAGCCCAGGTCCGCTGTTCCATTGCGCACATTGCCGGGACCCGTGCCACACGAAGATGAAGTGAGGAAGAACAGCCCTGGAGATTTGGCCCTAAAGGGAACTCCAGAAAGTTGGAATATGGATTAATGGTAGGATCCCCTATAATTTACCTTAAAGGGCTTACGATAATGATATTCCAAGTTTCTGGCTTCTACTGTAAACCCTAAGCTCTGATACCATGCTTTTCCGGCAGGCGTGCTGGGCGGTGTATTGAGGTGAGCCTCGAGACCGAGCGTTCCACCCCCAAGGCGGAGGAAAGTGGGGGCTCGCAAGTTAGTGGAAGTAGACAGAAAGAACTGCTTCACAAGCAACATCAATGCACAGAGTAATTCATCTGCAGAAACACGGCTATTTCTCGTTAGTGGTTTTAAGGCTGTTTAATGCATACTATAGGGGGCAACACTGATCATGAGACAAAGCCTCGCGCATGCAGGACTACGTGGCTTCGGAGTGACCGGGCGACAGACGGTTGCCCAACATCGCTTGAAAAAGATGCGATGTCTGCACTCTGACAGTCAACTGTAGCTATAGTGTGAGTTGTATGCTACAGAACAGTATCGTATAGTATAGTAATCACAATACAATACAATATAGTATTGTGTGTATATATATATATATGTGTATGGTAAAGCATAGTATTGTGTTGGTGTCGCCACCCACTGACGTACGTATGCTGCCGAAGAGGATATACTGGGCGGCTGCCGTGCGAGTCCGAGGCGTGCCCTGGGGCTTGCTGTGTGAGGTTTGAGGACTTGATTCGAGGCGCTCTCTGGGCAACTTGTGATCCACAACTCGCAGCATTGTCTTTCCAGCCCCGAGTGATAGCAGTGTCGTCGTCTCGTTTCCCCTCCTGCAATGGTCCAACATCGGTGCTCGATGCTGTCCTTGTTGGTGGCCGCGTCCCTTCTAGTTGGCGCGGCGGGACAAGGTGGCGGAGGTGGCGGAGGCGGCGGAGGAGGCGGAGGAGGCGGCGCCGGCGGCGCCGGTGGAGCTCCGGCTCCTCCTCCGCCCGCTCCAGGAACCGGCGGTGTAGCTCCGGCTCCTCCGCCATCAGGAGGCGGTGGAGCGGGTGGCGGAGGCGGAGGCGGAGGGACAGCATTGACGGAGCCGCACATCACCATCAATGCCGACGTGGAGTGCAGGACGATCGGGCCGCAAACCATCACCGGCTACATTTACTGCGACAACTACTTTGAGTTTTGGTTCAATGGAGTTCTTGTGAAGCAGGACCCGATGACCTTCACGCCGCACAACGCAGTTGCTGTCTCCTTCGAATGGGATGGCGTTTCCGACAAGGAATACGCGATTATGTGCATGGACTACGCTAGCAGCTCCGGGTACGAGTATGTCGAGACCTCGAACCCGGGACTTGGTGATGGGTCGCTCATGGCGGAGTTTTCGGATGGCACTGTGACTGGTGCTGCCTGGGACGTTTTCGTTCTGACACACGGGCCTACCGATGCGTCCATTGCAGCGGGTTGCAGCAGCAGCAATCTGGCACCATGCGCGGTCGTTTCGTCGGCAGAGCCTGCAGGTTGGAAGGCTGGTGGCTACCAGGCCAGCGGTGGTTGGGTGTCAGCGACTGAATACAGCGCCGCGCAGGCGGGTTGGGGCAGGACCCCGATTTGGGACGCGACCAGGAATTGCTGTGGCACGGCCACAAGCCCGGCAACTCAGGAAACGCTGACCAACAACGGCGGCTGCTCCGTCAATTACGACAGCACCGACCCTGCCGGGGTTTCAGTGACAGTAGCGGAAGATGAGTGCTTGGATCCGAAAGCATTCTTGTCAGAGACGAGGTCGAAGATGATTTGGTCCTCCGACTTGGAGCGGGACAACAAGCTCCTGTTCCGCATCACCGTGCCTGCCAATGCGGCCACGGTGGTGCAATGCCCTACCTGCGGTGCACCAACGGTCGATCAAAGCACTCAGCGAGTGCGCAAGGAGTTGCGAACGCTGAGCACGGCAGATTGGAAGAAGGTGACGGACGCCATGTGGATCATGAAGAACACGGCGCAGGCGGCCGGTGTCCAACAATATGGCCAGGCATTCCGCACCTATGACTACTTCCCGACCAAACACGCCGCTGCGTATTCTGATGTGCGCGGCGACCAGGCTCACTTCGGTCCTCAATTCATGACTTGGCACAGCGCTTTCGTCTTGGAATTCGAGAATGCGCTGCTGTCTGTGGACAGCACGATCGGTGCATTGCCATACTGGGACTCGACAGTGACCTCTCCGTCCATCTTCTCGGAGACCTACTTCGGAAGTGCTCCTGGCTCAGGGTCCAACTCTCAAGTTGTCGACGGTGCCTTCCCGAACTGGTGGATCAAGACGGGCTTTTCCTTGTCTGATTACAACCCAACCGGCAGCTCTCCATACACTGGCTCGCCCATCGGAATGCTGCGGGGGCCCACCAACAACAATGCGAATGCCATGATGACACGCTTCGGCTCAGGCACTTACTCGTACGATGCCAACGAATTCTGGATCTGCGCGAACTTGGACGGTTTCTGGTATGACTGGTACAAGTGCGTCGAGGGTGATGCGACTGTCAGCGGGAGCCTCCACGGAGGACCACACGGGCAGGTGGGCAGCAGCTCGGGCGGCAACAGCGGCGACTTCGAGGACCCGGTCACGTCGCCGAACGACCCCCTCTTCATGTTCCATCATGCAAACGTGGACCGTAGCATGCGTTGGTGGATGCGGAAGAATGCAGCCAAGCGCAGCACCTTCTACGGCTTTCCTGCAGCTGACGCCGAAGGAATCCGCGAGAATACCGGGAAGAGCTACTATGGGCAGAACCTCCTGGATGTGATGTCCAGCACGTGGGGTTTCACCGCTGCTGACCTTGGCTTCTCCGGTGCCTCGCCCGGCTTCCAGACCAATGCGGATCTGCTCTGCCACAACGGGCCCTCCACGAGTGCATACACCTATGACACGGAGGTGGCATGCTCTGGAGGAAGCGCAGCCTGTTCGGCGGTTTGGGGCGATGCCACGACTACGCAGGCCGGGACGACGACGCAGGCCGGGACGACGACACAGGCCGGCACGACACAGCAGGCAGGGACGACAACACCAGAGGCCGAGACGACACTCGCCGGGCTTGCGACGACAGAGGCCGGCAACACACCGGCCGACACGACACAGGCCGGGACGACCGAGCCGGCGACCACGATAGAGGCCGCCACCACTCTGGCCGGCACGACACAGGCCGGGACGACTGAGGCGGGCCCGACCCGCGTTAGCAACACGGGCCCCCGACAACACACAGCAGGCATGGTCTTGATGTCAGGTCTCTTGGCAGCCTTGGCCGCCAACTCATGAATCACTCAATTAATGAATCAGTCTCTCGTCAAGGCATTTTTTGCAAGTCGGCGAGGGTGGAGAAGCGTTGCTATGATGCGCATTTCCCCTCCCCGGCTTTTCACGGCTTTCTATGTCTGGGCGAACATCGGAGTTGCGTCACCCAGCAGAGAAGTTTTGACATGATTTGGATTTTCCCGAAGCTGGTTCATCCAGTTCTGGGAGGCCCCTCGTGTCCACATGTCGGCGATCGTCGGCGAATCTCCATAGAAGTGCAGAATCCTGAGAAAAAAAGCCTGCCAGTCACTGAACCAGCTTGATGCCCCTTCACTTGATTGGCTCCGGCAGCTGTGCAAATGTACTTCCCGCTCCGCAGGGGCATTCTCGAGGCCGCTCGACCGCTGCATGTGCTTCCGCCTCGCTTAAGTCTTGCCCATGTGCATGCAAGTTGGCATTGCAACCCTCATGGGCCTGGCGGCCTGGACCTAGATGGTATGTCATCCGGATGCTTCGGAACTTGCTCTTCAACTGCCCCGAAGAGGCTGCAACTCCGAATCATCGCAGAGGAGCGTCGGAGTTTCCGAAAGTCAAGTGCATGTGTGACACTTCGTTTGGCCTTCTTTGTACTGTAGCTGAACGTAAGGGTGCGGATCGCCACTTCGGGATGTAGCATGCCAATTGGGTTTAATTTTCAGGGTTTAGGGTTCAAGAACAGGCGTGTGCAGAATTCAAGTATTTCCAGCTAAGCGGTTCGATCGCGAAGTCGAAGCTGCGAGCTGCAATCAGCAGCTCAGTCTTTGCTCCCGAGTTTCGAGGATACCGAGCGGTTTGGTTTGTGCCCATGCAGGTAGCTACGCTTCTAACGAAGACGCAGCCATAGTGCTGCCATGCGTTACAACCCTTGCATGAGGCCTTGGCTCATAGGTCACGGCCTTGTAGCCAAGGGCTTCACCCCAAGACTGCAATGAACTAGATCTGGCCGGGAGCTTGGTTCTCCCATCAGGGAAAGTAAAGTTCAGGGTTGTGGTTCCGTTTGAAGGCTGCAGGCTTTTGGGGTTTATAGTTATTCTGAAAGGGGTGTTGGGTTTCGGAGATTAGGCTTGAGGGGTGCACAGCTCGATTGCAGAAATTAAAGCTGGAGGGGTGCGTAGACACCCCCAAGAGTTCAAACCCTCCCTCCTCAGGCTTCTTTTCAGCGGAATTCTATGTGGTTGTCAGGATTCTGACTTCCAGAGTACTGTCGTCGGAAATCACCCAACCGTGGTCTCTCTTCCATCACGTTGAGAATCGGAAGATGCCACAACTGGCCACGGCAACAATCACATCGTTATTTTCGCTGTCTTTAGTATACGATCTCGTTCAATCTTTGCATGGCCCTCGTAAGTATGGGCCACACGGGTTTTAGGGCGTCGTCTCGACCTCCTAGGTTCTAGACCCTGGGCCCTAGTCAGATAGGGATGTTAGCCGCTCCAGAACAACCCGGAGCCCAGAACACTGTACATCTAACACCCGCTGCACCCCCAAAACCACACCAAAAAAATGAGCAGTTCGCATTTCTTTTCTCGATATTCAAAGGGAGAGGGATGGGTGCGCGGTCGGGCCGAGAGCAGGAAGAGCGGGTTTGGGGTTCGGAGCTGCTTGGAGGTGTGGAGCTGTAGGCTTCGGAGGCGTTTTTGGGATTTGCTGGGTTTCTGGTCGGTTGGCTGGGAGGCGTTGAGGAGGTTTAGTGTTCTTGTTTGGTGCTTTAGCGTTTCAGGGTGAGCAGCTGATCTGTCTCCCAGGTCATTCCGGGCTAACGAAGCTGCCGAAACTGCCAAAGTGTGGGCCTCGACCTTGTCGTTGGGGTTTAAGGTTAAGGGGTGAGGGGTGTAAGGTCTAGCTGCAAGGGGATTTGGATTTTGGGGCTTGGGGTTCAATTCGATGAGTGGTGCAGACTGCTGGCCTGTCGGGCTGATGCGTGGAACCATTTCGAGCTCGTGAAAGTCACAAGCCCCGAGCTGCAGAACCTACTTCAAAAAAGCCCCTGATGGCTTGATCCCTTGCCCGCCGCAAGGAATGCGACTGCTGAGCAGTTTCTGCCTCCTCTCTGCATGCCTCCTCCTTGCAGGCTTGGGAGATGCCCAAAGCCCAAGTAATCCCGAAGTTTTCAATAACAAGTGACAGTGATCGGTCATCATAGTCACCATGTGATCTGTCTTATTGTCGACTATGAGACGAATACGACTAAAGACATTCCTACGGCGATACCAGCATCACCATCACCGCACGCATGAACCGAATGGCCCCCCCAAACCCTGAGAGCTCGAAAGGATCGCAGCCCTTAGGGAGAATTTTGTTGGCTACTCTTACTACGATTGTCAAGGAAACCTTTCCACGCAAGTAAATTATACCCGCCGACCCCCGGACTCCAAACCGGGGGACCCTAGGAGTGCACTTTTTCAGGAGCTTAGCGCTCGTTTTTGCATAATTTTAGCATTTTTAGCAATACTTGATCTAAGGGAGGCTCTTGTCAACAAAAAGCATGACTAGCTGCAGGGAATAGATTTGGATTTTCAGTGTTGGGGACTCAGAGTTGGGAATCCTTGGTAGCTACACGAGGAATCCTCTGTAACTTAATTTGGGGTCTGCAGAATTAGTAACCATATTTCCGTTTAAGGACGAAACCTTATGCCAACTATTTGCATAGACCATAAGAGTCTTAGAGAGCCCCGCAAGCCCCTCTAGACTGGAATTATGCCTGATTGGCGCACCTCCATGTCAAGCTACTACAGCCACGTTTGGAAAAGGTCATGCAGATCACGAATCCTTTGCTGGCTTGTGCTGTAGACGCCTTGCATGTACCGGCCCAGATATGCGATAACGCCAGAAGCAAGTCCTTCTCCATGAATGCGGCCGCGGTTCCTATAAAGATTCCCATGAGGGGTTCTTCACATTTCACAGGTTTTCATTTTCGGGATGTAGAATGTAGAAAACCCGGCAGTATATGCCCGTAAAGTCCTAAACTCACCGGGGTCTCCTGAAGCCTTTGAGGGTTTCCGTGGTTCCTTTAAGGGGCCGTTGATGCCAGGTGATGCCGCCAAGATGAAGGCAAAGTCCTCTGGCAACCTGCAGGACATCAAGGGGCGACTTCGATTACGGGGGGGGGGGAAATAGGGGTAGGATCCTTAGTATTTAGGCGTGCTGGGTGTGTTTAAGTTGTGCTGTTCTAGAGTTCCAGAGCTTGCAGGGTTGTGTAGGGTTTCGAGTTTAGGGTGCAGATTTCGAGAATCCTTAAGTTTCGGGTTTGCCGGTCGTTGGATTGAGGGTATGGGGGTTGTGGACGGACTCCCTGTATTCAGGGCTTTCGGGTGTGGGGTGTATGGAGGGCCTGTTGAGTGATTGGAGCTTAGGGCTTGCTGAGATAAGGCTTCTGACGACAGCTGGGTCCATGAGAGAAGGGGCGCAGGAAACGCCCTTGTATCCCACCCTAAAATTCTGTGTCCCTGCAGTACCCTAAGCCCTTACGCCGCCCAATGTCCCGAAGCGGTCAAGACATGTCTAAAAGGACTCCATGCTGACGCTCTTGGCCTCTACAGACTCTCGTTCTCAGAAGGCGCCGCGGCGATTTGCGCTGTGAGGTTTGCCGGGTTCAAGGTTCCAGAGGTTGGGCTTTCAGGTTGGTTCAAGGTTCGAGAGTTTAGTGTTTCATGTTGCTTTTAGGTTGGCGGCGATTTTATTTGAAACACATTTGGTGTCCGATGTCCTGGAGAGTCACGTCCGCCAGGTCTCAAGCATGGAGAGTATGGTGATGGAGCTCGCCAAGCAGGCCCACCATTCTGCTTGCAATTAAAAGAACTGCTGCTTCCAGACTTTCAGAGGCTCGACTCGCCCTTTGCGGTGCACTGGCATGAAGCTTGTGTGTGTGTGTGTGTCTTGCGCATTGGAGCACTGGTACGCTGGTACACGCCACCGGCAACTTCGGTTCAGCGGAGTAGAGTTCAGAGTTAGGGCCAGTTCTGGTTCAGGATTTAACATGTTTTAGAAATCATTGTTCACCCTAACCCCTTAACCAAAAAAGTTGAAGATGTCGATTGGTTTTCTGGTCCGGCCCGGAGGCGAAGATGGCCACAGCGGATTCCGGCAACACCTCGGAGCCCCTTCGTTGCAATGGTCCACACTGCTGAGCGCCAAGCCAACGTGAACTCCTGAACAGCTGGTGTTGGGGGAAGAGGTTCTTTTGGTTCAAGTCAACAACAGAAATTCAGTCACGCTGCCGCCTTTCTTGACGTACAGCTCACTTAGGGTTAGGCTTCAGGAGTTTAAGATGTATCATTTTTGGTGGACGAGTCTCAGGGATGTTGCGGAGTTCGGCGGGCCAGGAAGGCACCATACTGCCTGCACCCCATGCCCCAACTTGGCCCTAAATCCTAACCCTAAGCCCCCTTAGATACAAGGGGGTTCTCCTGTCTGGGGTAGTACAGCAAGGACCCGAGAACTTAGGGTTCTCCATTAGGCTTTTTCTTTTGGCAGCTCTTCAAGCAAGGAGCTTATGGTTTAGCCTTCGACGAATTGCCAATACCACTGCTTAGCTACAATATATCCCCTACCCTAATCGCTGTATTACACTATATCCCCTAACCGCCCACCCCCGTAATTCTTCCGGGCCGTTCTTTTCGAGGCTCGTTGAGTCCATCAAACCGGTCCTCCAGGAGTTGCGCAGCAGCGACAGGGTGGAGGGTCCTTCGAAGGGGCAATCGTAAGATTACTATTGCTACAAGGAGTTATATCTATCTTTATATATGCCCTTATATCTTATATATATATATATATATATATATGTATGTATATGAGTTTGTATAAAACCGGTCCATCATACTAAGGGTAACTATCAGAGGGTTCAATTTCTGAGGGCTTTGATGGCATCACATTAAATGACTTCTCATCCTGCTGCCCTGAAGCAGATAGATCCCATAAGCCTTTACTGCTCATAACCCTGAACCTCAAACCTCGACCTAATCCTGCAAGCCAGGGTTATCCGTCGAAAGGTCCGCACGATTCCGTTTTCTGAGGGCACCGGATTTAGGTTTAGAGATATGTAGGTCCAGGTCGCTGGGCGTTTTGAGAGCTTGCTCCAAGCTAGCAAGGATCAACTTCACCAGCCATCATGATCTTCTCAATTTGTCCATCGTTTCTTGCTGCAGTTGAAGGATACAAGTCCCACAAATGCCTAAACCCTAAACCCTAAACCCTAAACCTGATGAATCGTGGGGAGCAGGACATGCTGTCGAACGTGTTCAAGGCAACAGATGCGCTGAATGCCAGCTGCGAGGCTCTCCGGTGGACGTCGGTTTTGGGTTTAGGGTTTAGGGTTTAGGGGTATAGACTAGGGCCTCTGACACTCTGCGCTGCTTCTTTCGCGGTTTAACCAACTACCTGTTTGGGGGTTTGAAGGGCTTTAGACCGTATTATCGGGCCAGGATAGGGATGTGCAGGGTTTGAGTCTGGTTGTTGCCCCAACGCCGAGAGTATAGGGTTAATCTAGAATCTAGAATTTATGGTTATAGGGTTGGGTCCTTGGTTTTATACAAGCCAGTGCTCTGACTTGCGCACGATCAGTGTGCTCCCACGTGTGTTACTTGGAAACATCAGAACGCTGCACTGCCGCAAACGCCAGATAGCGCAAACACCGGCCGGCAAAGCCTGAATTGTAAACCCCATGCAACCTCACTTGGCTAGCTATCGGCTTTTCGGTTATGCTGTGAATTGGCGCCTAGGTTATTTCTGTACCCTCGGGTCCTGCTGTGGAAGGCGTCGCGGCAGAACCTGACCACCTGCCCCCAGTTGACGGCACGCGGCCCAGTTCGTGTGAGACTCTGATGCTAAAATATTGCAAGACGACCTCTTCCATTCATAAAACACTGCGATGCTATAGCCGCATGCTCGCACCTCTCGAGAGCGCCCCCCCGAAGTCGGAAATCACAGGAGGACACGCTCTTCCACCCTCCGCACTTCAATGGGAACTGGGAGACTCTGAGGACCTCCGTGGGCACTGAGGGTCTCAGGGCCTGTAGGCTTAAAGTAAAAGCCAGAAAGTTGGAGTATGATTATCCTAAACCCTTTATGGTAAATTATAAGGTGTCCTACCCTGAAACCATATTCCAACTTTCTGGAGTTCCCTTTAGGCTTTGGAGCTTCGACGTTAGAAATACCAGGAGCTGGGAAGGGGAAGGGCCTAGGGCTTTCGAAGCGGAAGGGGCTTCGACAGGCCGGCAGGATTTGGGGCCGTAGGCTTTAACTTTGGGCCTCAGCAGTCGGTGGTTCGAGGTTTTGAGTTGAGGGATCCGCGAGTCGGGGAAGGTGAGGAAGATCCGACACACGCGCTGACGACGAGCCTGCTTTGGGAATAGGGTAAGAGTCATGTTTCTGGTAAGATGCCGTGAGGAGGGTTGTTCTTTTGTGGTTCATCTTTAGCAGGGCTCCTGGTTGATGAAAGCCATGCAAGGCAATCCGCATCAACGTGTCGCCGCCCGGTTCACGATGCTCATGCCAAGCCCGACGACAAGCAAGTGCGAGTCTAGTCAACAAGCCCCAGACCCTACATGCCCTCATCCCTACGCTGTGAGCTTGGTCATGTAGACCTAAGCTTTCTTGATCCAGGAACAAGCACCGCAGCTGTCGGGAAGAGGTCTGACCCCTAAAGTCCTTCGGGCTCTTTCCGGCTTGCGATGTACCTTTATGGCTCAGTGCCCTGGGACTTTAGATTGAAGGAAACGAAAGGTTAACGGTTCAGCCAACATGACATCCCCAGTAACCGAGTGAAAGTTTGGGGCTTGTTGTTGCCATCTTGTCCGTTTGCCACAAGAGTTCACAAATTTAACAACGCCCGGAACGCAGCACCGCTCAAAGCAAAAGACTCGTACCAAGATCCGAACTTCTCAACAGGGCTTCAGGGCAACTCCCTTCGGAGGGTGCCAGGCTCGCAGGTTTAGGGCTAAGGTCCTTTTGGATTAAGGTCAGAGGCGCCCGGAAATCGCGCTGAGGCATGATGGCTATTAAGGTCAACATATCACAGTGAACTGCGCATCTGAACGCATGGCATCCCATATAAGTGCTATAAGGATCTGCGGCTGATGGGCGCAATGTCTCGTGAGGGTTAATTAGCTGTGGACTTTGCGATGAAGAGATGGCTAAGTTTCAACTTGTGTTTCGACGCTGCTCAGGTGCCCCTGTTGAAGGCGGAGGCGGGTGACGCAAGTGAATATGATGATACAGGATTGGGATTGTGAGGACGTTGGCAACAGCTCCATTCTAGAGACGACAATCTCAGCTTATTAATGTTGAACCCTCATGTTCGGGGTGGCAACTTCCGCTCGCAAGAGTTTCGCTTAAAGTCCTAAGGCTCATGAGGGTTCAACTTCCCTAAACCGTAAGCCCCCTGCTCCCTTGGGGAATTCCGAATGCTAACGATGCAGACAGAAAAGAGCCCTCAAAAAAAGAAAGAGCCCCTAAACCCCTAAGCCTGGCGGCCATTGTTAGGCGGATCATTGCTCCACAATGCGGGACAACCTGCTCGCGACAGAGGAGGCTCCTTCAGGGCTTCGTACTTTGGGGTTTAGGTGCGCCCTTGTTCAGTTTGGAGTGTTAAAATAGAGGTCTGAGTTTTTGGGAACGCAATCCCGATTCTTGTCCCTAGACCGAGTTAGCAGTAACAATAAACCCCCCTAGACTACTTAGATTTTGTTGCAATCAAGCTCCCACATCAAACTCCACAAAACCTCGCAGAAACTCAGAGCCCCATACATGATTTTCACCATGGTTCATGACTACTAGATAACTACAGCAGTACACGACTCAGAGGCAAGATCAGTCCGAGGTCCTTTAATAACAGCTTTCTGGAATCTTCCTGCGTCGCCGAGCGGCTTCAGACGCCTTTCAGCACTACCAGACAGTCCTGAGCCGTAATTACCCACAAGTGAAGTCTGCCACAGATCCAAAACCTGGAATCAAATCATCATCGTAGAAACAGAGTTCAAATTATGAAACCTTTTATCTGGCACCGCAAGGATCATCAGCCTAAATCCCAACTCTGATATTGAACCCTAGTACCCTAGCGACCAAATCTTGGTTCCTAAACAGGATATGCCCTCTGGTTCTGATTTCGTGCGGATCACTAGCAGTAACCCTTTACAAATTCCAGGTTAAAGCCACCTACGCTTCTAACTTAATATCTACCAGATCCCGCAAGCCCTAACACACCACAGATCCCCTTTCAAACCCCTTGATACACGATTTTCTATATGTTTAGTGTCCTCTGACTAGAAACATTAGACGAGTAACACTAGGCCGCTTTGGAGACCCCTGAACCCCTTATAAACCCTAAACCCTAGAAGCCCTAAAAGCCCTAAACCGTGAACAGCCCTAATTATCGAGGCCGCTCTGGAGACCCTTCAACCCTTTTATAAGCCCTAAACCCCATGAGCACTAAAAAATCTAAGCTCTAAACCTCTATGCCCTAAACCCGAGGCCGCTTTGGAGACCTTCCGGTCTCTGAACATCTTCAACAGTCCACAAGAGCTGGCGTCTGAGACAGGCCTTGGGTGGCTTCTGATTTCCTTGACAGCAGGGGTTTTAGGGGGTTTAAGCGGTTTTGGGGTCGAGGGTTGAGGGTCGCATTGACAAGGCGGAGTGCGCTTCAGGGGTTTTCGGGTGGTTGTGAACTCCGGTCTTGTACTGGGTAAGAGGCCCAGGGCTTTTAGGTTTAGGTTTATTCGGGGTTCCGAATGTCTTTCGGTTTGTGGGTGTCGTCGAGCAACCGCTTATGGCATATGGTCTGTTGTAGTAAAACCCAGGCTTGGACAGCCTTAAGACCAACCTCAAAGCCTTAAACAAGAGTATGGTAAAGTATTAATCTAATATTTTCAGTTGTTCCCCGGCCCAGTCACAGTTAAATAAAGGTGTCTTATATAAGCAGCCAGCCATAAGGAGCACCAGGACCAGCAGAGATTTTTAGCCTTTCCAGCCAGCCACCCGGCCCTCCCACCACCCCCCTCCCCTCCCCCCGTCCTTCTCAAAAACGGGCCGGGAATGGGGGGCGCGTTGGTGGGATCAAAATGCCACACCCCCCCCCCTCCCGCCCCCCACACACACCCACACACACCACCCCCACCCCCACCCCTCCCACCCAACCCCAGCAACCGCAGAGCCGTGTTAGGGATCCTCAAAGCCCTGATAGAAACCTTGGAGTTGACCCGAAATTCGAAAGTTTCGCAACCTCAAACCCTGTAGTAAGCCTCAACATTTACAGTCTAGAGGCTCCTGGACTAGGCTCATTGCCGACCTCGGGATTCCGATAGCAATTTGCAATTGGAAAAGGGGCCGAAAAAAGCACTAAGCCCCGAACTCTAAAGCCTAAACGCCATGCCGTGGCTTCCGAGGTGCCAGATAGCTTCCTCCACGAGTGCGGAGGACTACTACAAGCGTGCCTTGGCCTGCTTAGGAGTTATAGGCTGGGTTAAGGGATCTTAGAGTTTAGGGTTTAGGTTTTATATAGGGTTTAGGGTATTATGATCCCTATTAGTATTATGTTTTCCTTACGAAAGTCCTTCCTACTATGATTTCCTTATGTAAGTCCTTAAAGAGGTAGGTTATTTGGGGTCCAGGTCGGGGTTGAGGTTTAGTGTTTGGGGTTCTACATGGTTTAGCTGAAATGGGATGGAGTTATAAGTAAAGGCATTATGAGGGTTTTGGAGGGGCTTGTTGTGGTACGTTATGAGTGGCATAGTCTCATGTAGAGGACTTGGGGCGTGGTTCCGCCCGTAAACGCAAGAGGATTGGATTGAGGAGCTAAAGGTCTATGGTTTGCAATAGGCTTTGGAACGTCGGGTTCATTGGGTAATCCTTCCTGCTTAGCATCTCAGCTAAGGCATGTACGAGCACTTCGACGCACAGTCCGCGCAATGGTGGACGGTTTGATGCCCAGATCTCTGAAGGATAGTCGTTGGTGATTCCCGGAAGGTCGTAGGGCTGTTGGGATTTTGATTTAGTTTGAGTTTGGGGCCAAAGGCAGCGTCTCGGGTGTAAGGTTAAGGGTCCAGTAGAAACGATGTGTAGCAGTAAAGTACGTAGTCGTGTTTCTCGTATTAGTTCCCCACTGTCGGTCCTACAGGACCAAAGCCGTTTTGTGGAAGCCCCTCCCCGTGACTGCGCGGAAGCAGGATACGCTGTTTGGGAGTGCAGCTAAGTCCTGCTGCTGCGCTTTTCTCGGCGTCCTCAGGAGAGAAATCATCGGTTTCCACTGGACCCACTGAATTGCAATTCTCAAAAGGCTTTCGCTATTTCTTCTGGAGTTTTGGGCTTTGGATTCCTAGTGAAGGACAGCTTCGGCTCTGGTCTTATTAGTCGCTCTCTCTAGCTTGCCCTTCAAGCCTCTAACCGCATCATCTGGCCGCGTAAAGCCTCAAACCTGAAGACCCCAAACCCCGCAAGCCTGCGGCCTAGCCTGTTTCTTCGAAGAGGAAGAGCAGACCGGCTTTGCAGAAGTGTATCTTTCAGTCTTGGCGAGTTTGTTTAGGCCTTGGCAGTCCCTGTTGAAGGTTGACCCTCACTAAAGACAACTGCTGGAATGCTTACTTATGTATGAATAAATATAGTTACATACCTAGTGAGTACATGACATTTTGGCTGGTTTCGTTAATAGGTGGCAACTCCAATGTTCCATGTCCAGCCTTGCTCCCCTAAGGCGTACGAGCATTTGGACCAGGTCGTCAAAAACCTGACGGCATGGAACTGCCGTTGCCTCATTGAGCCTTTGCTTTAATTACCTTTGGTTAGTAGGGAATGGAGGAATGGGGTACAATTATAACTACTATTACTACCATTCTTCCATTCCCTACTAACCTAAGGTAGCTTTACTGATGCACCCTGGCAAGGCCGCTTCCAAGTCAGCTACGATGCAACGGTCGCAAGGTGTGAACATGCGTATTTGCATCTATCCCTTTAGGTGCGCTCCTCACTACAGTCTGATGTATTGCTACACTCGTCTCGGATTCAGCTTCTTCAAAAAGTCGCCAGGGAAGGTCCTTGAAGCGCTCTGCAAGGGCTTCCCCAAGCCAACCAGGAGATACGCTCGAGCATGCATGTTCATCTGACGATCGTCAGTGAGTGCTAAGTGTGACTACCTGACTTTCATTGACAATTTTTGGGTACGGTGACAGTCGATGCTGATTTTCTTTGGCATACATTGCATGGCATGTGCAGATTCCTTTTGGCATGCATGGCACGAGAATTTGCCGAATGTCGTAAATTGTTTTGGAAACTTCTGGATTGCAGAGTTCTTAGCTTCAAAGGAACCACATCACGAGGCTCGTGTGAAGTCATAGAGGAGATCCACATCTGGCCTCCCGAAGTCAAGCAAGCAGTAGTGTGGGAGTTTCCGAAAATTAGGGGTACCTTTTGGTGTCCTTATAATAAGGACCCTACTATTAAGGTATGTACTATATCTTGGGGTCCCCTATTTTCGGAAACTCCCATGTTGCAACGGCACACCTAGCACGGGATTTCTTTTTTCTTTCACTGAACACTCTTTGTTACTCGTTGTATCTCTACTGGCTTTTAACCCTGAGCCGAAACCCTGAACCCGGACCAAGTGGGGCTGCAACATTAAAAAAGAGCCAGTCGGGTGCACGTTTTCATTGCCATCACGGGAAGTGTCGAAATCGCACGATCAAGGCTCCAAGCCCACCAACGCCTACTACATCAAGTGCCTTGGACCAACAGCTGCGATTCCGGCCTAGACGAACATCTACACCATCAACCCAAACGCATGCCTGAACCATGAGAGTTTAAATGGCATCAACAAGGAGTAGAACTTTCCTTGAATATCTGGCCCAGCAAAGGGTCCAAAGCTTGCTAGTAGTAGTCTCAACACTCACCCAGGCCCAAGGCATCGAAGAGTTCATCGGTTCAGCCTTTCATGTTGGAGGGCTTAGGTTCCGCAAGGATGCTTATCCGTTCACTTCGGGATTTGCAAGTTTCCATTGGTTTCATGTCTATGGGGCCTTTGAAGCTCTACTTGCACTAAAGGGCTTCGTCGTAAGGTTACAGAGTCAACGCCCACCACTGCAGACCGAAACCCTTAAACCCCAAGCCAGACCCTAGGCCCTAAAACCTAAAGCCCTGTTGCAGACTGCGATTGCCAGGAAATTGAAGAAATTGGTTACCAATCGAGGGTTTAGCATCTTCGGGTTGAGGGTAGTGGTTTAGAGCTTCGGGTGTAGGCTGGGAATTTGAGTTGAACCAGCTGATCACCAGGATCGCACATTGGAAGTCAGGACGTTTGTTGGCTTCTGCCAGGCAGGCTGAACTTCCCCCCAACACTAAGGCGATCCGTAGTTAGTGGTCTCATTGCTCTCAAGAGGCCTCAGACGAATCTACAAAGCCTAGCCCTGGACCAGAATCCCCAAACACTGCATCCTAAACGGTGGTTGTCAAAATTGTGGCCTCTTTTTGGGTACCCTAAATCTTAGGTGCCGTTCTTTTAAGAAGGACCCAAAAAGGGACCATACTTTTGACAACCACCTTCATGTGAGTTTCCGAAAGTTTTGCGTGCCATATTTTGGGTCCTTATAATGAGGATCCTACCATTTAGGGTACTATAGTAGGGTCCCCATATGGAAACTCCGACCCAGGGTTGGGCAATGCCAGCGGATGCAGCTCGAGCTCGAGGAGACTGCCTGCGATGCCAGCGACTCAGGGGGCTCCCCAAAGGAGGTCCCAAACCACGAAGCCTGCTTCTGGCTCGCAGGGTTTAGGGTTTTAGGGTTTGTAGGGGCTTTTGGGGTTTAGGGTTTAGGGTTTAATAGGGGCTTTTGGGGTTTAGGGTTTAGGGAGTATAGGGTTCAGTTAGGGTTTAGTAGAGTCTTTGTTGGGAAGGATGCGTGTGAAAAGGCCGAGCAGTGTGTCGGGATTGAAGAGTCTAAGGTCTGGGACTTCCCTGCAAGAAGGGAGCCCTCATTGAGAGACCTCCTCCTCGTCTGATGATCCCCCAAGTTGTATAGCATATACTATAGTACCCTTATAGATCTCTTATAGTAACCCTTATAGACCCCTTTAAAGGAACTACACAGTGGTTGGGGGATTTGTGGCTGAGCCAAGAGGCCGAGGCAGACCGGTCTGGAAAATGCAACGATACAAGCTCAGATGGGCAAACCTGCCCGCATTCCTTCAGACTCATATGGGAGTTTCCGAATAGGGGAACCTAATGTGGTACCCTAAATAGTAGGATCCTTATTATACGCACCCCAAAATATGATACCCCTATTTTCGGAAACTCCCATATTGATTACAATAAATCCAGTATCCGCACCCTTTTGCAAAGCAAGGCCGTTCCTTTAGGCTGTCCTATCTTGCAACCAATGTTCCGTCCAGGCAGACACAATCACTTCCTCTCGCTCCAAACTTGGAAGTCGCGTTGGCTAAAGCTCTGCGATGTAGAGAGAATGTCGAGAGTTTAGTCTACCTGTTCTGCTGGGTTCCTGAATATACGTATACTATACTCTGAACCATTGCAGGAGCCCTTACCCCCTGTAAACGACCCATACGGAACCCTTCCTTACCTCGTCTTTAGTTAGCCACCGACCCCTTGGTGCAGGTCTACAGCAGGACCAACGAGTCCTGTGCTGCCTTGGGATCTTGCGACTTGCCGATTTGTCGGATTTCAGCCCGGATGCAGGGGTTTAGGGGTTTAGGGTTTACGTGTCAACGGGTTTAGGTTGCGGTTTAGCCAGGGGTTTGCGATTCATGCAGCAGCTTGAGGATTTGAGTTTTGGGGTTCCGGAGGGTGTGAGTGCAGGTTAGAGGCAATCCAGTTGACCGCCCTGTTTGTCGATGTTTTAGCTTCTCAAATCCGAACCCAAAGCCTTGAACCCATGGAGACTTAATCTATGCATGCTGCCAGGTCAAAATGCCCGATGGCAGTACTATTCCGAGGCTATCTCGCCTGAGGGGGTTTAGGGGTGGTCGGGGGATGTCAGTCAGCTGTACCGTGGTTTCGTCCCTTTCCGGAGGCTTGTTTTTCACCATCCTATTGTTGTGTGATCCTGCCTTCGTGGAGCTTCACTTTTGCTGAACTGCATCTCCTTGGCTCTGTGGTCTTTCGGAGAAAATTGTGGTGCACGAGCTCGTGTTGAATGTAGAGGGTTTGAGCAGCATGTGCAGGGCTGAAGGCATACAAGTTGAGGATGGTGAATTGTTTCAGCTATGCCGGAGTTTTATGGACCATGCCCGCCACGTGGGTTTCGGTGCCTTGTAGACGAGCCACCGCATGTCAAGTGTTGTGATCTGAAGCGGAATTCAGGCTAGACCCTAAGTTAGAGCCAAGACCCAGCGCCTACGGACGATCACCTAGGGTTCTTAGAAAGGCTGCCTGTGCTTCAGCTGTACCTTCTCAGTGCGCTGCGGAGATAGGGAACAAAAAAAAGGCGATTGAGTTCGGAGTAAGTCGGTCCAGGAGGCACAGTGCATGTCTGATCTGGTACACAAATTCAGAATGCCTCCACTGCTGCCAGCATAGCAGAGTTGGAGGAGAAGCTCCCGGCAGTTCAGTTTTCAGCTTTAGCATCATACTCCCTGAATCATCGCCCCATCCTACTACTGCTACTTCCAGTTTCCTTTGTCCGTGTCGTCAACTCTCCATCGCCATCAGAACCAAGACCATCCTCATCCGACTCCTCCTCCTACTGCTCTTCCTGGTCCGTGAGCTCCTCCTTGTCCTCGCCATCAGCATCTCACTGATCAGTAAGTAGCGTGCGTCTGAACCAACTGCTTTAGCGGGCTTGAAACAAAAGACATGAAAAACAAGAAGGACTTCCTGTAACTGCAACTAGGCTCAAGATGCCCGTTGGCCCCGTGTCGAGGTAGTGGCTTCGAATGCGGAAAGCCTCTCCGCACTGCAGGACGAGTATCGCATGGGCCTGAGTCTTCTCAGGCCTCTCTATGTTCAAGGTTCAGGGCTGTGGGGTGTGCGAGTTTCTATCCCAGAGCTTCGCAGGGGCATCGTCTCATTTTGAATTCTTCTCTGCCACTTGCAGGGTTTGGGGGATCCCAATGATGCCTTCCTGGCCTTTCCTTCATATCCCCGCAATTCGACCTGCAGGTTGGCCATGGGAGGGAGATCCCGGATTTAAATGGGCGTTCCCGAAGCGATTGTATCACCCTCCGAAAGCTTGAGACCTGCTCCCAAAGCCCCGTTTCGGCCCGGAAACCTCACCCCAACTACACGGCTTAGAGTCAGAACGAGCCGCCTGGTGCTTAGTAGGGAACGGGGGAATGGATGATGGGGACTATTCTTTGGGATGTTCTATAGGGACGAGTATAGGGATCCATTCCCCCATTCCCTACTAATCGCCACGGAAAGAATGACCAAGTCCCAGCCCCAAGGCCCCCTAAACCCAAGGAGTCCTCAGAGAACCTTGTAGAGCCTTCTACTACCATCTTCGAACCTCAGTAGTCTAATACTAGTAATCAGACATGATCATAATTCGACTAGCAATAACAGTAACAACAATAAACATTGTGAAGAATAGTGGCGGTACTAAGAATGACATGCGTGCCCCACACCCTCCACTCGTAGAGCCTTTGGTTCCTGCAATCAAAAAGAAACCCTACAAACACAAGCCAAATACAGGGACCTTAAGAATTAGAATAGGGTTCTGGGGTCCATTGTTATGCTATCATCATAACAAAAAGCCACAAAAATGGTATTGGTATTTGTTCATGAAGCCCCTCTACTAAGCCATTATACTATCATCATAATAGAAGAGCCCCCCAAAATAGTATTGGTAATTATCTAAGCCCTCATATTACGCCCGTGATGAAAGCTTTGTGCAGGGGCGACGAGGCGTATCCAGTGCCTCCTCGAGGCCTTCGCCGCAGACGACGTCGACCAAAAACTCGAGGAGTCCGGGGCCTGGAGAGACTTTGGTGGCTTCAAAAAAAAGGAGGAGCCACCAAACATACTAATGGTACTTATTGAGGCCCCTATAGTACAGAACCCTATTATAGATTCCTTATAGAACCCTTTAAGGAGGTTTCAGGGGCTTCTAGAAGGCTTGTTTGGGTTTCAAGCAGCAGCTTGGGCTTTGACCGCCTTCGTCCTTGTCCATGGAATACGAAGTATGGGCTTTCCTGTCTTCCTTAGCGTTCCTTGGTGTATTTATATCGTGTAGAGTCCCAACACCCTAGGCTAAATCTTCAGGCTCCTATACTGGGCCTTCAGTGATTCAGAAGTGCAACAGTCTGTCAGTGTCTTGCAGCAGATATCGACCCCATGCCTCTTTCCTACCCTAAGCGCCAAGCCCTTCAGCCCTGAGCCCTGGGTGCAGAGGTGCATCCAAAAGCGATACAGCACCAGTGCCGTCAATTCAACGTGCCTGGAGAACTTTGGTGCCTTGGACGCCCTCGCTGAAATATTTTTTCAGACCTGGGGCTGTTGGGAACCGCATAGTTACTGCAGGCGCCTTAATGGTTACCTATACCATTTTGGGGGGGTTCCTTATTCTAAATGTAGGATAATGTTCCCAAACCCTAGTTGCTCAGAGACCCCGATGTAGCCGTACAAGCCGCGCAGTTGGTTTGTGCACTCTCATGTGCATGATCTTCGTCGGGATCAAAAGGCTTGATTTCGGCTGGTGGAACCGCGGATTTGCGGTAAAGATGCTTCCTATCTTTTCGTTCGCCAGAATGATGCTTCTGGCTTCTTGAAGGCAGAACTGCAGCTGGTGAATGTATCCAAGAACATGACCCGCAAACCCGGAAGGTACACTCTAGGCCCTGTGGAGGTGGTGACAAGACACGGTCGGAGCGTCGGCATGCTCTTAGTTTCGGGCACTCAGTCAAGCTTAAAGAGCAAACGTTGCCGCCTAAGCCCAAAGCCCCCTTCAACAGCAAGTTGTCCGGTCACTTCGACACCTGTCCCCGTACCATGGTTCAGCCTCGCTGCTGGCATTGTCATCCTATCCTCGTAGTTCGTTTGTAAGGATGATTATCATCAGTCCAAGGAATCAGTCACTCGATACACCTAACGAGATGAGACAACCGCAAGTATATGCCCAAAATCCTGAAGCACGGCCTCGTCAGTTGTGGGTATCCCAGGCATCCATCAGAAGCCGACCTACGTGACGCCAAAAGTCTGCGGCGGGATTGAGGCATGGTAGCTTTGCCTGTTGGATCCAGGGCGTGGGGACTCGCAGGCTCAGGAGAGAGATTGAATTCAGAGCCCACGGACTGAAGCGTAGGTGTGAAACGAGAGGTGGCCAGTCGGATTTGAACTTGCTCATCTCCTTGAAATCCCATCATTCCTAACGCACTGGCTTTCATAGGTCACCTAACCAGTGGGCCCTTGAAGAGCATTAAACTGTTGTCCCTATTTGTTGCATTTACATCCCCGCGCAAGAATTCCAGTCTATTTGTCTCGGCCTAGGCAGACTTTGCATTGAGGGGCTGAATCGTCGATCCACTTTCGTGCTTCGTCCAGTCAGAGGATGTGCATCGGGAGTCTATTTGTTTTTTTGCGTGGGTTTCGCAGTTGTTTCGATGCTTCCTGGAACGGGCCGATCTTCAGATTGCCCATCCTTGATCCACAGTTTGAAGGAGCTGCTGCCCGGTGCAGCATGTGTGTTTAATTGAAAGCACCTGAAAGCCCGAAACATCTCCGGCTTATGTGCTTGTGACTGCATCTCCAGGCGATTCTTTCCCCCGCAGACAAGAACTTCCGAGCGTCTGAGTGGCCCGGCAATTCTGGTATTGAAAGCCATGTAGTTTCTAGGGACATTCTCGTAAGCAGAGAGCATCATATGCTTGAGCCCTACACGCATGTATCCGGGAAATAAGGTACGATGCGCGAAACATTGAAGCAGGACTGGGCAGCTGCTGTGTCTTCTGAACGAGTGCAACAGTGAACCTCCAGCCCTGACATGTAAACCCCAGATTCATAAACCCTTTTCTAATAGCAGCCCTCCACAAGGTCCTTTTCTGCGTCTATAAACGCCGCAATAGATGGATCCCCATTGTCATCATTCTTATGGGAGAGGGGTTGGTCAGTTCATCAGGAGTCCACATGCCATATCAAGGCTGTGAATCCTCGCGGGTGTCAAAGCGGCTGGGTTGTTTTCCATTTGGAGCTTTTGGCATGGCACGATGGGACTCAATGTAGGAAAGCGACTCGCATGGTAGGGGTTGAGGTTTAGGATGCGAGGCAGCTGCCTGCAGCAGAGTCTTTGGTTCACTACCATTGAGACAAACTTAGGGCACTCAGCCTTGAAATTTCTGGCGTGCCCCCAAAAGACGGAGCCTTTGTTTCGAATAAGCATACGGGATTAAACACAATGCTGGAAAAGACACAGTGATGTCCAACCTTTGGTTGCCTCCTATGAAGAAGGCCTCTGTCTTGTTGGCAGGACCTTGTCTCGCCCCGTGCTGTCGCCTCCTCAGGGTTTGTGGGGGTTGCGGGGGTTTAGGGCGTCAGAGCTATCGGGTTGCAGGCTTTGGGTAGTGACGAACCTTTTTCTGTAACGTGAAGTGCAGTCTGTTAGTGTGCAGGTTTTGCCCTAGCTTCGTAAGCCTCGACCTGCAATGTGGCGCAGTGTTGACATGAGGGTTTTTGTGAGTTTATTTGGGGCTCCTGCAGTGCGTATATTCGTCAAGTTTCGAGGAAACTATCGCTAGCAAATATCCTCCAGGCGAACGTCCTAAATCCTAAGCCTGCAAAGGCAGCTGCTTCAAGAGCTTTAGTGCGGAAGCCCTCCATCGACAGTGCAGCGTACATCAGCTTGAAACAAAACATCTACAACCGCCTATGAACGAAGTGTCATCTAAACCCAATGCCCTAAACCCCAAAGTGCTTCGTGTCGGTGCGACAGGTTCGGACGGCGAGCCTTTCTTCCAGTTCAACATGATCCCGAACACCTGGGTGCCCGGGGATGCTTAGGGTAAGGTGTTTTCTAGTCCTGGTCGTAGATGGGTGGTGTAAACGAGGGGTTGAGGGCTCTGGAGCTTCAGCGCTTGCGTCGATGCTCAGAGTGGTTGGGAAGTTGTTCGAGGATCGACACACAGGTCGGTTTGTGATGAGCCGCCTGGCGTGTACTACCACGCGGGAGATCTCCTGTCACTTTCCATGGTATCTGTGCCAGAAGCATCTGCATGCTGTGTGATCTTGACGCTTGCGCAGGGATCCTGTTCGGAGGCTTCATAGACATGTACAACTCAGCAGCTGAGTGGAGGTGTGCAGAGCGCAGGCGATCGAGTGCTCTCTTGAGCGCCCGAGGGGTCAACTTTCGCACGCGCACGCGCACACTCACTTGCAACGTCAGCCTTGCACCCCACACCAAAGACCGCAGGATATGAAACCCCTGGGCGGAAGCTTGTTGTGACTGCGCTTCGGTCTGGCACACTGCTTTTTGTCCCACCTGACATTCCCCAGCTGGGGGAAAGGTGTCGGGTTTCCAGGCCTGGCCACAAACCATGACACCCTCAGCAGCACAGACAGAGCGACTCCATCTCTTTTGGGGTGCTTGCGTCCTCCATCGTATAAGTCAAGATGGCGGTTTCCAGCTCTGCACCCACTATGCCGCTGTACAGGGAATATGTGACGCAGGGCTTTCAGAATTTCAGGCATATCTTATGATCCGGCACCCGGAAAACCCTAACTACCTGAAACCCGGAAGGCCCCCACTAAACTCCAGACCAGAGCACCTAAGCCCGAAAAGCCGTAAACCCTAAAATCGAAAGCCCCATAAACCCTAACCCCAAAAAGACTCTGCTTAGGAGTTCATATTCTGCCTTCAGTCTCGTAGACTGGCTTGTCTTTAGTCGTACTCGCTGGAAGTGCTAGCCGGTTTTCATCTGCGAATGCCCCGAGTAACACCGGGGAGCCCACCCCATTTCGGATGTGACATGCAGAGACTGAAAATCGGGGGCTCAAAAGCGAAAATATGAACCCTACATAATATTTACTCCCTCTTGTAATTGACACCACTTACTAGACTTATAGAATAATTTACTCAAATGTACTCCCTTATCATGTAAGCCTTAACTAGCCCGATAACCCTATACTCCCTATAATTACTATAAACCATTGTAACCCTGAGCAGGTACCCTGGCATCAGTACTTCTGGGGCACTGAGTCCATGGGGGTTCGGTCCTCGGTGGCGACAGATAAGAGCATCATGTTTTGTTCTTGTGGTTGTTGTAGTGGGTATGGTTGCTACTATGGTCTTGGTTATGGTTGTTATCGTGATTACTGGTTGTAAGTTTATAAGTTTGGGAAATTTTCGGATATTACTACTTGCCTCTATTATCGTTGACCTTCGGTATGTCAGGGTTCAGGGTGGTCTCTGGTCTTTGAGAATTTCGGCCTTGGCACCGTCTCAGCTTGCTTTCACATCACACACTGGCCCGAATTAGAGGCACCTCCTCTGGCCTCGCGGGCAAAAGCAGGTACCCCAAATCCCGAATTTCCCAACGCTTCAGCCTCAACCTTCGTCTTGCATAACATAACCTTCGGAACGGCACGCTAAGCCCGAAGCCCTAAATTTTCTAAACCCTCCCAATTTGAATAAGCTTCACTCCCACCGGCGCCACAGATGTATGTGAACTGGGAGGATGCCAAGAGGGCCTGCTGGGAGCTCAGGGAAGGTTTGCGGTAGTCGCGAGTCTTAAGACCGTGGTGGGTCTTACAGTGGTTCTGAGGATGGGGTGGGGATGAATATGGTTTAGGAGAAACTGGGAGCAGGCTCAGTAATTCCGAACCTACACATCCGCATAGATCCCATGCCCGCCACCAGCGGCACGAAGGTGAGCTGGCAACTTCGGTGCGATGCTGGGGCATCTCGGACCAGTGGTGCGATGGTGGAAGCAAGCATCTCAGACTGGGTTGGAAGTTTAAAGTCAGGTCAGGGCCAGCATCAGTCTGTCGCATCCATTGTTTCTTGTTTGCGACACGACGAGTGGAAGCAACACTTGAAAAGGGTCGCAGGTATCGCAAAGTAATACAATGCTAGTGGTGTCAGCAGTGGCAACCATCATCGGTCGAGATGAGCATAAAAAAAACAGCAAAACTGCCATCAACTTTATTGGTCACATTTTCATCGCAAGACGCCCACCAGATCTACGGCATGCCATGCCTGCAGAAGGTTTTGTTGGATGTTGTATATACTACTGCTGAAGGCTGGAACTATACATTGCCTACTGCTCCAGTTTCGACGGACCCAACCAACAGTTCAAGGGTGGAATGCTGCGTCCCAGGCGAGGAACAACCGGTCCCGCTCCCAGCCCTTGTTTGCTGCTGCTGCAGTCCCAAACCATTTCCTGCCCACTTCCTGGAGCAGCTTGAGGCTGTTTCTCGGGGAGCAACACTCCGCCCGAAGTCTAACCCTAAACCCCTAAACGTCCGAACCCTAAACCCTTATACCCTATACACCCTAAGCCGCAATTACTTGAAGAACTGCTCAGTTCCACCTCATCGGAGCCGGCCCGACGTTGCAGCTGGGCTGCTGAATGCAGTTGCAAGCTTGTGTCGCTAGGGTTGAGGTTTGGGGTTCAGGGGTTTAGGGTTTAGTGTGTAAGCTGAGGGTTTAGGGGTTTAGAGTTTGATTACAGGTTTGGATTAGGACCCGACAGGGATTCCCGAAGCACTCGCAGCATCAAATGAACTTGCCTTCGGCTCTGGAGAGCCCTTCCTTCTGGGGATCGTGGCCCTACGCCCTAGAACCCGCTCAAGCGATGAGCTTGAAGCCAGAAACTCCACACCCTAAAACCTTGTGGCCCTGAGCCCTTAAGTCGTTCCTCACAATTAAAAGCCCATATACTCTAAGGAATCAAGGAAATTATTCCTTAGGTGCGGAATCGCTATAGACTTAGGGACTGCTAAATTCGGGACCAAGTTCCTTGGGTTCAATCAAGAGCCCCCCCCGTTGTACTTTAGGGGATATTCCTTAAACACAAGAGCAACTACTAGAGCTACAGGAATACATGCCTGAAACTAGTATGAGATCCTGCCGACATTGGGGGGGTGTTTGAAAGAAACTGCGGATGCATGGTTTTTTGTATAACACGAGAACCATAAGTCTTACAGTAGAAGCCAGAAAGTTGGAATATGATTATCGTAGCCCCTTTAAGGCAAATTATAGGGGATCCTACCATTAATCCATATTCCAACTTTCTGGAGTTCCCTTTATAGAGGCAGTTTGTCTCAACACTGCTCTCTCAGCTGAGGAAGCGATCATCTCAGGGCACATGCATCTACGAGATGGGCTTGGACGGGGCCCTGGTACCTTGTTGGGTACCTTAAATATTAGGTGCCGTATTATATTAGGGACCCAGAAAGGGACCTACTCATAAGGTGCCGTATTATATTAGGGAACCAGAAAGGGACCTTAATTTTGACAACCACTCAAATATCTTCCAAGTCTGTGGCATTTCTGGGTGTTTTGGAGCTTCTCGGATTCAAACAGGTGCAGGGTTCAGCGCTTCCGGTCTTGGGCTTCAGGCTAGGGTCGGGTTTAGGCTCAGGGTTGTGCAAGTGTTTCGAATCGAAAGTCGGGGTTCTTTCGGGCTTCCTACCGTTTTCCAGCGTCTCAGTGTCAGGATTTTCCACAGGATTTAGTTGAGGGCGCGCGCTCTTGCCCTAAGCCCCTGGAAGATCCTTTTTCTGTGCCAGGCGTATGGTTGGTGCTCTTGTCTCGTGAGACAAGGCCTAAACTCCGGTCCACCGATACCCGAAACCTGTCAGCAATCCTCAGGCCCACGAACCTGATTTCCCTAACGCCCTGAACAGCGTGAGCTTGCAGGGCACCCCGGTGCACATGACCACATTTACCACCACTGTCCCCATCTACGACTGCACGTGGGAGGCCGCTGTTGGGACTGGAGTTAGCGGAAGTTCAGCGCAGCTGGGGTTGGGCTGCAATGTAGGATTTGAAAGGGAGGGTTTATTCGGCTGGGGTCTTCAGATTTGGAGTTTTTGCTGCCTTGTGGAAGTCAGCGCTCCGCTACGTGGAGGATTTGGGGGTGCAGCCGGAAAGTTCGGATTGGAGGGCTTTGACAGCCAAAGTCGGGTCAGGCAAGACTTTCGTGTGCAAGTGAATAAACAGTGGCACGAGACATCCTCGAACACTTGTACACACAATGCCGTTGCCGGGAGTCGTACCTCACAGTTCCTGAAACAATAATATCTCCGAATACCGAGGCAGACAACCAGCAGACTGTCGCAGCAACGCAGTTTCTATTAATGTTCCAAATTTCAAGTGCTCCTGCAGCCCGAAGCCCGAAAAGCCGTATTCCCTACAAGCCACGAACGAACTGAACCCTACAACCCTAAAGCCTATAGGTAACCTCACAAAAGCTCCTTACTGTAGCACCCTGCAGACCCAAATCCCGAAGGCCCCCCTGATCCGAAGCCTTCTTGTTAGCTCCAGGTGAACGTCAGTCGCAGCGATGAGGCCGGAATAATTGCCTAGCGGCTTGCACTTCATGGGTTGAGCTGTTGGGGCTAAGGGCTTTCAGCTTCGGGGCTTGGCCCACCAGCACCAGCCACCTGCAGCAGCACCAGCACCACCACCTCAGGGGGTGTGGGGTTTAGGATTTGGAGCTTCGCGCATTGCAACCTCACAGAAGGCCCTGCATCGCATGCACAGACCTCTCATGCCAAGTCCTGAACCTGAGAAATGACGCAACGTCATAACGCCAAAAAGTTAGAGTGCCAATTGGGCAATTTTTCAAGAGGACTCGTAGTTGCTACTTCAGCACACTTTCTTCTGTGAAGTGTCAACCACGGCATATCTACTAAGGTACCTTTTTGATGCTTAAAGTAACAGAGTACTCTTATAACTACTCATATAGCTCTGGAACCTGGGAGTCGCAAGCCATACTCAGGGCCGCCAGAAAGTCTGGAAGACGTACCGCGTGCCCCACCAGGGCTGGGACGAGCGCTACAGGCGAGAGTGGGTTGCCTTTAGTCTTAATCTTGGGGTTTAGCAGTTTCGGGGTTTCCAGCTCTGAGGTAGGGAGGTATAGAGGTTGATGGCAGAAATGCCCAAGCATCAGACGATAACATCCAAGCAGCTTTCCTACCCCGAACCCGGGGCCTTGAAAGAAGCATGCGGAGCAGAAAAATACGTATCAGTACTAGCGGTAGCAGAACCAATAGGGGTGGTAAAAACTGCAGAAGCCGCAGCAGCAGCAGGACGAGGAGGAGGAAGAGCAGCAGCAACAACAGCAGGAGAGAGAGGAGGAGGACGAGGATTGTAAGAGTGATATACATATACACCAGTGGTAGGAAGCAGAATCAGAGTATATTTATGCATCATCCCCAATCTAGTAGTACGGAGAGCTCGGGGAATGCCGCAAGAAGAAACAAATTTTGGAGCGTTGCCTGAAGATCGAGGAGCGGCACTACGGTGCAGAGCATTGGGTAAGAGACCTGAGCGATGTATACGAGAAGCTCAAAGACTACAAGAGCCAGAAAGACCTTCTGGAGAGATGCCTGAAGATCTGTAAGCTGCACCACTGTGCAGAGCATCCGGAAGTGCCTGTGGCTCCCAACAACCTGCGTAATATGTCAACCTCGGTGAATGCGCAAAGTGGAAGGAACTTGAAATTCTTGTTTACCTCTCAAGAGAGGAGCTTTGCACAAGAGCATCCGGTCGTCAAACCATGCTTCTTATTCAGCTGTAAGCTGCTAGCACCATCTCTTCAAAGCCTTCCGCCGAAGAGTCGCCCAAATGACAAGCCTGAACCAGCAACAGTAGCTCAGTACTGTTGAGACTACAGCCTAGTTCTGGCCTCGCTGCCTGGCTGTCGGAAATCCAGAGCGGCTACCAGACAGGACGAAAGCATCCTGCAGCCAAGAGCTTCTTTTCCTCAGCTGGACTCTAAAGGCCTTCCTCAAACTCTTCGAAGGTTTAGCGGCTGCTCTCCGGAAGGTGGTGGAGGACAGTGCCAGCAGGAAGGTGGCAGCCTCGGGGATGCAACAGCTAATACCAATAAGAAGAGTGAGAATACTATTCATAATGTCAAGAGTGATACTACACATATTACTAGTAACAATAATATACACATAGGTATTATCATCTCTGGAGGCAGTGTCTCCATCATGGCGCGATAGTCGTAATGTCGTACAGTGGTAGAAGTGCCGCGACCTTGTTAGAGACATTCGGAATTTTGTTTGGGGAATGCTGGGTCACAGTGCCGGCAGGTGCTCCCAATGGCATCCGACTGCTGGTTAGCAGGCACGCCGCTGGTTCCGTTGCAGCTTCAGGTTTACCCGAGCCTGCAATGAAGTTATCTTCAGCCCGCTGGACAGGGAGAACCACCCGGTCGGTGAAGGTGTTTGCTGCGACGAGGTGCCATCTGTTGGACGGCCTGTCAGAAGCTGCGGGTAGTTGAAGAGTTTGTCTACCAAGCCTGATAGCGGCGGACTCGTCGACATGTTGACTCGGAGCCCTTGGGTAGATGCGCGAAAGATGCATGATGAGCACTATAAGGCAGGACCCACAATTAACATTTATCAGAATACTTGTTCCTATACACAGCTTCTTCCTGCAATCGGCGGGTTAATCCCCGGCGAATTTCAGAACGCCTCAAAAACAGACCCCTTACACCATCATAGGGACCTACGAACCCACTGTGGCGCTGTGAAACGCCCTAATGTCCGACCGGCATAGGTCACCAACGAGGTGGTCTCAGAGCGTCCAGTGGCCTGTAACGGTTTCAAGGCCCAGGGCTATTTGGGCTTTGCTTTGGGAGGCTTTAAGCAGCGGTGAGGTCTTATTCGGTATGAGCTTTGTCTCCACTGGCAATGATTGAGGAACCCTGAGCTATGAGGTGCCGCACACGAGAAGCCTTATCGTAGTCGTAGTTACTACGACTAGTAGGATCTTCAGTGATGCTACCAGTTCGGAGAGATTCATCTAGCTGCGTCTAAGGGAAGCTCGCAGAAGCAAAGCCTGCCCAATCTGCTCCTTGGGTTCTTGGGCAGGACGAGTACAAGAAGCATGCAGGCAAAGACGTTGTGGGAGCCTCAGAGTACGTTTCGGGTTCAAGTTTGGGGTGGAGAGGGGTTGAGGGCTGAGGGTTGCTCGGGTTCTGTCAGTTTCAATCGTGCAGTCCAACCGCCATTCTATGCTATGATGCCCCCGCCTTTTGTGAGATGCAGATCAACCCCATCTAAATCTAAAGCTTTCATACACTATAAACTCTTCGAAAACCCCGAAAACCCGAGCGCCCAGCCCGGGGAGAAGCACATCAAACCTCGGGCGTCTGAGCCTGTGGGCACCTGGGAGGAGGCCCCGCTACGGTCTTATGTAGGGGCTTCAGAAGCCCTTTGCAGGGGCTTTGAGTGTTTGGGTGTTGGGTTCTCTACCTGTTTTGGGTTTCCGTGTTTGGACTCAGTTCGGGTTCGGTTTGGTAGTTCGGGTTTGGGGATCTGGGGGGCCCAGTGTTGGGTTCTTGTAGTGTTTGGGCTTGTAGAGGTTTCGGGCGTTGCCAGCTTTTAGCTAGAAATCGGTCTGTGAAGGTACGGATATGGGGAATTTAGGGCTAATGCGCTTGAGGCCTCGCAAGAGGCCTCCGAAGGTGCTCTATGGTTCAGGGCCACTCCGCCACGGATCCTCAGCCATCAACCTGCAAACGGAAATACCGAATGTCAGGGTCTATGGTTCCTCCGGAGGCCAAAGCGTGTTTGAGTCTTCGTGCCAAGACACCACAACATCGAGACAAGTGGAATAAAGCCCTCCAGCTTTTCATGCCCCTGCTCGACATTCTCAGCCTTCAGCCACTCACCTTTGAGCTTTGCTGTGTACCGCAAGCTACAGTCACAGCCTATTGGTGACCTACTTCCCGGAGCTTTCCCGTTTTGACTGTCATCTTGCAGAGGCTCGGAAGTGGTGTTTGAAGCATGGTGCGGGCTGTGTCGGTATCTTCGACGCCTCCTGGTTTCGGTCAGAGCTGTTGAGTTTCTGGTTTAGGCTTTTGGTAGTTTTTGAACCTGCAGGGCTTGGAGCTTGCGGCTTCTGTAAGTTTGAGTGGGTGGTTTGGGGTTCAGGGTGGAGGGTTAGGGATCACGATTCCGGCGCTGCCGCTTGCCGCAACACAAACATGACAGGCTAAGCGCGTGGATTCCGCTTGGGCTTCGAAGCAGCATGCCCAAACACGGGGTTGGATTTGGACAAATGAGAGCGAAGGTACTGAATTAATATTCTTTCCGAGACTCTGCTATCTTGGTTGACGCATGAGGGCCCATGAGGGGACTGATTGAGTAAGTATAAGGCAGCGTTAATACTGTAGCTACATCTACGGGGCTCAATAAAACTCTTCTAGCACTCCTTGCTTGTGGTCGCGCTCTGTCGGATACTTGTGCAGCATTCGGAGAGAGTGCCGGAGAAGTGCACATCAAAGGTCTGCGGTTAAAAAAACAAGTTCAGCCATAATGTGCCAAGGTGATAGTAGTAACAATCGCCAGAGGAAAGGTAAGGTTGATCATAGCAACGATACTAATTAACAACAATAGTAAGACTGTCTCAGTCCCGAGGAAAGATGCGATGGCGAGGGCTACGCACTGGTTACGAACATCACAGTGGGCGCCAGCCTCAGGACAAACTACGATGCCAGAGCACTGTCAACCGAAAGCTCCGAAATATGAAACCCCTGCTGCCGTAGAAGCCTGTGAGGCCTCCACCAAGACACCCTCGAAACCTCCCCTAAAGTCTTCAAAGCCCCAGCCCCCTGCACCCTCCGAACCCAAAACCCCCAAGCTTTGCAGCCCTAAGCCACGCCTCATCCGCCCGTGAGGCGATTTGGGAACTTCGGAGGACGGCAGCTGCCTCTACGAAAAGCTCGCGGAGCAGTGACGGCTTGGGGGGATTCGCGGCGCCTGCGAAGGCTATGCGGGGCGGAAACTTGGGGAATCTCTGGTGCTGTATATTCTGTTAATATATATATATATATATATATATATGTTTATATTTGTATTTATAATATTTGTGTGTGTGTGTGCGTGTGTAACTACAGAATACATACACAAAAGCAAACAGACAGATTGATGTGGGATACGGTCTGAAGGTTCGGCCTCATGGCTGTGGATTTCTCAGAGTTGAGGATGTGGAACGCCGTGGAACTGCCTGCCAGCAGGCCGGCCTCACACTTCTTCCTCCTCGGAGGACGTTTCTAGGCTGTGGCCTCGGACGCCCGGCTCCCGCAAAGGAGGAAAAATTTCATCCACGCAAGTAGTGGAAACAGCATCTGTGAAGACGCAAGAGCCCCAGAAATGCTAAAGGAGTCAAGATATCTTGGTCGCAGTGGATGAATGCCTGCCCACAGCGAGTCGTTGTAGTGGTGGTAGTAGTAGTAGTAGTAGTAGTAGTAGTAGTAGTAGTAGTAGTAGTAGTAGTAGTAGTAGTAGTAGTAGTAGTAGTAGTAGGAGTAGTAGTAGTAGTAGTAGTAGTAGTAGTAGTAGTAGTAGTAGTAGTAGTAGTAGTAGTAGTAGTAGTAGTAGTAGTAGTAGTAGTAGTAGTAGTAGTAGTAGTAGTAGTAGTAGTAGTAGTAGTAGTAGTAGTAGTAGTAGTAGTAGTAGTAGTAGTAGTAGTAGTAGTAGTAGTAGTAGTAGTAGTAGTAGTAGTAGTAGTACTAGTAGTTGTTAGAGTTGGAATTGTCGTAGGTAGTGACTGTGACAGCAGTGCTAGGTCGTGGTGTCGTATGCAGCGGGCGGCAGCAACAGAACAGAAGCGCCAGCAGCGGCGGCGGCAGCAGCAGCAGCAGTACTGGCAGAAGCATAAGTCTACCACATAAAGTTGAATTGTCAGTCTGCTTGCGAGTGCCAGATGCGTTTTCCTCCGCGAGCTTAGTGTTTTCGTAGTTTTGGGATCAGGATGATGGTCGCTGCTGTTATGATGATGACTTTCGCATGGGTTAACCTGAGTGGCTGTCTACCAAGCCATGGTCCAAGGTGGCTGCGCGTGGCTCTGCAAGCCGCCGAGTGCAGCGGCGTTTTACGATGCTCAATCGGGCAACAGACTGGTGCAGACCATCAGGTTGTTGAGCTACTGAGTAGCCGCTGCAAGAGCTTGCTGAAAATCCGCATTCGCCTGGTTTGGTTGAGTTGTCGTTGTGGTTGTCGTCCTCGATGGTGTTGCGGGATGGTGACGAGGACAATGAGGACCAGGAACGCGCTGCTTATGACGGCAACCCTGCTCGCTGTGTCGATTGCTTATGGCGAGGATGACGAAGAGAGCAGGGAAGTGTCGATATGTGGATGCCAGGGATGCTCACGTTTTGATTGACACCAGTGAGGCCGTTGAAATTTAAATTCACGCTGATGATGCAGCTTATATGGGACATGGTAACACTGCCATGGTGGTCATACTGCTACTGCCGCCGCTGCTGTATGAGCAGGCCATGTTATGGTGATGACGATGATGATGGTGACGGGGATGATGATGCGCATCTCAGATTAAGGTGAAGTTGCTAAAAGGAATTAAGAAACAGTAGCAGGGTGAATAATGATGCAAGGAAGATATTGGTGATGAGAGTAATGCCATTGTTTACGAGCATGGTGCGCGTAAAGATGGCGTTGAGTGGGACCGAGTAAAACCGTGGTGATACTGGGTGTGATGATGTCGGTTTGACTATGGCGCATTTGTGATGGGAGTGGAAGATCGTCTGGGCAGTTCTACAGCAAGTACCGTCGATAACATAAGCAAGAGTTTCAAATTGAAGCACTCATCATAAAGAGCATGTTTATGCCATAAGATTCCGTAGGGTCATTTTTTGTTGCCGGCGCTGCCGCTTCGGCTTCTGAGCTTTGCGTCGGTCTGAGCATGCCACAGAAGGAACTCGCAAGAAGATGCGTGGGCGATTTTGCTCACTGTTCATCGCCCCGCATGAAGCACTTAGACCGGACCCGGCCAGCCACCGCGCAGACGCATGTCGGACGGCATATCACATAAGGTCTCACAGCCGCTCACACATACGCACAACAAACAGCCTCATAATTGGTCCAAGGGTTCTCCTAGTCTCTTGGGAAGGACAGACCAAGGGACTTGAGGCATGGGAAAGGATGAGCAGCAGCACCAGTCGTCAGGCGGGCTGTTTGGGGCGAGGGCGAGCAAGTTCAGGATGCCTGTACAGGGATCATAGTCTCTGGTGTGTGTAAAATGAATTAGTCTCCCTCCTGTTCCAACTACTCCTATATGAGTTGAGGGTTCGTGGGTTTTCCCCCTTGGGCATTTTCTTGGTCAGCCCCAAAGCTACAACTCGAAAGTTTCAATCCTTCTATCTCCAAGCGACAAACTTCTGCTGGGAGCTAGTCCCGTGCCCGAACCCCGGAGCCCGAGTCTGAATCCATCAAAGCTCGGCCGAGCTCTTAAAAGCTTATCAACGTAGTATAGTCTAGTTTCATATGGTAGAGTCTACTCATGGCATGGCATAGCCTCTAAAAGTTTACAGTAGCATAGCATAGTATAACGTACAATAGTATAGTATAGTACATGACATGGACTCCCTCACGCGTGCCAGCAGCTTTTGCAAAGCTTCTGCAGGTGAGGACCCCGGGCCTTACTAACGACTCCCTGACCAAGTTGCGCCAGTACGCCGGTCGCCGAGGATATGTTGTGCCACTGGAGAGTTCAATGTAAAGAGCAATCTCCTCATCGAGGCACCCTCGATGTTTCCTTCCCCGGTCAAGTTAGGTCAGGCAGGTTCTTGTAGCCAGATTTCGCAAATGGTGTTTGAGAGAGGATTCTAATTATCTAGCCTTCACGGTTGAGCCGAAAATCCCAGGTCAGCAAGCTCCCCCACGACTCCTACAGCATCCACAACTACCGCAACTCCTCAGACAAGCCGGAGAAGCTCTTCGAGGTGCTGAGAGTGCTATTTATAGGCAAATAGTTCCAAGGTTTAGGGTTTAGGGTCTAGGTGCCGAGTTCATGATCATGACCCGTGGCCGAGCCAGGTGACAGAGAAGCACGGCAAATTTCTGGTCTCGCGATGGGCTTGGAGGGTTCGGGCTTTCAGGCGACAGTTCTGAAGCCCAAGCCCCAAATTCAATCTCATTGAACCCTAAACCCTAAACCCTAAACCCTCCATCGAACACCTTCCAATTGTGTTCCGCTCCTCTTCCTGGATGCAAACGCAACGTTCAGCCGGCAGCCCCTGGTTCCGCGTACTCTCCTCTGCACGCCCCTTTGCCACAATGCGAAGTGCCTGCAGCAATTTGCGACTACACGGGCGCTTGGTCTCAGCCCACAGTTTTTGGCCAACGGTGCTCCGCTATACTCCTGGACTAGTCCCCAGGGGTATCGCAAGCTCATTGACTATATTGGCATGCCTGCTGAATGGGAGCATACTTGCACCGTGCAGGAAACACCGCGGCTCGGGGACTTGTATGAGGACATCGACCATCAGCCGGTTTTTCTCAGGCTAGAGGCCACGGTTGATGCGACCCCTGTGCAGCACCGCAACCGAATCGACTGCCGCTTCTGGACCATCCCGGAGAGCCCACAGGCTGTCACCACGGTTGCACAGTATAGTCCACCAGTGCCATGGACAACACGTACTACTGCGCACGTCGATGCCCTGCAGCAGCACCTCTACCATGGTGTGAAGTCCTGTATCCCGGCAATACCACCTAAGCCACGAAATCCCGCCTTGACACCCGAGACACTGGCCAAGGTCCGGCTACAGCGACACCTACGACGCTGTACGAGGCACGCACAACAGGCCTCGCGCCGGGCCTTCTTGCACATGTGTCTCAGAGCCTGGGCACAACAGGGCAGGCCAGCCTCCCCAGTCATCCGGTCAGAGGAGAACGCCAGGATCTGTGCGGCGGCCCGCTGGGCACGCCAATACAGACAGGGCAAGGAGCTCCGCCGCTCAATGTGGACCGACAAGGCGGAGTTTACAAGGCGGGCAATTGTACAGGCCAGAGCAGACGGACCTGCACAGTTCTCGCATCGTCTACGGGCAATCCTCCGTACGGGGCGACGGTATCGAGCTCCTGCACTCCTCCCATGTCTAACGGAAGAACCGGGTCGACCGATGGACAAAGACCAAGTTATGGATAGTTTCGGGAGGTATTTCGCTACGGCCGAGCGCGCAGAGCCCATGGCAATCGAAGGGCTGGTCCGACAAGGAACCGGAGAGCCAGCCGCGTGCCAGACCCTGCAAGGGAGCGATCTCCCCAGTCTGGCAGGCCTCGCCTCCGGATTCGCAAGCCTGCGAACTGGGCGAGTTGCCGGACTTTCTGGGATACCTTCAGAGGCATACAGAGCCTGTCCCCTCCAACAGGCCCTCCTGTACTACCCAGTTGCCTGCAAGCTTTTCCTCCGTGACCCTTCACCTTTCCAATGGAAAGGAGGGCTTGCCACATGTGTTCCAAAGCCCGGCAAGCCTTGCACGCAACACAAAGGCTATAGAGCAATCATGCTCCTGGAAGGGGACAACAAAGCCCTGCAAAAGTGCATGCGCCCATCCTTGCTCAAAGCGATGCCCTACTTGGGCGTCCCTGACCAGATGGGCGGCCGGCTTGGGTATGCCCTGACACAACCTTCGGCCTGTGTCAAAGCACACCTCCACCGGCTTCGCCGGACACGCCAAAGCGGAGCAGTCATCTTCATCGATGCCGCAGCAGCTTACTATTCCATTGCCAAGGACCTTCTGTCCCTCACCCCAGCGCAGAGAAGCGATCGTACCTACCTCGAAAGTCGTGCGACTCGACTCTTCCAGTTTGAGGACCTCCGACAGCAATTCGTGCAACGGATGCTGGACAGCAATGCAGAGCTCGATGAAGCTATGTCTCCTGCGTTACGGGCATACCTGCAACGCCAGCTTGACCAGACTTGGTACGTCCCCAGGCACGATTCACCCATAGCCTATGTTGCCGGCAGTGGGACTGCTCCTGGCTCTCCACTTGCTGATATCATGTTTTCTCTGGTGTTTGGTGATCTGCTCCGACAGACACAAGCATTCCTTCGAGAACAGGGATGGCACTCCCGGCTCACCACACAGGCGACCAACTCGCCCGGCTATACGCCCACATGGGCGGATGACGTCTGCATCCTGGTCGAAGTTGGACCGGCGGAGCTCGTCCCGACGGCAACGGCCGCTACTTTGTCCTTCTTCCTGGACCGTATGCATGGGGCAGGCCTGCAGGCCAACATGGGCCTTGGAAAAACCGAGACGATCCTTGCTCTGCACGGCTCTGGCTCCCGCGAGGTACGACGCCAGCTTTTCAGCCAGACGGACCCGCAACTGCCTTACAGCTCGAAATATGAGCGAGGTCATGTGCGCATCACTGCGACATATGACCATCTGGGATCGACCATACAAGCCGACGGCCACTCTCTTCCCGCCATTCGGCGCCGCAGAGAGTTGGCACGGGAGCTCTACAGACCCCTGAAAGCACGGGTCTTGCGAAACCCGGCCCTCACCCGGGAAGAGAAGATCGATCTTCTCCGAAGCCGTGTGATCCCTCGCATGTTGTACGGTTCAGGGCTATGGAGCATCATGACCCGCCAAGAAGAAGAGACCCTGGTAGGGGCTATCAACGGCTTCTACAGAGGCTCCTTCCAGCCCATCTTCGGCATCAAGAGTCAGGGTTATACAAGCCTTGAACTCGCAAGCGCGCTCCGTCTACCTACTCCCGCGGAGCTCCTGGCGGTTGAGCGGCTCCGAGCGGCCACCCAGCTTGCGCGCAGTGGCATGCTCTCAGTGCTGGAGGAGCTCTCCCATGACGATAAATGGTGGCCAGCGGTGCAACAAGCTGCAACTGAGATCGGCCTGCTACCCTCAGGCGATTGGACCTTCCTGCAGACTGTTGACCACTTACGTGCCCCCCATGCCATTACTAAGGCAGCCTGTCGGCGGTTTATCCGCCAGCGCGTTGAGGCAAGGCGAATGTCATGGGATGACCTACAGCAGAGGGAGCCGTGTGACACTGTCACCATTACTGCCGCATCAGGCCAGAACCTGCCGTGGCGATGCGAACAGTGCCCATCCGCATTCGCCGACTACCGTCGGCTGGCGGTGCATACGGCCACCAAGCACGGCATCCGCGCGCTCCACGCCGTATGTGCCGTAGGGTCGAGGTGCGAGGTTTGTACAGGGGAATATTGGACCCGGCAACGACTTGCGGAGCATCTCCGCCGGAGTCCTAGATGTTTAAGAATCTACGCCGAGGCGGAGATTCAAGACGTGCCAGAACCGCAACAGGCGGGGCACGGCGCATGGCGCCCCTGTACCGTTTCGCACGGCCCAAAGCCATGGTGGGCGACGCTCAACCCTTGAGCTGTAGCCACCATGCGCTCCAGTTTTTCGGCCCTTTCGTGGCCATCTTTCATAGCGGCACGCCTGCAAGTGCGTTTTTCCGCTACCCGGACATGCATGGAATTGAGCTTGCGCATTTAGCACGATTCTGCCCGCTGAAAAAAACCCTAAACCCTAATTCAATTTGAAGCTCGGAACTCTCTACCGTTGCAAAGCAAGCGAGGGCTCGGGCTGGATGGGGTTAGGATTGGATCGCAGTGTGATGTTTCTCAGCCTCTGGTCGTGGGTCGGCTTGTCGTTTACGAGGTACCTTGAAGCGATTTGCTGACCCCATTTGGCTGATCAGTTGGCTCGTGTTCTAATCGCCAGGCTTCAGAAGTTCCCATATGCTACCTACTCTACTGGTCAATGGAATGCATTCATCCTCCACGCAAAATCCTGATCCTCTACTTCTTGAGACTCTGAAGCATCCAGCAACATCAGCAGTCGAGGCTTTGTCCACTCGTGGGCTTCCCAAAGGCGATCAAAGAGGCGGTCTGCGAAGTGGGTGCTCTGTTTTGGGGAAAACTGCCAGGCAAGTACATCACCTAAGGAACCATGCCTAGACTCTCGGTGTCGTGTGCATGCTTGGGTTTGTGGGTTCAGAGCCTTTGGGGGTGGCACACACACAGACGAGCGAGAGCGCGAGAGAGAGAGAGAGAGAGAGGGAGAGAGCGCGAGAGAGAGAGAGAGAGAGACGGAGAGAACGAGCGAGAGCGAGAGCGAGACACCGAGATCGTGTGCGCACATGTCTGTCTGGATGGATTGATGGATGGATGACATATGGAAGTATGGATGCATGGATGTATGAATGATTGATGTGGGAATGTATGGGTGTATGCATGTGTATGTGGGTGGTTGTGGGTGGGTGGACTGCGTTTATGTGCTTTGCCAGGCTCCTCGGGGGGAGTTCGAGCTGCTGTCGGCCGACGTCGATGTTGCCGTTTGCCGCAACTAAACTTGGAGCTTTGCGCTTATGAGGTCTACGTAGGTTTGGCATTGGTTTCGGATGATGCTTCCTGTATGACAGACAGAGACTTGTTGGGGTCGTCGAAGTAATGTGACCCCAAGATCCGCACCCACCCAGGTTCGATGCGAAAGCAGGAAGCCTCGCAAAAGTTGAATGGCAAACATTGGCAGCCCAACACGGCAAAGCCAGAATAAAACAAAGCCTAAGCCATCACCTCTCGCCGACCCTCACTGAACCCTGAACGGCACTAACTAGCTCCTCGTCCCGAACCCCGCAGCCCCCAAGGCCAAAGAGCACATTGCAGAGAAGGTGCTGAAGAAGCTGGAGCAGACAGGCCCCCCCTGATGGACACTTACACTCGTAGGATAGAGAAAAGCTGGAGGCTCAGGCACATGTGTTTGTGTGTGTGTTCTGGGTTTAGGGAATAAGGCTGGAGATGCAAGGTTTATTTGGTGTGTGTATTGATCGCGGCTGACAATTATGACTTTGTTTATTCGGCTTCTTGCATCTGTAGTCGTTTCAGAAAAAACAAAGCCCGACAGCACTGCCAAACCTTGGATCCCAAGCCGCACACACTGAACCTTGAGGAAGCCCTAGCTGTCTTTCATCGTTGAGAAACACTGGCCCATGAAAGAGCATTTTCTTTCTATGGAGAAGCTCTGTCAACTCTAAAGTTCCGGCTGCTGCAGTTGATCCGCCGGACGTGATTCGCAAAGGGTCGCTGCTCGACTCAACAGTTCGCCTTATGGTGTCGGTTGCTGGTTCGGGTTCAGTTGTTGAATCCCCGGGCAAAGCGGTTGCTCAGTCCCTTGATGCTGCATGACTTGTTCAGCATCGCATAGTTTTCGCGAGTGGCTTGCTGTGCTCACGAAGCTGCTATTTTGCCAGCAGAGCCCGGGTTGTGGTTTTCCTCTTCCTTTTCTTCTCGGAAGATCTCCAAACATCATTGTGCTGAGGTTCAGGGTTACGGGGCAACCAACAAGTGTCGAAAGTCAAGCTCGAGACGAATTCCAGCTGAGGAAAGATAACCACAAGCTGAACCTCGCGGGCAAAGGAGGCTACTGGGTGCCACTTGGCTTCAATCCACAGCCACAAGGCAAAAACAAAAAAAACGTAAACCCTAAACCCTACTCCCTCAACCTAAGCCCTGATTCCAGACCAAACCTATAAACCCAAAACTCTGACCCCTAAACCCCTACACCCCGAAACCCTACACCCGGACAATACGTACCTAGTTGACTCTTCTGGGCCCAGGCGTCCGATTTTGCTGAAAGACCCAAGGGAGCGCTTGCAGCTGAAGTGGCCGGATGAGGCATTCGAACTTCGAACTCAGTCGATTTGATATCGGGGCTTTAAGAATAGAGTAGGGTTGTGGAGCATATGATACTAAAATAATCATGAATACTGTTGCGAATTATTCCTCCGACCAATAAATTATTACATATTTGCTGATGCACTAACCAAGGGTCCATGGGGCCTAAAAATGTCACCTGTGGCTGCAGAGTCTTGGGCTGGGCTTCCTTTTGCATCAGTACATGATCGTGCTTTCATTTATGTGCTACGAACAAAGCATTCAACTGCCACTACGATCTTACGGTGCCGCTGCAGTGCAGCTTCTGCGTGACTCTGTTTTTACACTGCCACGCATGGCAACATGCTGTGCTCAAAGACATGTGTTGCTGGCAATACTTTTATCTTGATATGCCACGCGACACTTGTGCATAGCTCGGCTCTAAGAATTACAGGTTTCACATGATGTTGTTTCAGAATTTCATCCTACGCTACTGCGATGCTAAGTCCAAGTGCCTATATGGACCAGGCTCCCGTCAGCCTCTTCATCGTGGAGGAGGAAGATGAGGAGGGCACATGGGGTGCGCCGGCGAAGAAAGAGATGGGGACCAGTGAGTAGCGTTGCTGCTTGCTCCTATTGCCGTTGCTACAAATGCTGCTGCTCCCACTGTTACCACTACGATGATGATGATGACAACTAGTTACTACATCCTACTTCTTTGGTACTTACTCTGGTGCAGTACACCACCACCACCACCACTACTTCTTCTTCTACTACTACTACCACCACCACTACTACCACTGCTATTGCCACTACGACGACGACTACGACAACGACGACGACTACTACTACTGCTACTGCTACTGCTACTGCTACTGCTACTGCTACTGCTACTGCTACTGCTACTGCTACTGCTACTACTACTACTACTACTACTACTACTACTACTACTACTACTACTACTACTACTACTTCTACTCTGAACAGACGGCGGAGCACGGTGCATGTGTACGGTCGCTGTATCATGTTTAATATCATGATCATGATCCTCCTCCGCCTCGTCCTTTTCCTCCTCGTCCGCCTCCCCCTCCACCCTATCATCACCACCATGGGAATTATCAGGATGATCCGATCACGATTATGATCGTGGTCATCCTCCTGAGCATGATCCTGTCTACGTGGTTTCGTGCATGTCTGGGCCACTCTCGGCCCAGGTCTTCTCACGACGTCACCCGCAGAACACAACTATCAGTCAGTGTCTCAGGAATTCTCAGGTTCTTGGGTTTAGAGTTTTAGGGTCTTCGTGTATAATGTTTTCGGTTGGGTTAAGGGCTTCAGGGTTTGGAGGGTTAGGGCGCCAGGCTTCAGAGGTTTTTGTTGTTTTCAGTTTGAGGGTTTCAGTGTTTTGGGTTTTGTAGATTTAGGTTATTTTGATGCTTTGGTTTTCAGGTTTCAGGCTTTGCAGGTTGAGACTTGCCACTCGCTGGTGTCTTGATGTGAGAGTCTTTTGGTTCTCGGTTTTTTTTCGGATGGATGAACAAGATTCTTCCTTCGCGGCGCTACGCCGAGTTCACTGAGCACGCCGCAACGCCTAAAAGCATCTCGAAAGCCTCTGAGCCCGTAGTCTCGAAACTCGTATCTTGACCCTAAACCCTGCAACCTCGCATACCTCGAACACCTGGCCCTGCACTAAACACTGGGGCACTGGGGCCTCGAGAATGCACAGCATCCACAAGTATGGGCAAACGGGGTGTGATGCCCTCGGAATTTTCCGATAGAAGATTTCTTTGCTTGCACCAATCATCTTCCATGCTAAAGCCTGGTTACACCTCTTGGCTGACAGTTTCTATTGGAATTGGTGGAATGGGCATGTGCTTGTGCACAAGCTTAGTGAGCCATGCGGCATGGGCTTATACCATGTGCGGGGTGCACACTGTGCAGCTGCCTTCCAAATAGAACAACCCTTTCGACGGTGGCGTCCTGAGGCTTTGCATCAGCAATAAGAAGCTACGCCTGGAGGCCAGTCTGCCCCATGACTAGCGTCACATTCTTCTCGAAAGAATTGAGTTTGACGAACTCATCAAACTCATCAGTAGAAGCTTGAGGATAAGCATTTAAGAAATAGAGTGAATTTGGTGTGTTCCAGCATCAACAATACTGTTGTAGCGCTACAGCTGCTTTTTGATACGGACTGTTTTACGTCGACCTATACGTACGTTGCTGTTCTACCCGCGATCTTAGTGGCACTGTATACTATGCGTCTCCCTGATCGTCTGCGTCATTGACTACCGTTTCTGTGCTGACAATTGTTTCAGCATAAAGCGTCTTTGCCGAGGAAGGCAGCGCGCAAGATAGTCTAGGATGCCCAGTAGTACCCTTATTCCCTTTTTGTAGTCCTAGGTTCCTTATACCAGTTACCCAATACCAAAAAGAGGGCGCCCTTTTTTTCTTAGGTTACTGGGTAACCTAGCTAATATAGTACCCTAAATACTAGGATCTTTATCAAAACGGACCCCAAATAGGGTCCTTTTTTTTTTTTTAATTTTGTAGCTCCATGCAGGTCAGCAGCGACAGTGAGAAGATCGACTGGAAGCCGGAAGAGCTGGAGAACGTGCTAAAGTTTGCTGACGGCAATGTTTAGGGTTTATAGGGTTTAGGGTTTAGGGATTAGGGTTTGGGGTTTAGGGTTTAGGGTTTGGGGTTTGGGGTTTAGGGTTTAGGGTTTAGGGATTAGGGTTTGGGGTTTAGGGTTTAGGGTTTGGGGTTTAGGGGTTTAGGGTTTAGGGTTTTGGGGTTTGGGGTTTAGGGTTAGGGTTTAGGGATTAGGGTTTGGGGTTTAGGTTTAGGGTTTGGGGTTTTTAGGGTTTAGGGTTTAGGGTTTGGGGTTTGGGGTTTAGGGTTTAGGGTTTAGGGATTAGGGTTTGGGGTTTAGGGTTTAGGGTTTGGGGTTTGGGGTTTAGGGTTTAGGGTTTAGGGATTAGGGTTTGGGGTTTAGGGTTTAGGGTTTAGGGATTAGGGTTTAGGGTTTAGGGTTTAGGCTAAAGTTTGCTGACGGCAATGGCTCGACCTAGACCCCCCAAGTGCCCTTTAAAGGGCTCTGATATTTCTCATGAAGAGGTAATGCGGGGCTACAATAAGGGGTAGTTGGGGGGTCTAGGGAAACCCGAAACCTTAAACCACCAAGCCTTGAATAGTGGATCAGTTCGGTCATCATGCGCAGTTTATTGCTTGGGTAGCGTCTTTCTTGCATGATGTTGGTAACTTCTCCTGCGCGGACCCCCAACCCGAAGCCTTAAACTCTAAACCGATTGAGTTTAATTTCATTACCGTAAAACCCTTCATGCATTCGTCGCACAGTAACCTTAAGCCCTACCTCTGTTACCCTATACCCTGATCCTTCACCAGGTTCCATCACCAAGCACTCTGTCGGGAAGGCTGGCAGCTCTGCCGTAAGGCTTTGATATGTTGGCTCTAGGGCTTGGGGTTTGGAGGGTGTGCACAGTAGGATTGGCCTTCACTTCTGAATCTACTGACCCTGCAACTCAAAACTCACAGCATCAACATCCCAAACCCTGTAGATTGAAAGGGCTCACATGTCTCAATCGTGGAACCCACGGATTCCAGCGTCAACTCTGCAGTCCAGTAACTTTGCTTCTAAGCCGAGACCGCAACACCTGCTGATCACATTCGCATATAGGGGTGTAGAGCTCAAGGGTCAGGGTGTGCTCATGACAATCTTAGCTCGAAAGCAACTGACTGTGCGAGTGCTTGCCAGCACCTGCAGTCGGCAGGCGACGAGCACCAACTGGACGAGCTCTTGTATGTAAAGGCGACATTGCACTTCCGTTTTGGGGTTTCGGTCCGTTCAAGACTTTGGGTTTTGGGCTCAGCTTTCGCTTTCATGTACGATTTACTTCGTCTTTTTGCAACAACCACCACCACTACTGTTGCTGCTTATACTACTACGACTGCGACCATGACCATGGATAAGACGATGACGACGGCTACTTTTACTGGCACAACTTCTGCCGCTGGTTCTTCTGCTGTGTTCCTGCTCCTCCTCCTCCTCCTCCTCCTCCTCCTCCTCCTCCTCCTCCTCCTGCTCCTGCTTTGCCTCCTCCTCGTCCTCCCCCTGAATTCGTTGAGTGTAATTTCGATTGCTCAGCCCTACACCGAGGGAGATATTACAAATAAATGAGCAAATATGTATGCAAAAAGCATGTTAATGATATCTATATAGTACCGTCAACCCGTTTTAGACTTGGCTGGGTAGCAAGACAACGACTGCCAGGTTTTGCGCAGGGTATATAGAGTTGAGGATCTTCAGAGTTCAAGACATGAGGCTGACATAAGGGTTCAGAATTCAGGGTTTCCTTGGGGGCCCTGTCGTTCAGAAGCTTTCACCTAAAGCTTTCCGGGGCAGGTGCGGGACAGAGGGATCGACTACGAAGCCATGAAGGCTCCGCAGCCCTTGGTCTTGGGACCGTTTCTGGGGTGTGATTGCTTCTTTGGATGTGGCGTGAATGAGGTTGGTCGCAGCACGAAGGGCAGTCCTCAACGATGGGTCAGGCAAGGGTTCATAGATCGAGAGAAGTCAGATCTCTGCTCTTGCATTTTGAATCCCCAATGAAGCTTGAAGCCACGCTGATCATTCTCCTCTCCTGGTTCCTGAAGTCGCCATATGCAAGATGTACAGCCGGGGTTACAGCCTGAACACCTTTTGCAGGCCAGGTAAGGTAAGAGTCGGAACGAGCCTTAGGATCCGCTGCTCTCAGCCCCCAATCGTACTCCAAAAGCCCAACCCTAAACCGCAAAAACCCTAACCCCAAAACGCGAAACCCCCAACTCCAAAACTCCAATCTTGTACTTGCGAAGTCCGCGTAGCACCTGCAGCCAGGAGCCGCCTACCGATCCGCCCTTGCCCTGGTTTTCCCGATGTTACTCCTGCGGCTTAGGGTTTGGGGATTTTTTGGGCTCTGAGGTTTGGGGTTCACGGTTTCAGGGTTTAGATTTGTGAGAAGTTGTAGGGTTTTTTAACTTAGGGGTTTAGGTCTTCCATATGATAGGAAGTATGCACATAGACATAGA
>CAJNDT010005903.1:100874-150874 GCA_905221615.1 Symbiodinium sp. CCMP2592 | reverse complement strand
CAAGACTTGCACGGGAGAGAGTTGCATATTTAGACCAGGAGAAACCTGAGACCGAAGCTTTCAAAGTGAAGCTTAGCCGTTCGGCTCCTTGGTTTTATCTAAGCCAGAGTCCTGAAGCCGCAAACGTCCATCCGACGGGGCCTGAACGCTGGACCGTGAAGGAGTACTTAGACCGTCACGATCCACAGCGCATGGCAGATCTGCTCGCCTGCAGCCTGGAAAGCCTTGGGTAAGCCTCATAGGCTTGAGACGTTGGGTTCGGGTGTTGTGGTGCATAGGCCCAAGCAAGTAGTGTGTGACCTGCATGATCAGAATTGTGGGGAAAGCCTACCAATTGGGTCTGCCCAGAAGCAAGCCGTGTCAGCCTTCAAGCAGATTCGACCATCTTCTTGTTCGGGAGGGTGTAGGGCGGATGACCTAAAGAATCCTCGTCGGAATGCCGTCCATGGCGTAGGTTCGAGAGTTTCTCGGTAAGATCTTCTCGAACCAGGTGTGGGTTCGTACCTTGCAGACGGCCTTTAGTTCAAGAATGTGCAAGGAGGGGCTTCTGACGTCCAGTTGTTGGTAGAACAGCACAAAAGGGCTTATAGGGTTACCACCTGATCCTATGTTCCGCAACTTCTTCACACTCCGCCACCATACCACAGCCTGCAGCTTCACTTTCCGAACCCCCGGCGAGCCCTCCCCTCTCCCAGATCAAGACCGGGCTCATCGATCTGGGCACGAGGAAGAAGATCGGTTCGGAGCCCGGTAAACCCTACAAACCCCTAAATCCCGAACTCCAAGACTCCCCTGAATCCGGAAGCCTCAAAGCCAGGAGGTCCTAGCCTAAACCCAGAATGAAAAGCTAATCCCTAATGTCCCCAAGCATGGGAGCTTCTGTTTTGCGCTTTAGGTTGCCGGATCCAGAAGTTTTGCGCTAAGGGTGGTGCTCCTTTCTGTGGTGGCTGGCAGTATACGGAGTGTCAGAAGAGATGCGCACATGCTTCTCGTGTGGCCATCTTCGACCCAAGCGTAGATTTCAGGCACAAGTCCTGGAATCATGGGCTCCGAGTATACTTTCCGTTATAGATACATACCCCAAAGCCCTTAGCCGAAGGCCACGCCAACACCTCAGCGGAAGATCCAAATGCAACACTCAAAAGGACGGTCCAGCGCATGCTATTGCGCGCCATAGCTGTAGGAGGACATCCGAAAACAAGGCCGTGAGCCAGGCATTCCGGATGCCCAGTTCTGAACCCAAAGCACCCTAGACCTTGAAGCCTGCACCCTCTCAATCCTAAGCCCCAAACCCTAGGAGCCTCTAATAGGATACATCCTGCAATTTTCGCTTTCGCTGCACCGGGGCGCCGGATTGGCGCAGCCTGCAATCTTAAATACGACGGGAGTTGGAATCTCGGCTGCGGATGAAATTGAGGTTTGCAGGGCCGGCTGCAGCACTTTGGCTGTTGAGGTTCCCCTGACTCTCACAGCAGCTCCTAGTCCCAAGCGCTCGGGACAATAAAGTTTCGCTCTCCTCTTAGAACTGGGACTGTCGACGAAGTCTTTCAGCCTTATGAGGCTCCTGACATGGGAGTTTCAGAACTGAAGCGAGCCTGAGAGCCTGAGGCCCTGAGGTGCTTCCGAAGCAGCAAGATCCGTACCATCAGGAACCCCCCCGCAAAGAGGAAGAGTTCTCCGAGATCCAAGGACAAAGAGCACCCTAAACTCCCCAGTCGATATAGGTGCAAGAAACCCAAACACGTCCCGCACATCTCCTTCCTTCAGGACCAAATGACCATTAAGAGTAGGGGGCCCTATACAATTACGTTATGAATCCCCAGAAGGTAGATGAACCCTAAACCCCTTTAGGGGTCTTTTCGTCCATGAGTCCATGAGGTTCTCTAAAGGCCCCCAACATGCCAAGGTATTGAGATGGCGAGCCCACCTCGCGAGGCGCGCCTCTGCCTGTAGGGCCGCGGATTGATGCGATCACAGGATTACCCGGTTTAGGGGCTCGTCATTTTCGGATCCTGTGGTATTGGCCCCATTTATTGATAGAGATATAATTGTATAGATAGATCGGGACTATAAAGGCAAATCAATAGCAAGGATTGCGACCTCACTGCAATACGCTGTCTTGCAGGACAGCTCGGACACCGAAACGGGCGGCACTCCTGGGCCAGGTGGGAGCTTCGCAGTTTAGGGTTTAGGGTTACAGTGGTGGGATCCTGACCCTAAAGTAAACGGACTATCCCAAACCGAAAGGTTTTCCTGACGACAATGCCCCAGAAGGCTTCCAATAGCAGACGGTGAGCGACGCATAAATGCGCGCTGGCATCTGTGCATGTCCGTTTGGCATTCGAAAGATGTGTCTGATCTGTCGACCAGTCAAATCCAACATGACTCATACTATACCCTTAACCCTAAACCCTTTACCCAGCCCTATACGCCCTAAGCACTCAGACCCGCTGCAGGCAGCGAGGAGTGGCCGGATGATGCCATGCAGGGCCGCAACAATCGCGATTGGTGCCGCTTCTGGGTTTGGGCGCTGCTGGTCAGCAAACTATAACCCATATGGGAGTTTCCGAAAATCGGAAACCGGGTTCAGGATTTAGGGTTGAGGGTTAGGGTTTAGGGTTCCCAAGTTTGACCTATCTATAAGTCTATAAAGACCCCGAGCCTCAAGCTTGGGCAACTGAGGTTTTTGACGGCGCAGCTTCACCCTACACCTGGCCGCAACCACAAACCGGCACTGGTCCTTTGGAGTCGCGGCAGGGTTTCAGGAGTTCAGGGCGGGTTTCAGGGCTTGGTGCTACAGGGCTGAGGCTTTGCTGTCAAGGTTCAGAGTGTAGGGATTGTGGGTTGGGGATTTTATAAGCTGTGTCCAACAAGGTCGAGATGTAGGATTCCGTGGTAGTGGCCCCAGACCCCTTCAGCCCTGATTAGCTTTTCATTGCTAGCCTTGCTTTATTCGGGCCTTTTGCTGTGAAGCTTCTGTAGTCATGCACACCCTACATCAAGGCTTGAAGGAAGCGGAATAAGCTCTAGGCATCTCTAGGCCCTAGGCTCTACCTCAGTTTATGTATGGCTCGGAAATCCGTGTGCATTGGGGCCAGAGCGCGGGATCCAGCTTCACTGCGTACCCAGTCAGTCACGTCCTCACTTCTAGCCTTAGAGGTCCCAACGATGTCCTCAACTCTAGCCGTAGAGGTGCTCAAAGCAGAATCCGGTAGGCATGAAGCACGCATGCACTTTGTCGTCGAACGTGTTTTGACTCACTGGATCCCAGGATCTGCGCCAGCATGTACCAGCTCATCATGGCCTGTGCTGCAACAAGGCTTCAATCAAAGCTCCAGATTTCCACGAAAACCCTAAACCCTGAAAACGGGGTTGCCCAGCACCACAGTTGAGGACCCTAGACTTCGCGGTTGCAGTATTGCCCACGATTTTGCCGTAATGGGCTTCGCTGATCCAAGCTCACTGCCTGCATTCCCTACATCCCGGTTTCATCGACGAACCGTTGGAACACAGCTGAAGTTGGCATGAAGTTGCTAGTAAGAAGACTCTCACGAGCGGTTCGTTGATTGAGCAGTCTGCGTTCACATTATACACATGCATGTGCATAAATGGGTGCATACATACATATGTATGCGTTTATTGGCATTGGTTTTGTTTATTCATCCGAAGTGTGTACGGGTGTTTGGGGTTAGAGGTTGCAGGTGCTATATAGGGTTGAGAGTTTGAAGCGAACTGCTGATCTAGGCCGCACGGTTCTTGGTGCTTAGTGCATGGTGGTAGTGGTGCTTCAGGGTTTAAATGCTCAAGGCTTTCGCGCTCACGTCTTTGCGTTTCACTTAAGGGATGCAGAGGTGTGGAAGATCTTAAGCTCTAAACCCTGAACCTTCCGTAAGTTGAAGACGATTTGCAAGTTGAGGTTCAGAGATCGCGCAGTGTTCGGATCTAGTTTGCATCCAACAAGCCTAAACCACCCCGAGGTGCAAATCTACTTGGGCGATGGAGGGTTGCTGCAAAGTGTTCGGGCAATAGGGTTGAGAGACCCTACGCCCCAAATCTCAAGCCATAGTACATGAAGATGCTTAGCACCTGTTGGGACCAGATGTTCAGCACTTGCTAGCACCAAAAGCTTGCAGAAAGCCGATCAGCCATTGAAGCCCAACCCCCGCACAAGTCTCAAAAGGATATTTTCTTGGGTACCATTCTCACAGATCCTCTGTTTAGGTGCCTCTTTTTGAGACCCGAAACGCTGACGCCTTCTCTAAGACCTGAACCCTGCAACTCTGATCTTCGAACCATATCCTTGTACGCCAATTGAGCCGTGAACCCCGCATCCCAAGATGGTGCACATTTGGTCTGAGGTAGTCTTCCTTTTGGTCCTGGATAGCACCACCCAGGTGGGAATGCGCAAGGGCTGCTACGGGGCCATTCTTCTTGAGGTTTGGGCTGAGGAGTGAGGATTCTGGGTTGAGGGAGTTTGGTTTCCGCTGTTTTGGAGTTTAGGCTGCAAAGGTTTAGGTTTGAGGTTTTCGGGAGGTTCAAGGGTCCTTGCAAAGAACCCTGGGCTCGAACACTGAACCTCAGACCCTAAAGTGCAAAGCACCGAAAACATCACAGGCACAGTCGCATGCCATGTCAGGTCACGGTGACTACAGACGCTTACTGGTGGTGCGAGCTCGCTCTGGGCTGAGACAGGGAAGATGGCGAGATCCCCTCCCATCCGGCTTTGGTGTGTAGGGTCCCCCCTGACACCCCTCGAAGATTCCTAGGGTCCTAGCCCAAAGACCCATAGGGAGAGGATAGATGAGTTACAGTACGCTGTCCAAGCAATGCTGCCAGTGTTGGATGCAGCTGACATTCCACAGAAAATGCCTGGCCTCATCTCAAGCTTCAAACTTTGGTGCATGTAGGGTCAGTTCTGCCTTTTTTTCTCAAAGGCCCCCGTCGGCTTAATGCGGTCCCCATTTCAAACTACCTCCTGCTGGTGCCCGAATTCAAGCTGTGCTTCAGAAACAGGACCTGGATGCCAAAGCTTTGCATGTAAATCTCTTACGCCATGGATCACCGTGCCTAGACTCTAGCCCCGCAAAGCATGCATATCCCGAGCCGGCCCCAGCCGGATGGTCACCTTAGCTTTAGTCTCGGGGCTTCAGCGATTGGGGGTTGCAAGTTGGGGACTCACTGTTTAAGGTTTAGGATTTCGGGTTTGTGGCTTGGTGGTTTGACGCACAACATCTTGTCAGCCAGCCGAAGGGCCTAATCCCGGAGCCCTGAGCCGATTACCCTGAACATAATGTCCGAAAGCTCCGAAGCCCAAAGCCTAAACCCTCGCAATACCCTTAAATCTATACGGCGCTTGTTGGGCTTGTTGGACCCTCAAAAACCCTTTCCAAGTTCAACAAGCAAACCGCCCCAAGGTGCTGACGTTCGTCTGGAGTATCGAATACATCCTCCGTCTCTGGAGCTGCGTGGAGGAGCGCTCGATTGTATGGTTTGGGATTTGGGTCTTGCAGTTAAATTTGGGGGACTTCGTTTACAGGGCTTAAAGTGTTTAGGGTTTACGGTTTGGTTGGTTTCATGCTGATAGGGATGGTGGTTTTCATGGTGCTTTTCAACCGTGAAGTTCTTGGCGGTCTGTCCTTGTGTCGCGTGCAGGTCGACAGCATCAGTGGGACTAAACTATCACATAGTCATAAGCTACATATATATATATATATATATATACATATGCGACTCTCCATATAAAGGGCTCAGGGTTGAGAAAGGGGTTTTGAGAAGTGGCATCAGTTAGAATCTTTAGAACAGGGTTTGGGATGCAGTGAAGTCTACGTATATGAGAAATGGCACTGGTAGTCCTCCAGGCCCCTACATCACAAGCTATCCCGAACTTTTGATTATCTCCGTGTGAATCGAAAATAGCTCCCACCTCCACCACCCGACGGCCCTTCACCTTGAAGCCAGGAAGCTCTCCCAAAAATTCGAGCCTCGCCTTGAATTCGAGGCCCCCGAAACCCTACTGAACGCAGAAAGAAAGCCTTGAGCCCTATATAGAGCCCTGACTTAAATCCTGCAGCCCTGAAGCCGGGAACCCTACAGCCGGCCCGGAAAAAAACCCAAGCCCATAACCCTAAAATTTACCCTCCATACCCCGCAGGCCCCAAAGACTTAAACCGAACCTTCAATTCCTGAAGCACCAAGCAGAATGCGGCTATTGTACCCGCCTCCGACCTTCGTCGCTGTGGTGTCACGCGGTCGCTGCTTTTGTCGGGAAAGGATTTAGAGTTTTGTGGCAGGGTTTGTTTTGCGGTTCAGGGATTTAGGGCTGAGGGTTTAGAGTGTTAGGGTTTAGGCTTTGGGGTCTTGGGTTTTGAAAATTTGAGCATTTGCAGGCTTTTTGGAGCTCTGGAGGCTTTGACTCCTTAGTTTAGAGCTTCAGGGCTTTGAGGTTTATGGTTCGGATTGGGTGTTTTTGGTTTGCTTTGGATTTGGGGTTTAGGAGTCTGGGGTCTAGGGTCCACGGTGGGGTTGGGTGACCTCATGTGTTCCAGGCTTTGTGGTTCCCCGGGGCCTTCGGGTGTGGAGATTTGGATTTGGGCCTGCGGCATGCAGATGCGAGTTCGTTGTAGATGACCAGTTGTCGAATCACATCGGTGGAGTCAGGTCTGTACCCGTTTTCAGAACGAGGAGATCCGACAGCAAGACCCCGATTCAGAGTAGCACACGCTTGCCTTGGTAGGAGGCGAGGTTTGGCTTGAATTTCAGGGTTTAGTGTGCAGTTTACCATGAGTTGCCGGCTTCAATCGAGTGTTGCAGAGGGTCGGCATGGAGGTCTAAGGCTGAGTTTCTTTGTATTTGGAAATACTTCTTGCGAAAACCTAAAGCCCTGGCGAAGACGATCCTGAGCTTTGATATGCTTCGTGGCTTTGCTTCGGCGGCTTCTCGAGGTACGTTGGGGTGATCGAGACCTCGTGGCAAGGTGGTGTGTTGGATGTTAGCGGGATTTGTCAATCGAGAATTTAGGGCCCCAAACGGTCATCGGTCGTAACCCCAAAACCCCACATACCCAGACTCCACACCCTCGAGAAATCCCTTAGGACAACCCTTATGTAATGGCCCTTATAGAAGCCCATAAAGGAACCGTTAACCGTTAACCGTAAGCTTTGCAATTTCTTATGGATTCCTTACCATCGGGGTTTTCAGGTTCTGAGGTAATGGTGTCGATTCGGGGATTGCTGCTCGCCGCGAAGGTGAGGGTAAAGGCTGCTCTCCACCCACTGATGTTGGTGGACCTCGTGCTGGAATCTCAGGGTGCAGCCTTCATGGTCTCCGGGTAAAATACTAGAATATGCTAAGATTTGCTATATATTATACTTTAATCTATTATGCTAAACTTTGATGAGGCTATAATATACTATCATAGGCTGGGTTTAGTTTTGAGGGCTCGGGTTCGAGGCCTGAGGGTTCAGGATTTGGTAGCCAGCAGCTTTACATTCAGGAATGCCGAAGCTCGTTGCTATGACTGGTTGATTGTAGCATGTTGTAGCACATTTTTGCCCCAGGCAGTGCAGAAGATGTTGAGAACTTAAGTCATTCGCGGGGTGTCTCTGTCCAACCCTAACAGCTTGAACACCCTAACCACTGACCCCTGAAATACAGAATCCTGTACACAGTACACCAAGCCCTTTGGCCAGAAAAGGCCGCTTGCAGAAGGAACTCTGAGAATCGAAAGGAGCCTCCACTGGAAGTGTAACGATCCTAATATGGGAGTTTCCGAAAATTGGGGGTACCTTGTTCGGGGTCCTTATAATAACGATCCTACTATATCCTACTATTGAGGGTACTATACTAAGGTCCCCTATTTTCGGAAACTCCCATATTATAGGGGCTTGAAAAATTGTCCATATTCAGATTCCTTCATTGCTGGAACTATGCAGAATCTACCCCAAACCCCATTGTAGTTATGCAGGTCCTTGGTTCAAATTTAAACAGTCGGACCCTGAGGCTAAGAAGCTGAAAGATAAAGCACGGAAGCCCGAATTTAAGTAGCGGTACGAAGCTCTAAGCCCAACCATCCTTGAGGCGCAAGCCTCAAGCACGAAAGCCCTCATATAAATGCACATATGATCTTTAATTACAAGTACTCATGTGTATGTATGTATATACGTGTAAGCAGGCATATGTTATATATATATATACATAGACACACACACAGTTTTATGTGTATATATATATATATGCAGCCGAAGCCCAGATCACTGAACTCCCAAATTTCATTGCCTCCCTGTTGCTCGCCGTGAGGTCTCTGGCGTCTCTGGTGATCGACGCTCTTCCGGTACTCAAGGGGCTTTGTGATGTGTGTAAAGATGAAATCGTGATCATGGTCTTCTTGTACATTGCCGGGTTCAGTTCTTCTTGGCTCCTGTGCAGGGTTCATCATCATCGGTTTAGACGTGACCGCACACAGAGACATGTCCCGTACAGGCATCCTTTGTGGCATGATATATTTTTCGATATTATACATATATTCATATATGTATGTATATATATATATATATATACATGTATGTATCAGGTTTTAGACATATCTGTTCCTCTGCGTTTCTGTGTCTGCATACGCTCGGTACATCATAAAGACACACACACACACACATGCATGATTACAGAGGTATACTTACGTACCTGCATGACTACGTACGCAATGTGCGCACATACACTGATATCTTCATCATCCATACGGTCCATACGTGCATTGACGTGCTTGCAGCACGTCAATGTACAGCATGGAGCACTGCGCTAGCGTTTGATTAAGGATCTGCAGATCGATTCGAATCAGCTGCGTGGCTTCGGTGCCCTTCGCCACTTGCCATCAAACAGTAACTTCGGAGCTCAAGGTTCACCGATTTCACCTCCCAGTTGTGTTTCGGAGCTTGCGGGAACGTCAGGTTTCGCATGCAAATTGAAAGCCTCAGAGGTGAAGTCCTACGAAGTCAGTCGCCATAGTTTGGGATCTCTAGGCACGGTGCATGGCATGTGGTCCATGGGATCACGGGTGGCGTGCAATGCGCAGCAACGTGCTTGCTATCACTGTTTCATTACTATTCTTGCTATTGTTACAGTTCTTTGTTTGAACCAGAACGGCCCCATCGGCTTGTCGCGGCTGGTATTCCTCAACGCAGTGGACATCTTTGTCAGAGTCTCCTCACGATCCGCTGGAACCTCCAGAGCTCTTAAAGCAGCTTGTGCTGGAAATTTAGAGTCTCACTCCGGGAATACCTAGACCCCCAAAAGTAGGTAAAATAATGGCCCAAACCTTAAGAAAGGGCGCTATTATTCCACATACTTTTGGGGTCCAGGTAGGAGCAGACAAGAATTTGGAGAGGAAGCCTCGGCTTGGGCCGGTCCAACCTTTCAAGGCCCAAAGGTAGCGGCACTTTCCTCGTCGTTTTTCACCACCCGCATCGAAGCTAGTAGAGTATAACAAGAATTTCAGGCGTCTGCGAGGATTCTGAAAAAAACCCTGAGCTGTCTTCCAAGAAATGAGTCCCGTGGAGGGTGAGGGCCATGGTCTTTCCTAGAATTACTTTTATTACACGTATTATAGATAAATAATTCTATATTGTTGCTACTGTTACTATTGTTGCTATTATTACTCTTTTTACCTTACTATCTAGGATGAACAGATGCCTAAGGCATGCTCAGAGTCTTCACCTTGCTGCGTCTGGAGCGGGCATCCCGGCCTTAGCCTTCGGAGTTTGTCGCGGTTCGGCCTCAGTGCTCAGGGTTTGGAGAGTTGGGCGCAAGCCTCAGGCTGGAAAGCTAAGGGCTAAACCCTAAACCCTAAACCCTATAAGAGGGATGGGTGAGCAGCATCACATGGGGCCTGGGGATGAATCAAAATTGGGTCTGGAGTGTGTGTCTTGCCGTCTTCGATTGCCCGGATATTCTGCTTGAGCCAGGGGGCATGTCGGATTTTGCCAGGGGCACTCTCGTTTTGGACATCTTGCTCTCTGGATTCGGGTCTCTTCTATGTTTTGTCTCGTATGGCACCACTGCTCTTGTTTGAGCCGTCCTGGGAAATTGTCCAGCTTTGCTGGCTCAGCAGCTGCATTTCGACGACAGATCCATGTACCGCTTCGTGATCTTTTGCAACACGGCGCCTTGGGGGTTAAACCGCAGTCCCTACTGGGCCAGAGAAGGTCCCTAGCCCTAAACTCCTGCATCCTAGCTAGAAACCTATCCTTGCCCCGATGTGTGTCTCATGTTTCTATCGTTCAGCAGGGCTTTTGGCTCCACAGGTCTACTGGGGCTTTAGGTGTTTAGGGCTTCAGGGTCTTCGGGGTTCATCCGCGGTTTTTCGAAGCCTGAAATCTTTTACATCAACAAAGAGACGGCAGGAAGCGTTCCTAGGAAGTGATTAGTGCAGACCTACACGACCCAGTAACACAGAGGGCTCAAAGTTCTAGTGTTGCGGTCGTTTTTTCGAGGTAATTAGAGCGTGTATATTGTTTGTCCCTTCTTCACGAATTTGGGTTTGTGAGTGCTGGATCAGGATGCACGATCTCCATATTGAAGCCCATGGATCAGCTTCCTTGCAAAGAAACACCTTCTTGGTTTCGGCTTTTATTTGGGGCTTCCTTATCCGTTGGTTTGCGCTTGGTCAGGCATATGCCTGCAGAGTTTAAGCTCAAGCAACCGCTGCCGAAACCAGGACTGGAGAATCTGCAATCCTTTGATACAAGTGCTGGTGAAGGAGGCAGGCCCATATTGCCATTACAACGGTAAAGCAATCGGTTTTCCACAGCTCGTGTAAGCCATCCTACCTCTCTTGGGGCAATTTGTACGTTGGTTTCCATTGAAGGCAGGCCCGAGGTCCACAGCTTAGTCTCAGTCGGGGTGGGTTTGGGGGTTCAGGGTTCAAAGGCAGCAGCTAAGGGCTCATTGTCTGTGATTTAGTTTCGGAGTTCGGGTTTAGGGAGTTCTTCGGGCTCGAGGGTCACTGCTTCGTTCAAGCGCTCGCTTTAATTCGGTGCTGCTCAGTTGGCTTGCGCTTGAGGCTGGTTTTAGGGTTGAGGCTTCAGCTGTTGGGTTTCGAACTCAGCAGAATGGCTTTCGGGGGCTAACACGGTAGCCCGGTAGCCGCTCGCCTCACCCCCTCCACGTAGCACTTCCCCATCCCTAAACTCCCTAAACTAAGCTCGAACATCATGTACGGACTCAATGAAGGGAATGGGGCTATGGTCGTGATATGAGAGACTACTAGCGGATGTTCTTCTATAGTTCTTACCAATCACGTCGTCCCCTTAAATTAGAGGACCGTGAACCCCCAGCTGTCCTAAGCCCTCAACCCAGAAACATCGAGCCCCAAACCCGCAAACTCCAGTCTGAAACACTATAACTATAACCCTTTACCTCTGGCTCCTTAGGAATAATAAACCCAAGAGGACATTGACAACATTATTCTTATTATAGTTCTAAGGGGGGGTATATAGTTGCATCCTAGAAACTCAACGGTGCAAGCGCCGACCGCGGGGCCCTAAACCCCAAAAGCGCTGCGCGAGCCCTAAACCCCTGAACCTGTAAAGCTCAGAAGTCCAAAGGCCCAAAAGCTAAAAGCATCAATGTCTAGAGCCCTAAAGACGGACTGCCAACTGACCCCCAGTCGAAGCTTTTGGGCGGTGCCGTCGCTATCGCCCTTACACTGCTTGTTTGTGTGTCGGCCCCTGGGCACGCTCTTTCCTGCTTAGGTTCTTGGTGTGCAGGGTTTAAGGCTTGCTGCGAACGGATCTCGATGCCTGGATCAATTCGTCTGGTGTCGCAAGAGGAGCTATGAGCACGATGTCATGGTCATCCCATGTACATAGTGTATGGAACCACTTTGTGGACCATACCGCGCGGGACCGCTTTGCGAACCGTACAGGTACCATCTTTCTTGCGAGTGCTCCGCCTCAATCGCAACTTTGTGGCTCAAGAACGAGCTCACGCTCCAACTCGCCAAATAGTTAAAAACTATTCCTGCTTTCGACCCACGGAGATGTGAGCCATTCCCCTTGCACAGACAACTCGCTGAGCTAGTGCGAACAAACAACCTACTGCGAACGTGCCTGCGCTGGAACGGAGCGAGCGAGAGGGTATACAGTGCGAACGGACTGCGATGCCTGGTCAAGTTCTATGGTGTCACGATAAGAGCTATGAGCGAAGCCTTGTATAGGGCAAGAGTGGAGGAGCACTCCTACCATATGCCGCCCATGCAAATTTGGCTCACGAATGAGCACAAGCTCTAGAAAGCATTGCCGATAGCTTAAAATAGCTTATCGTCTTCTGTGACCTTTCCGAGGAACAGAGCCATCCCGAGCACAGACGATCCATCGCTGGCCGCGAAGGTGGAAAACAAGCGAGCTCTGGATCTGCCTGCCTGGGAGGAGTGCTTGTACGTGGGAGTGAAGGTGATAGCGTATCGAGTCTGTTGAGGGCAGCCACACTCTTACTCAATAGCTCGGTGGGGTGAGCGACAAGGAACATCATCAAGATCAAATCCCCACGCATACAGTTGTCAACTACGAGTACCACGATGTACCAGGAACCACATCATCAATTAGCTCGGTGAGGTGAGCATCAACTGTCGTATCATCGATACCAAACCCTCACACACTCGTGGCTTAAAGCTTAAAGGGCTTAGCAGGTTCAAGGTTTGCGGTTTCTGTCTGGAGGCTTTCGGGTTCAGGGTTTATAGGTTTGGGCTCAGGGTGTTGGCATAAGGGCTTGCCGCGTGGTTTTTTACAATCCAGTTTGTCGCGGTTGAGGTCTGTAGCTGGGCCATGCAAAGTAAACCGGATCTGTCAAGAGTAGAAGACTGCACGCTGCGCTGTTCTTTCTATCGCCATTATTATGACCCCTATAACATGTCATTATTGTTGGTGCAATGATTAGTACTGCTATTATTCATTTGTTGCGGTTTTGGGGTCACCCTTGTGTGGATGACGGAGCGAGTGTGGGACGCCTAGAGACGGCCGGTCTGGGCCATCCTTCGCGTCCGATCCCTAAGCAGCGCACGCGCAAACAAGGGTTCAGCGTTTAGGGGATTCTGTTTATATAGATGTAGATGTAGAGGTTTAGCTATGCTTAGAGACAGGGTTTGGGGTTTAGGGTTTAGGGGCCGTGTGCCAGTGTAGCGCATCCATTCTTCCATATTCCAGGCAGGATTCGAAGATGCAAGGCGTTCTGGGTTCTTCTGATCCTGTCGGAAGAAAGGTGAGTAAGCAGTACACCTGAAAGCCCACACATCCCACACGCGGTTCATGCCTCTGAGTGTCTTCCTAGCCCTGTGAGGCATGGGCTTTCAGCCCCTGGGAGCAGATGTTTGAGAATCGGGGCTCAAACCCACCGTCCTCAGAACCAAGCCCAAGTTGACCCGCAATTCAATCCAACACCACTCCGGATCCATATTTTCGGAGCCGAGGTTATTATGTTCTATGTCGAGGCGCCCGAGAATCCCAAGTTTGGTGGGGCGCCCAGCATGTTCTTCCGGCGTAGGGGTCACCGAGGCTCCGAAAGCCACTTTCAGACCCAATCTGTGTCGCAGACGAGCGATTTCCAACCCAGGCAGCGTTGCAGACTGCCTCTGGTGGGGTACCACTGCCCTCACCACTGCAACGTGGCAGCAGTTGAGCGTCATGTCCGGAATCCTTGAGAGTTCACGAGTACTGTTATGCCAGCCGTATGATTGCGGCGTGCAGGTGTTGGTCTGGGGTGAAACTGGATGCCCGAAGACATCCCGAAGCCATCTCAGTCACCATGGCAAGCTGTGGCATGCAACCCACCCCTAAACCCTGCAATCTAGCCCAAAGGGTCCAAGTATCATTATGGAATATACTCAGACCCCCAAACTACCCAATAAGTATATACCATAATGATACTTGGACCCTTTGGGTAGGAACCCACACAAAAACTTGAATCTTGCGGTTGTCAGGTAGGTTACGGCGATCTGTACCCTGAAAGTCCAATGGGTCGACTGGTCGCAAGCATCACGGCCTTCCTAGGCCGGGTGTCCAGGGGATGCTTCAGACTTATTTTTGTTCAGGGTGTTTAGGGGTTCTTTATTGCTTGGGTTGTAGGGTTTCGAGGTTTGGGGTTTTCGGTTTAGGAAAACGGCTGTGTTCAAGGATTCGGAGGTGTTCTCGACTTTAGGGCCTGGGAAGCCAGGGAAAATTAGCAGATTCTCTTAGGGGGTGACGAAGCTGCCGATGTTTTGGGCATGGTGGGGTCGGGCTTTAAGTCTCCTGGGATGTATAGTTCCCCAAGCAGTGTGTTCAAGGAAGATGATCTGGGATTTCGGGTTCAGGCTCGTTGTGTAAAGGCAGACTGGGTCTCAGGGAACTTCTTTAGGCTCAGTGGAGCAACCTCGCTGTACTGTCGGTGGGAACCGTCCAGACTCCAGGAGCTATGAACCCTAAAACTCAAATTTCAGAAACGAAGAGGCTCCACTCATAAGTGCCTGTACACTCGGTGTATATCCAGATCAAGCCGCACCCTTACTAGTTCCGTCTCTCCCGCGAATCAAACAGCTCGACCCGCTCAAGTTTCAAATGTAGGGGTTGGAGAGTGTACAGGCAATGCCTTGAAACCGCATCTCAGAGCGAACCCCTTGGCACAGGAATCGGCTTATTTGCGTTGCCAGGCGAGCGCTGCACCCCAGGGCTGGTTTTATTTAGATCTCGTCGCTGAGGGCTGTACGGATTCGGCCTTCTTAGAAAGGCGTGGTTCGGGTCGAACAAGGGGGCAGGGTTGGATGGATAAGGTTGATGGTGTGTCGCAGTTGGGGTCCAGTGGGAAGAATGCTTTTCAGGTGAAGTGCTTGAGCACGAACAGAGCTCAAGAATTTAACTCCGAAAAATGGTCAGTGAAAGCAGCAACTTTTCGCATCGCGTGTTCTTCGGAAATTCGGAGTTAAGATGTTCAGTTCGCGCAGGAGGTTTGGAAGTTTTGCCACTTCGATGATGTGGGATTCCATTCTAAGTGGGGGCAGGCTGTTGTCGGTTCAGCTTTGGAAATGTGGGTTTCACGTTTACATGTTTGTCTTGAGGTTGTAGTGAAGCTAATTACACAACTCAGTGTCGATTGAGATGCAAAGACAAAGAAGTCGTCGAGTTTAGGACTATGCTCAGCATCTCTTGCTCCGGATTTAAGGCCCTGAGCTTTGGGGGGAGCCTTGAGCGCTGAAGTTTTAGGCCTTCGCCCTAAACCCTAAACCCTAAACCCTTAAACCCTAAACCCTAAACCCTTAAACCCTAAACCCTAAACCCTTAAACCCTAAACCCTAAACCCTTAAACTCTAAACCCTAAACCCTAAACCCTTAAACCCTAAACCCTGAACCCTAAACCCTTTAGCCTAAGCCCGAAAGCCCTGCAAGGCAGAAATTGCAAGCTCGAAGGCGGACCCACAGAAAGCACAACACCTCAGGCCCTTATGGGTTTGGGTTGTTAGCACTATAACATACAACAGACCGAAACCCTGAAACCTGAAACTTGAAACACTAATACATGAACAAGACTATATCCCTAAACCCTACAGTTTCAGACCGTACCACCTGAACAATCCTGAACCCTCCTCCCTAATATCAACCTTACGGAAGAGCGCTCTCAAAGAAAAGTCTCTCGACCTGAGGCCCCCAAAAACACTCCCCCCTTTCCGCATTCGCAAACCTGTGTCAGCTGGTATCATCACTACTGGCTTCCGACTGGAAGAGGAGAGACGGCTTCACAGGAAGTGTGGGCGCCCAGCTTCTCCTTTGCTCGGAGGGTTCTGCTTTCAATCACGAGCCTCACCGAGTCCAGGCTTGGCAGAGGCTCCCCCCTGCCCCCAAAAGCAATAACAGCTGCGTCTAGCTGTCAACCTAATCGTAGCTGCGCCTTGGTTGAGATCGAAGTGCATTGGATTCCGGGCTGCGGTGCTGATGGTTTCTAGAAAACTGGAGCTTGGGGTCTTGTTACATTGCGATGACTCCAGTGGCTTGTCGGCAGTGGGTCGAAACACATTCCTGTGTGGATCTGCAGGCTGTCTGTGCCTCTGGATGACGGGTCCCCTGCCGGCGAGACAGACGCGCGGCTTCAATGTTCACGAACAGTTTGAAGTCTCCTTCAGCTTGATTCCACTGGAAAGCTCAAGACTGACCACTGGATGGGCTAGACGATTTGACGCTTACGGTTACACAGTTTATGGTTAGAGGTGTAGCGGCTGATGGGCTAGACGACTAGGGCTGGAGGCTTTTTTGATAAGCACTTGGATCGTGATTTACGTGCTCGCTTCAAGCTTCATCCCGCCACCCCAACAGGGGTAGGGAGGGGCTCTTCTCCTAAAGAGTCCTTGTTTTTAGGGTTTACGGCTTGGGGTGCGGAGCACTCTTCGGTATGTGCTTCGTTTGGGGTTTGAGGAAGACACTCTTGTGGGTGTGCACATGGCTTCTCGAGATGATCGTCAGAGAAACGAGCATGTACAACATCAGCTGCACTCGTTGTCAGACGGCCTGGGTAGACATGTTTCCCTTTTACAAGCCTGATGAGAGCCGTGGTTTTGTGGGCTTTTTGGGCCGTCTCCTAAAACCAGCTTTGCCTGGAGCGCCTTGCCAATTCTGATCAACCTTCTCAACCAGTATACCCAGTGCCTGCCCATGCGAGATTGACTCCGGGCCCTAAGCTTGGCATACTTTGTTCGGCACCCCGAAGCCCAGACCATATTAAGCCAAGATTGGAGCAAGTACTTCAGAAAGAGCCCTGATGCGAGAACTTGCAGCTGCCTTTCAGAAAAGGAGTTTCAGCTGGAGCTTCTGCGCAGCATACAGCGCCTGGAGAGAAAACTGGAGGGGCTGGAAGGCAAGCTGCAGGACCTCATCTGATTTCGTTACTTGCTCGGTGGCTTGCGGGATGGTCAGAAAGCCCGAAACTGAGTAAGACTTGATACAAAGTGCAGCCCGTGAGGGATTTCTGAAGCATGAGACTTCAACAGGCCTCGAACCTCAGCTGCCCCAGATAGGTCAGCAACAGGAGAAGGTGCTGGTCTTGCTTTGGGGTTCCACAGCCAATTGCTTCGGGCTTCGGGTGACGGTGCTTCGGAGTATTGCACATGCATACCGTTCCCAAGTATGAGCTACAGTCTAAAGCGGCCTCCGCCCCAAAACGACCTGCTTCAAGATCCTTGAAACGTGAGAGTTACAGCCCAACCTTATGCTCCTCACTGTGCAGGACGTGCATGGCGAGATTCAGAGTATGCGTGTCGAACGAGACCGCCACAAGCCCTAGGAGAAAAGCAAGACGGGTGCTTCATGTTTTGCTCTAAAGATGTTTATGGCTTGATGAGTGCGGCTTACTTCTGATCTGCAACCTGCCAGACACGAAGTTGGCCGGGTTCAGTGCATGGTCAAACAAACTCTTTTGAGTTTTGCCCCCAACCCCCTCCACCCCCAGCCACCACCCACTTCGACAATCTGCAGGACACTGACCTTGGGCCACCATCTGCCTCCTTTAACTAGCCGTAACTAGCCTCGTAGACCTGGCCTCACCCCTTTCACGTCAAGTTTCGTGGGCGGCGCTGGTTCTGTACAACAGACTTCCTGTGCGCCCTCACTGCTGAGGATCCACGAGGGAGGTTTGTGAGATGTTCTATGCACTTGCAGCTGCCTCGGGTGGGAGTGGCTTTCATTGGCGAGTAGCGTGCCAATTATTATAACTTCCCAGATGTATGTGTGCAGTTTAGATAGCTTGTGCAGTGAATCTTATGTACACAAGCACATTTGCTAACACAGGTACAACGGCACACACATCAAAATCCTCCAAGTTCGGTCGTGGCACACGACAGTCCTGTCTTGGGGCTCAGAGGCATCGGCATAGTTTTCTGATGAGTTGCGCTGGGGGAGCCCGGGTGGATAGCTGTAGCTCTGAGACTGAGAGTCTTTGTGCTAATGGCTTAGGATAGTGTTGCTGAGCCTTTTTGTGGAGTGGCAATAATTATAGACCCTAGGGCCTAGGGCTCGGGCGGGCTGCGCAGAGTAGAGGTTGAAACACGAATCCTCCTTGAGTTCCCTGTGTGGCAGAACCCTAGAGTCTGAGCCTTTATGTCTCGGACGCTGCAGCATGAACCGGGGCGCCAGTCCTTATGCTAAGTTGAGAAAACATCATGGTCCCGAAGCCTGAAATAAGCCCGAACCCTAAGGCCCAAAACCAAACCTCAAAGTAACGCCTATAACTTCCATACTGTTTCTGAGATGGGAGCCCACAAGCTGGAGAGTGACGTCTTCTCGGTCCTGCGGCCGGGATCTCTGCTTGGGTGACTTTAGGCTTTAGGATCTAATGATAAGTTACGGATGCGGTTCACTGATTGTTTTTAATTTGTTACGGAGATATGGGGCATATCTACGGTTCTTTGCCGATTCGAATATCAGGCTGTTAGTGTCCGGATGCTTGGACTCATGAAGGATGATACTATTCCTGTGCTCTGAAAAATCCGTTGTGCTCGTAGTGGTAGGGTATTTAGCTGCAAGGTGCCCCAGAACACCGTTCTACTTACTACTCTTGTGCTGGACTGGCTGCCCCTAAACCCTAAACCCTAAAAGCAGGCTGTAAAGAAGCAGCAAAAGAAGAACATAACGCTCCCTAAACCTGAAAGTCCTAAAAACCCTAAACCCCTAGACCCTAAACCCCAAACCCTAAACCCTCACAAGAAGGCTTTGGGAGTGGTTCATCGCCCTCTCCAACGAGGAGCCGCACCTGCGTGGCTGCCAGTGCGCTTTTCGGGGTGTAAAATGCCTGTTTTCATAGGTCGGTGGACCTCATTTAGGGACCCTTGTAGTGGGATCCTACACTTTAGAGTTCAACATTCGGAACACCACGAGGTCGTATTTCGGCCCTGAAGTGTCAGACTTGTTAGGGAGATCGATGACTTTTCGCTCGGTGGGTAGCTATCTCTCAACCCACAGTTGCAATCCCGGGGCTGAGGCATGGGAGACCCTATAGTGAGGAACGGCTGTATGTGCTAGGCCATTTTAGTGCTGGGTTTGGGTAGCAAAGGAGCATTCAGCACATGACTCCGAAGATTTCAAGATGAACACAGACACAAACCGGCTTCACACACATGTGCATACATGCACCGCATGAGCATAAACTAAATTCTCTTGCTGCGCAACATGGTGGATCCTTGTCTCGAGGCCTCCCTGCCCTTTTGTGAACAGTATGTTTGCGTGGGCATTGGTTTGTTTGTGTGATTTGCAAACGACTGTGAGTCGATGGTGCCCAGAGCAGTTCCATTTAATTTGAAACCTGAAACCCTAACACAACGCTTGAAGCCGAAACCCGTAAAGCCTGTTTAGGAGTTTAGTGCTTCAGGTTCAGGGCTCCGGATTGATTGCAGTCTCACACCTTGCGCAAAGGACCTGGGTAGCGCTGACAAGTCCTGGACTCAGCGTCAGATCACTCGGCCCAGAGCAGCTTTAACACTCTAAGCCTGGAAGCCTATCCCGAAAGGTCATAAGCAAGACCTCAGAATCGCATGTTCATCAAGCATCAAGCTTTCACTCCTGAGATGTCGTCTTGCTCTTGCTTCCTTCAAGGGTACTAACCCCTGTGCAAATCGAACTCCGATTGGGGATGGGTAGCAGAAATAGTTCTCGGATATGTACATCAATCACCACCATGCCGTGCGAAAGCCTGAACCGTTAAAGCCAACCTGGTAGCTGAAATGGTCCCGTTGTCGTTATAGCAGACTGCTCCCTAAACCCTAAGCCCTAAACCCTAAACCGCTGCCCAGTTGACTTGAGGGTGAATTGCCCTCAACCCTCATTCCTTCGACGCTTAGCTCTCAACCTCGAACCTCACACTTGGAAACCCTAAACCCTCAAGCAAGGTATAAGGGACTGGAAGAGACCGCCCGTGATTATGTCGCTGCCTGCCCACGATACCTGGGCCGCACTCCAAGCTACATCGAGTTCGGCGAGGCTGGTTCGGGTTTCGGCCTGGGGCTCGAGGAGTTTATGGCTCAGGGGCTATGCTTTTGACGGATTCTTGTGTAAAACCTAATGTGTTGAACTTCTACCTTGCAATCCTAGATCCCATTTGATTCTTGCTGGAAGATCCCATCTCGCCCCCGAGTCCGAATTTCGAGAGAATTCTTCCCGGCCAGATGGATCCTGATGAGTGCGACAAAGATGTCCCTGGACCCTACCTTCGCGTGCGCTTTGAAGAGCCCGGGACCGACAGGGACCGCTAAGTCACTAAGTGCCACTAGGGGTTTCTTCAAGGGTTTGGGTTTTAGGGTTTGAATGGTTCCTTTTAGGGGTCCTTCAAGGATTATGGGGCCCCGTTAAGCTATTCAGGGGTCCTTTAAGGGTGCGTTTGCGTAACATGGGGGCCGGAATAGTATATAGTGCCCTTTCGAATGATTGTCATGTTTATTGCAGTAAGATATAGTGAGATATGTGCACAGACCGTTGTTAATCAGTATGTTTGTGTCGGGGTCAAATGGGTTGTGTAGTTAGGAGTTTTGCATGTTCGGGTTAAGACTTTGATGCATGTTGGAGATGCTAGCTGCTGTGTTCAGCGGGCAATGCATTGGCTGCAACTTCGGTTAGAGTTTGAGTTTCGGACGCTATTGCCGCACCTTCAATCCCTAACAGCCGCATGCGGCCAAACCCCAGCTGAAGACAATAAAGTGGAGATGGCGAGACTGTGAGCAAAGCCAAGCTTTGAAACGGGATATTATTCCCGTAAATCTCGCAGAGTCTGTCTAGGTCAGATGATGGCATCTACCGCTGGAGAGAGAACATCGCAGAGGCCGGTCCTGCATCTTTGTTGGCTACGAGATGCTGCTGAGGATCTCGAGATGAAACATACTGTTCATGCGATGTTTCAAAATGTTGCATCGCTGGGACATCTGACATGAGGATGAGACAAGTAAGATATGTTGTTGGGAGTTGGGGACAGCAGGCATGGCTTGGATTTGAAGGTCCTGCACTGTAGCCCATACATTCATGTCATGCACAGCCTTCGAGACGAAGATCGCGTGCTTTTGTTTCTATCGCTGAAAGGTGAAGTGGCAGCTATCGCGATTGCACTACCCTGGCCCAGAACCCAAACCCTCAAGCCGAAAGCCCAACTCCAAACCCTAAAATTAACGGCCGAATCGAAACGAGCCCTCAAGTCTCAAACCCTCAAACCCATAAGACACCCCAAACCCCACAAGCACCATCGCACAGGAGAAGAGGCCCGAGATCAACCCCGACGAATGGAGGAAACGGGAACTGGCTCTATTCCGATTGCTCGGCTGTGGGAGGAGCACCAGGATAGCACCTCACGCTCACACTACCCAATATCTCCTTTCCCCTGCATCGCGAGAACCCCGTCGTGTGTGACCACGGACCACGCTGTTTGGGGAAAAGGCAAAGCCCTGCAAGAAAAAGCCCTGCCCCCCTAAACCCCTACCCACTGAAAACCCCTAAACCCCGAATCCCCAAACCCCTAAACCCTAAGCCCCTAACCCCTAAACCCCTATATAAACCCTAAGCCCCTAAACCCCTGAACCTTAAACCCCTATACATCCCTTACAGTACCCTTATGGATCCCTTACAGTACCCTTACAGATCCCTTATAGTACCCCTATAGATCCCTTATAGTGCCCTTATGGATCCCTTTAAAGGAGCCGCAAGTGTGGCAGGCGCTTGCCCTACGACTACCTCTCCGGCACCTTCTGCAGCCCGCCAGGAGCTTAGATGGCTAGGGGTTTAGGGCTTCAGGGGTTTAGGGTTTTAGGGGTTTAGGGTTTTAGGGGTTTAGGGTTTCAGGGGTTTAGGGTTTCAGGCTTCAGGGGTTTAGGGTTTCAGGGGTGTAGGGTTTCAGGTTTCAGGGGTTTAGGGTTTCGGGAGGTTAGGGAGTTTCGGGATTGAGAGTCGGGATTTAGGGCTGACGGTTTTGGGGTTGTTACGGGTTTTTACGAGTTAGGGTTCAGCGCTTTTTGGGTTCTGGGGTTGGGATTTTGGGATCTCGGGCTTTTGGATGAAGTTTTATAACCTGCTTCAGGGCAAGAGAGTTGGGGTTTAGGGTTTAGGGTTTCGGCGGCTGAAGGCATGTTGGGCTAAAGGCTTTGGCGACCGAGTCGAGAGACAACAGAAAAGAATATAGGGGCCTAAATTATTACCGATACTATTCTAACTCCTTGTCCCAGGGGCCTTATTCGGCTAGCGTCTCGATTTTGCAGGTTCGTCTTCAGACTTTTTGACGGTTCCAAGTCTTGGGGATTCTGGGCCCTGAAAGTAGGATCCTAACATCATGCCGATACCGGAGTTTGGTTTAGGGTTGATAGGGGCTGAATGAGTTTAATAGGTGTTATTGCAGGCGGGGGTTGATGGGTTGAGGGTTTTTTGGGATTGCGGGTGTAGGAAATTTGGAGTTATCGGTCATTGTTTGATTGTTCTTCATGGCCCTAGATGCAAGAGAAACTCTGCATTCTTAGAGCGGCTCCCTTGCACCGTAAGGTCTAGCTCCTCCGAGCCCTCGAACCAAATCCCCCAACCTTATATCTTAATCTTAAATCCCAAACCTTAGTTTAGAATAAGAGCTTTGGAATCAGTTGAGGGCCCTAATTTCTGGCACATGTGTGGGATCCTTTCGCTGATGCCTGGCTGAGGTCGATGAAAATTTCGCTGGGCTCTTAATCGACGCTCCCGGAGGGCATACATGGGTTTATGTTTGGCGTTGGCCCGTAAGTTGCTGCAGGCGAATACTGAACCGCACTAGGCGGATTCTCGGGTTCGAGAGGTTTCATGGCATTGGCTTGGAACTCTTTGAAGTGTCAAGGGCCAAGGGGCTAATGGCACAGGACTGGCGACAGATCAATACGCCTCATCAGTGAATCAGCGTCTCGGGCTCTTCCTACGCGATGTCTGCGAATAGAGCTGTTCGATGATCGAATTTTCAGCCTGAGGGCCTCATGAGTATGAAGGTGGAAAGTCGTGATCCCGTCAAAGCGCCACTCTCCTTAGGGGGCCTGGTGCAGACAGATACCGTCCTTTGCCGAACAAGCTCTGCGCGTGGCTCAGGCAGGTCTCAAATGCAGTGTTGGTGTCGCTGCGGCTTTCGTTCCTTCAGTGTAGGCGAAGTTATTATTGGCATTTTGCATTCAAAACAGGCAAATTAATATTAGCTTCTCAAATATGGGTCCTTCATCCAAATGCCTCCAAAGGGCATATGGGGGCCGAGTGATGCGCTATTTCTGTCGCATCGGGCTCGGTGGATCCTGGTAACATCAAGCTCCAAACTCCAATGGTGACGTACATGCAGTTGCGAGTTTCAAGCGGTGGGTTATAGGGGTCTTAACAAACACCACAGCCCCAAAACATGCGCATGTTCTCTGCGTTTCCCAATTACGCAGCTGCCATCGTATCTGCTGTATCGAGTCTTTAGCAGTGGACCCTCAATCCTATTACCCGAAACAGTACAAGCCCCAAACAAACTTAGATGCAGACCCTAAACCCAGGACCCTGATGCAGTCGCCCCAAACCCTGATTTGAAGCGCTACCTCATGTGTTCGGGACCAGTGCCGGAGGTCAGAGAAGAGAGAGAGATCCATGCATCGGTTGAGGGCTCCTCCCCTGCACAAGCGCACTGGCTAGGGGCCGCAACGTCCAGAAATTGGCCGTCAACTCAGAAAGGTGTTGGTTGTTCAATGTTTAGGGGTTCTGAGATTTAGGGCGTTGGCTTCACGGGTTTTAGGATGTTTCTTTCTCTGGCGGAACCTACTGTAAGTGTTTACAAAAATCTCGCAACTTACAGTATGTAATATATCCCAAAACCCTGCTCTAATTCTTAAGGCTCAAAATAGTAAGTTGGTTCAGGGCTAAAGGGAGCAGACAGGCAGGCCGGAGCCTGATTCCCAGGCCTCAAGGGCTCTGAATGGATCGCATGAATGCCCCTCTTATGCCCCCAGATATCTAGGTAGATAGTCAGAGAGATCGATAGAAAGACAGATGCATATTAACACCTATATACCCCAAAACATGATTCTAAGTCATCAAGGGCCCTATGCTACCTCCTGGGGGCGTAGGGCCTGGAGTGTCTTCGGCCTGCTGATAGAGCGAAACCCGTCATCTCGCGTAGCGCTAGGATTTTGGTGGACACTGGCATGATAGAGGTTTGGCTTCGGGTTTGGGACGTTTTGGTGTTCGTGCTTTGCAGGCAGCTGTCCGAGGGTCAGAATGAAGGACTTGTAGATGCTGGGTCGAGTCCCTCCATGTCCTCAGGTTTTAAACCCGAAACCCCGAAACCCGGAATCCCAAGCCCTAAGCCGTGCATGCTTGCTTGTGAGTCGGGAAGGCTGTCAAGTGGGGGGTCGAGTCGGCACGAGAAAGATGGAACGCCCAAATCATTCTCCAAGACACCTGTTTCCATGAATCTGTGTTAGTGCTCTGTGTTATTTTCTGGTTGCCGTGTCGTGATTTGCGATACAAGTATATGTCTATATGTGTACATACACAAGAAGCTCTGGAAAAAAAGGCATGAAAAGCCGACCCGGATTCTATAGCCCTTATATGCACCCCAAAGCTCGGTGCAGGGTTGGGCTTCAGGGTTACAAGCCTATACCATGAAGCTGCGCCCTATTCTAACAGAAAAACTGTAGGTTTGGACACCTTATGTTATTCAGCTTTGAAGACAAGATGACGTGATGCACCTTTTTAAAGCTTCGGCATCCTACAGAGCCCAATGTTCACCGAGGGTTTGGGATTGAGGGGTTGCTTGAGGGTTTTTCCTTCAGTATTTTGAGGTTGCCAAGCTTTCCCCTGGACCAGGTGAGCATCAAGCACTCCATTGAGCAGACACCGCCCTCGGCCCAGCGATCCAAAACAATGTGATTTTTGGAGCCGTAGCAGTTCGAGTTAATTAGAGTAGGGTTTCGGGAGTATCAAAACTGTACAAGTAACTCACGGTTTGTGCCATAAATTCAGGTCGACCCCTATATTGGTGGCACCATGGGCCCTAATCCAAAACGCTGATCCCTGTTCCTCGCCTATGAGTACGGGCTGCTGGAAAATAGGGGCTTAAGAAACAAAGCAACAGATTAACCCTATCACCCTTAACCCTATAAACCTTGAGCCCCCAAACCACCCTGTAAGCAACCCTTAGAGGGAACCCTAAAAGGAACCCTAATGTGTAGCGGAACTCACCTTGCGGTCTCTGCAGAGTTATGTATGTATACACCCACACACACACATATGTATGTATATATATATATATATATATATACACCTGCAGTTAGTGAGTTATGCATTTTTTAGGTTTGTATTCGTTCATTGCTATTTCGTATTGCACATAGCTGTATTCACTACAGAACTTACTACATAATGAATAAACTTACATATATATATATATGTATTGACAAATACACATGCATACAGTACATGCAACATTGTATTGTATATGGTCTATTCTACATTGTTCCCTTTACAAGCCATTGCACGACGTGAAAATACGCAGTCCAAGATATTGTATCTTTTATACCGTTTGTTCTACTACGTGTTTAGTATTGTTATTACAATCTGCTCATTGAGAAATGAGAGCTTCCTGCGAGGCCATACTACTTCCTTCGCGAAGAGGAGCAGGAAGAGACGGACGAGAAGGGTTCGGTAGTGATGGTCACGTACCTGCCAGCACCTCAGTTTGATGGCTTCAGGCAGGCAAGAGCCATCTGCCCATCCGAGAGGTTCTGACAAAATTAGAGCAGTGCAGCCAGCCTCCTGAAGACAAGATTCTGGAGCACTGCATGTTTGCCAAAGTTTGCCACGTTCCCAGCTGAAGAGGTATGTATGGTACAAGACCTTGCAGGGGGAGGTCCACTACCGTCTCGCCCGCCATTTTAATGCGCCCTCTCGTCGCTGTGTGTAGGGATGGTCTGGAAGGTGAGTCTTGGGAGGTAAGGCTGCCTTTTGCTTGGGTGGTGTCACATTCTACAAAGGAGGTTCTGCCGCGTGATTGGAGTGCAGAATGGGGTGCAGGTTACAAGAGTGATTAAATCCTTCACGGTCCGCATTGACGCTGAGTCAACCGAGTATCGATTGTATTGACGATGTCTGAAGGCCTTTACGGGTGTCAACTGCCACCGCCCTGCAGAAAGGCAATCAGGTTCAGGTCTTGTTGAACCTGCGATAGACACGTGGGTCTCTGAGTTTCCTCGCGCCCTGGCGATTTTGGGTGACTGCTCAAACGGTGTCGCTGGCATTGGAGAGCGACGCCCATTAAATCGAAACCCTATTTGGAAACCCTTGCCCGCGCTGATCCATTCGCCGCATTCGGGTTCAAAGCTTTGCTTTTCCACGTGCTGCTGCACAAGGGTTCCCTACCTGCCACGTTTAGGCGAGGGGGTTCAGGGTTCGTGTGGGTTTGGGGGTTTTCGGGCCCCGGGCTTGAGGTTGTGGGGTATTCAAGGCTGGAATTCGGGTTTCACGCCGGGGTATGGGGACTTGTGACGCATGGAGCTATGAATTCTAGAAGGGTAGAGTTTGTTTGTGGGTTTTGCAAGCTTTCGGCTTCCAGTGACACCAAGACTTCAGGTCTTGTTCAGAGGCTAAACCCTAAACCCCCAAGGCCCTAAACCCCTAAACCCTAAACCCCTAGATCCTAAACCCTAAACCCCTAAGCCCTGAACCCTAAACCCCTAGATCCTAAACCCTAAACCCCTAAGCCCTGAACCCTAAACCCCCAAGACCCTAAGCTTTTCTCGACCCTTCCTCGCCAGGGCTTTGGTCGAGCAGCTTTCCCTTCAACCTTAATCAGCAAACTTTTGAGTTAGTAGGGAATGGAAGGGTCCTTATAAGGGATCTATAAGGGTACTATAATAACAGGGGCCTTAATAATCCTATAACTTACCTTTGGTTAGTAGGGAATGGAAGAATGGTAGTAATAGTACTTATAATTGGACCCCATTCCTCCATTCCCTACTAACCAAAGGTAAGCAAACCCCTAATTGACACTAAACCCATCCAAACCCTATGAAGCCTGGCTCAACCAAAACTCATAGATCCTAAGCCAAGCAGCCCTTAAAGCTCAAAGCCCCGAAACCGTAAGCCTAAACCCACTATGCCTGAAGCCGGCAAAAAGAGCAGCACACACAAGAACAGTCTCAATATACCCGCGACCCAATACCTGTAAGTACTCTGAGAAACGACTGCCGAAGCTGACCCCAAGCCCTAACCCCCACAGGTTTCGAAGATATGCTTGCTGGACCGATCCCCGTTCCGGTGCGGATGCGTGAGGGGCACAGCGGCTTGGTAGCAAGGGGCTACGACATACTCTACGACAAAGGGGTTTGGGGCTTTGTGGCGGGGTTTGCGGCGATTTTGGAATTTAAGTGTTTGGGGTTAGGGAAGGCTTTGGGGTGGGGCGTTTAGGGCTCAGGACCCTGCAAGAATAGTGGGCATGCAGCATGGCTTTGCTGTCAACAAGAAGTGGAGCAACAGGGGGGCAACAACAGGCTTCATTCTAATGGAGGGCACAAACTTTCTGAGCGCTTAAACTCTAAACCCAGCACCGCAATCCCTAAACCCCTGAACACCCAAACCCGAAAACCGCAAACCCCAGGACCTCTGATGAACTGAAACTTTGCACGTATTCATTCCAGGCACCCCGCCGGAGACCGTCGTCCAGTATGAGCCACTGCAGCTCTGCTTATACAGTGGGGTTCATATCCTTTCATATGTCGTAGAGTTTCTGCAGGGTGGTTTGATGGGGTATTGAAAGGATTGTTGCGGGCTTCTCTCCCTGGTGAGGGAGCGCCGGCAGAGAGACCTCAACCCGCAAAGCCTCAATCCCTCGCCTCGAAGGACTCTTTCGGAGGAGCTAGAGGAGGAGTTCCATCGATTGGGAGCCACCTCGAATACCCTGGAGATTCTCAAGGAGGTGCTGCAAGGGGTTGATTGAGAGTACAGGGTTTGAAGGTTTGATATTCGACGTTTGAGGGCTAGGTGTTCAAGGAGATGTTGCATGAGATATTGTTGGATTTGGTCTAGAGAGCCCTGGGGTGAAAGGATTTTAGATATATGATCCCAAAGCGGTTTTCGGCCTCTTGTTCCAAATGGATCTTGCACCGATGCTAGTTTTACGTACAATGGCAGAAGAGCGAAAGGTTGGATGCATGCAGCTTTTCACCAACTGGAATATGGTTTTGAGGTATGTTATTATAGTACAAATGCATTAAGGAATCTTATGGCAAAACTATAGGCAGTTATCAAGGCTCCTGTCTTAGGGGGTGCTGAAGGCTCCGGGTTTGAGGATTAGGTGCATCGGGTGTTGAGTGTTTGGGGCAGCGTCTGCTGATAGTGGCAGTGCTGGACATACGCATATGACGACTGACAGCAACATCAATATCCACAGAAGTAGGTGTAGTGCTTCGGGACTTGCAGCTGCAGCGTTCGGCTCGGTGCCCGCAACTCGACGCGGCTTTGGATAAATCTTGATTTCCAAACCGCTGTTGTGTCAACAACCTCCCACGTCGACAGGTCGAGATGGATCAGATGCCACAAAACGCGGCAGGTTCGATGGGATCCCGGGGGCTCAAACGGGGTGCGCGAATGGCCGTTCCGGTGTTGACAAATCCTTTGGCTGAGGAGTGTGGCGGGTCTTAGGGCTTAGGGTTGGGAGTTTTTTTGTTTTTTTTTTCTCTCTCTCTCTCTCTCTATCTCTCTCTCTCTCTCTCTCTCTCTCTCTCTCTCTCTCGGACTGTCGAAGGAGGTTGTTCTTGCCGTGATTTGTAGCCCAACATCTTGGACTGGCGGGATGTCAGCAACGCTGGAGAGGGCTCTGAGTGTATATTCATGTTGTAGAACCTGACTGGTGAAAACCAACCTCTTCTTGAGAAGGATGCTATTGGGGACGGTGTGATAATGGCCCGGAAGACATGGAGGAAGCTTCCTTCAGCCCGCAAGCGGCTCTAGATTCGCATTCGTGACCCAAGGAAGATCTTATCGAGAACTGAGGGCAGGTCCTTGACCTTCAATCGTGAGCCTTGCAACCGAACCTGTAACCTCCGAGCCTTACGCCCCAGGTTGAAAGGGATAAGAACTTGCCAGAACCCCTAAACCCTATAACCCCTAAACCCTAAACCCAAAAAATCCTAAACCCTAAACCCAAACCCTATAAACCCTAAACCCTAAACGCGTAAACCCTATAAACCCTAAACCCCTATAAACCCCTAAACCCTCTCCAAGACCCTTAGCAGGCCAGATCCCTTCATCCATCCGCGTGGCCGCCTTGCGCACCTTTTCCGGGAAGAGCTGTACTTATTAACTATTGTCGTCAATCGTCTTCTTTTTGCTATTAATTACTACTGTTATGCTTCTCATTCGTCTCTTTTCCTCTTCTTATCTTATTCTTCTGATAATGATTGTTGTTACAGCTTTTTTCATGGCGGTCATTCCTATAGAGTCATGATTGCAGTCAGTCTTATTCGCAAGAGGGTCTTCCTGGAGGGCGAGAGTTTCGGAGTTCACGGTCCAGGGTTGAAGCTTTCAAGCTTTGTTGTGTGCTGAGGCTTAGAGTTTAGAGTTTATGAGTTCCGAAGACTGAGGGCTTCAGGTTTAGGGTTTGGAGTTTCGGGTCTTCTGGCTTCGTCGCCCCATCAGTAGTCAGAGGTCTAACGTCTTAAAAGGAGCTGTATCCTGACAGGATCCGAGGTTCAGATTGGATCGCAAGAGCACCACGCAAAGCATCGTGTTTTTCTCTAAGCAGGGCTTATGAAGGGCTTCTCATCGCAGCTCTGCGGTATACTTTGAGTCAGCAGGGTGATGAGCAAGCTGGCGGAGGCTGTTAATTCCCTGCAGCACCACTTTCGCTACTCATCAGCCTTCTTGTCACTACGCCCCGACTCCACCGACTGCACTTGCAGTTGGAGATTTCCCCCAGGCTTAAACCGCTTGGTCCTAAGATTGGAAACACTGTACCTCTAAACCAGCTTCACCTCACAAACTGAAGGCGCCAAAGCCACAAACCAGCCAATGCCTGCATACTCTTTGGTGAAACCATGCCAAGGTTGCATGTCCCACATGCTGCAGGCCGACAATATGGGGGGGGGGGGCGGAGGGTGCTAAACCTGCCCCGCTAAGTTGGGGCTGTCAGCTTTTGGAAATGGTTCGGGCTTCGAGCGGTTGGATTTGGGTTTAGGCATGTCCAGGGTTTGGGGCGCTAGGTTTCGAATTCAGGGTTGAGGGTGTAACCCGAAATGACTGCAACACACAGCTCGCAAGCCCTCGAGCTGATCTGGCCGTGGTGCAGTGGTGGTGGTAGTACTATAACAGTACAACTTCTAGTAGTACTACCAGATCAGGACTGGTTGGAGTGGGAGCAGAAGTGGTGGTGGTGGTGGTGGTGGTGGTGGCGGCGGCGGCGGCGGTGGGGGCGGCGGTGGTGGCGGCGGTGGTGGTGGTGGTGATTAGTAATCATGTAGCAGACGTCGTAGTAGCAGCAGTAGTAGCAGCAGTAGCAGTAGAAGTAGTAGTAGTAGAAGAAGTAGGAGAAGGAGTAGTAGTAAGTAGTAGCAATGGTAGTCTTCGTCGTCGTCGTAATAGTAGTAGTAGAAGCAGCAGCAGCAGCAGCAGCAGCAGCAGCATCCTAGGCAACGTCGTCGCAGCCGTCCTCGTCAAGATTCCATGCAGCCTCTCTCCCTCCTCTCAAGCCATTTCAGGCGTTTGGCTTTGGTGGCAGCTGGTTCAAGGATCCGCGAAGGGTTCAGTCGGATGCGTATAAACACGGAGGCGGAGCTTAAGGCATCTCTGCGTACTTCGAGTTGTGGGCTTGTTCGAGTACTCTAGTCAGTGACACTCCGGGATTATTGAAACGTGCACGGCGAGACATTTAACAGGTAGTTGCGTGGCAGACTATCACATTTTTTGAGAGACGACAATTCCGAAGTGTGATGAACTTTCTGGTCAGAGCTTACAGTGCTATGCATCGCGAAGGACCCCGTAAACCCTGTACCCCAAAATCTCAACGCCACAGAGCCCCACAATCGTAAACCCTAAGCCCCCAAATTCCTCAAAAAGCCAAAGGAAAGGCTCCGGATCTCAAAACGGGCCCCAAAATCCCTCTACCAAGAGATTTTTTGGGATTCTCAGAGCTAAACTCGGTCTCGGGGACCCAGGATTCAAGGAAGCAGTAATCAGTAATAGTTGGAATAGGGCCATGGGATGCATCCTATGGTATAAGGGGATATTGGCATGTACAAATGATTTTTCAGCTATTGTATTTGGGAGCGCTTGCAGGGAGGAACCATCGCTCATCGACTTTTCCTCAATGGCCTTGGACAACTTTAGCGGACGGTAGGCGCTAAGAGAGTTTAGACTGTAGGGTTTGGGGTGTAGGGGTGTTCGACTCAGGCCGTTCCCTTGGATCTGCAAAGCGCAGGTTATGGAACTTGCGCACTATCATAACATGGCAGATGGCAGTGTATAACGTATGTTATATTCTATAGCTATTGCTACTCAGGATAGGGCGTTTTAATGCGATATGGAAAATCAAGATATAGTAAAGCCTGGCACAATGCAGCAACAACTGCAACATAAAGCGCAGCATAATGCTGTTTGATATAGCAAAACAGAGCGCGGTACTGTATATCATGCAATGCGTATTTATGAAAATTTTTCTGAATGCAGATGGATAGATGGATAGATGGCGCACAATGCAGTGTAATATAATATATGCATGGTCCTATATAGTGGAGTGTAGTCCGATATAGTATGATTTAGGGTTGTATTTTGCAGGCAGCATTCCTGTTGGACCGCTGCACGGCAAGCAACCAGTTCCAACTGGAGCAGCTGCTCGGTTCGCACAGGGCAGTTGGTGTGTATGGCTTGAAGTTCAGGGCGTGGGGTCCGGGTTTAGGCTTTAGGGGTTCAAGTTGCTGTTGGGTTTGAGACCTTGGGTTTGGGGATTCGGGCATCCACCGCGAGCTCTGTTCAAGTACGACGATGCCAAGAAGTCTCTCGGTTGTTCTTGCCACAAAACCTGCGCCAAGTCAAGGTTGCCGCTGACCTGCGTGTGCGTCACGAGGACTTTCGCGCCGAAGCCATTTCCCACCGTTATAAATAGAACGGAGCCGGGATCCAGCTTTAACATGGGCATGTATTTGTCTTGGTTTCTGGGGCTCAAGTCCCATAACGCTTGCTAAACCCTGACCCCAGTCACAAACTCCTAGTGCAGCACTTGCCGTGTGCCTAGCATCCTCTAGCCTTGGCTTTTCAAACCAGCAGCCTAGACGCCTGTAGTCGTTAAGCCCTAGAAGGCCTTCTGGGGAACCCTTACGGCCAACCTTGCTATAGCTAGTAGTCTTACAATAATACTTACAGCACCCCCCCCCAAAAAAAAAAAAATAGTAATAATAATAACAACAATAGTAGTACAAACCAAAAAAATGAACCCTACTAGGTAGCCCTTATTCACTTATCTGGGCTGTGCTTTCGGAGTGTTTTTAATTTCTGTGGTTTTGCTGGGTCTTGGTATACAACGATTGATTGTATGGTTTGTAGTGTCAAACAACCATAAGTTTGTAGTGTCAAACAACCATAAGCCACGTTAGCTCAAGCTGCCACTCGAAACGAATTGTCAGTGGTAATTTACCACTGACAATTCGCTTCGAGTGTCAGCAAGCTTCTCATGTGAACATCGCCCTCACCGTGGATCACCTCGAGTGTCAGCGTGGAGCCCTAGAGTGCAGAGTCATGCTGGTGTTTGCGGCAAGACCCATTCGCCGCTGCGGCAAGACCCATTCGCCGCTAGCAGGGTCAGGGTCTGAGGGTAGCATCTAAGAGAGAGTCATGCGGCATGGACCATTCGCCGCCGAGAGCTAGGATGAGAGTCATGTTCTTATCGTCTGCTAGAGTCAGATGCCATAGGTAGGTCGGCAGAGTGTCATAGCAGTGACTTGCAAGAGCAGTTTGTCAGTGTCAGGTACCACATTGCATCACCGAGGCCAGACCTTCCAGTGTCAAGCGATGGCAGGACACTGAGCGATTGCAGTCAGGGTCATCGCCTGAGAGCGCAGATGCATCCGGAGTGCAGTGTCATTTTGTGCGGCATGACCCATTCGCCGCTAGCAGTGTCAGGGTTTGAGTGTAGCATCTAATCTAAGAAAGAGTCATGCGGCATGGACCATTCGCCGCCGAGAGCTAGGATGAGAGTCATGTTGTTCAATGATTATTTTCGTCGTCGTCTATTTTAATAATTAAATGACATATTTAGTTTAATATTTAAATTCAATTATAATAAATAAATATTATTCAATAAATGATGCCATAGGTAGGTCGGCAGAGTGTCATAGCAGTGACTTGCAAGAGCAGTTTTTGTCAGTGTCACATATAACAATAATAATTTCAATTTAATATAATAATTAAACACATTGCATCACCGAGGCCCGACCTTCCAGTGTCAAGCGATGGCAGGACACTGGGCGATAGCAGTCGGGGTCATCGCTTCAGAGTGCAGTGTCATTTTGTTGCGGCATGACCCATTCGCCACTAGCAGTGTCAGGGTTTGAGTGTAGCATCTAAGAGAGAGTCATGCGGCATGGACCATTCGCCGCCGAGAGCTAGGATGAGAGTCATGTTCAATCATCATCTAAGCTGCTAGAGTCACATGCCAAGAGTGTCACAGCAGTGACTTGCAAGAGCAGTTTGTGAGTGTCACATGCATCACATTGCATCACTGAGGCCAGACATTCCAGTGTCAAGCGATGGCAGGACACCGAGCGATTGCAGTCAGGGTCAGCGCCTGAGAGCACAGAGGCATCCAGGGTGTAGTGTCATGTTGTTGCGGCATGACCCATTCGCCGCTAGCAGTGTCATGGTCTGAGGGTAGCATCTAAAAGAGTCATGCGGCATGGACCATTCGCCGCCGAGAGCTAGGATGAGAGTCATGTTCTTATCATCTATCTGCTAGAGTCAGATGCCATAGGTAGGTCGGCAGAGTGTCATGGCAGTGACTTGCAAGAGCAGTTTTTGTCAGTGTCACATAATATATCACATTGCATCACCGAGGCCCGACCTTCCAGTGTCAAGCGATGGCAGGACATTGGGCGATTGCAGTCAGGGTCATCGCTTCAGAGTGTAGTGTCATTTGGTTGCGGCATGACCCATTCGCCGCTAGCAGTGTCAGGGTTTGAGTGTAGCATCTAAGAGAGAGTCATGCGGCATGGACCATTCGCTGCCGAGAGCTAGGATGAGAGTCATATTGTTCAATTATCGTCTATTAATCTGCTAGAGTCACGTGCCATAGGTAGGCCGGCAGAGTGTCATAGCAGTGACTTGCAAGAGCAGTTTTGTGAGTGTCACATGTATCACATTGCATCACTGAGGCCAGACCTTCCAGTGTCAAGCGATGGCAGGACACCGAGCGATTGCAGTCAGGGTCAGCGCCTGAGAGCACAGAGGCATCCAGGGTGTAGTGTCATGTTGTTGCGGCATGACCGAATTCGCCGCTAGCAGTGTCATGGTTTGAGGGCAAAATCTAAGAGAGTCATGCGGCATGGACCATTCGCCGCCGAGAGCTAGGATGAGAGTCATGTTCTTATCGTCTATTATTATCTGCTAGAGTCAGATGCCATAGGTAGGTCGGCTGAGTGTCATAGCACTGACTTGCAAGAGTTGTATTATCAGTGTCACATGTATCACATTGCATCACCGAGGCCCGACCTTCCAGTGTCAAGCGATGGCAGGGCACTGGGCGATTGCAGTCAGGGTCATCATCGCTTCAGAGTGCAGTGTCATTTTGTTGCGGCATGACCCATTCGCCGCTAGCAGTGTCAGGGTTTGAGTGTAGCATCTAAGAGAGAGTCATGCGGCATGGACCATTCGCTGCCGAGAGCTAGGATGAGAGTCATATTGTTCAATTAAATTATCGTCTATTAATCTGCTAGAGTCACATGCCATAGGTAGGCCGGCAGAGTGTCATAGCAGTGCCTTGCAAGAGCAGTTTTGTGAGTGTCACATGTATCACATTGCATCACTGAGGCCAGACCTTCCAGTGTCAAGCGATGGCAGGACACCGAGCGATTGCAGTCAGGGTCAGCGCCTGAGAGCACAGAGGCATCCAGGGTGTAGTGTCATGTTGTTGCGGCATGACCCATTCGCCGCTAGCAGTGTCATGGTCTGAGGGTAGCATCTAAAAGAGTCATGCGGCATGGACCATTCGCCGCCGAGAGCTAGGATGAGAGTCATGTTCTTATCATCTATCTGCTAGAGTCAGATGCCATAGGTAGGTCGGCAGAGTGTCATGGCAGTGACTTGCAAGAGCAGTTTTTGTCAGTGTCACATAATATATCACATTGCATCACCGAGGCCCGACCTTCCAGTGTCAAGCGATGGCAGGACATTGGGCGATTGCAGTCAGGGTCATCGCTTCAGAGTGTAGTGTCATTTGGTTGCGGCATGACCCATTCGCCGCTAGCAGTGTCAGGGTTTGAGTGTAGCACCTAAGAGAGAGTCATGCGGCATGGACCATTCGCTGCCGAGAGCTAGGATGAGAGTCATATTGTTCAATTATCGTCTATTAATCTGCTAGAGTCACGTGCCATAGGTAGGCCGGCAGAGTGTCATAGCAGTGACTTGCAAGAGCAGTTTTGTGAGTGTCACATGTATCACATTGCATCACTGAGGCCAGACCTTCCAGTGTCAAGCGATGGCAGGACACCGAGCGATTGCAGTCAGGGTCAGCGCCTGAGAGCACAGAGGCATCCAGGGTGTAGTGTCATGTTGTTGCGGCATGACCGAATTCGCCGCTAGCAGTGTCATGGTTTGAGGGCAAAATCTAAGAGAGTCATGCGGCATGGACCATTCGCCGCCGAGAGCTAGGATGAGAGTCATGTTCTTATCGTCTATTATTATCTGCTAGAGTCAGATGCCATAGGTAGGTCGGCTGAGTGTCATAGCACTGACTTGCAAGAGTTGTATTATCAGTGTCACATGTATCACATTGCATCACCGAGGCCCGACCTTCCAGTGTCAAGCGATGGCAGGGCACTGGGCGATTGCAGTCAGGGTCATCATCGCTTCAGAGTGCAGTGTCATTTTGTTGCGGCATGACCCATTCGCCGCTAGCAGTGTCAGGGTTTGAGTGTAGCATCTAAGAGAGAGTCATGCGGCATGGACCATTCGCTGCCGAGAGCTAGGATGAGAGTCATATTGTTCAATTAAATTATCGTCTATTAATCTGCTAGAGTCACATGCCATAGGTAGGCCGGCAGAGTGTCATAGCAGTGCCTTGCAAGAGCAGTTTTGTGAGTGTCACATGTATCACATTGCATCACTGAGGCCAGACCTTCCAGTGTCAAGCGATGGCAGGACACCGAGCGATTGCAGTCAGGGTCAGCGCCTGAGAGCACAGAGGCATCCAGGGTGTAGTGTCATGTTGTTGCGGCATGACCCATTCGCCGCTAGCAGTGTCATGGTCTGAGGGTAGCATCTAAAAGAGTCATGCGGCATGGACCATTCGCCGCCGAGAGCTAGGATGAGAGTCATGTTCTTATCATCTATCTGCTAGAGTCAGATGCCATAGGTAGGTCGGCAGAGTGTCATGGCAGTGACTTGCAAGAGCAGTTTTTGTCAGTGTCACATAATATATCACATTGCATCACCGAGGCCCGACCTTCCAGTGTCAAGCGATGGCAGGACATTGGGCGATTGCAGTCAGGGTCATCGCTTCAGAGTGTAGTGTCATTTGGTTGCGGCATGACCCATTCGCCGCTAGCAGTGTCAGGGTCTGAGGGTAGCATCTGAGAGTCATGCGGCATGAACCAGAGCTAGGAAGAGAGTCATGTTCTGATTCAAGGTGCTGACTTTAAAAATCTGCTAGAGTCACATGCCATAGGTATGTCGGCAGGGTGTCATAGCAGTGACTTGCAAGAGCAGTTTTTTGCCAGTGTCATGTGTCAGATTGCATCACTGAGGCCAGACCTTCCAGTGTCAGGCGATGGCAGGACGCTGAGCGATTGCAGAGTCAAGGTTGTCGCCTGAGGGTGCAGTGTTACGGTGTTGCGGCATGACAAATTCGCCGTGGCAGTGTCATGGCCAATGGCTTGAGAGTGGTATTTGAGAGTCATGCGGCAAGAACCATACGCTGCCTAAGTAGCAGAGTCAGGAGGGGCAGTGGTCATTGTCATCCATTGCCCAGGGACAGTCAGCGGTAACAGTGGAGTGCAGCAGTGTCACAGCCAGCATGCTTGCGCAAGTGACTGTGGAGTGTCATGGCTGCTGAGTGTCAGATGCATGACGTCTGAGGCCAGACCCCTCCACAGCCAGAGTCACAGGCAGACTGGAGAGCAAGCCGCTGAGAGTCAGCGGCTTGCCCTCCAATCTTCTTGATGGCAGGGCGCTGAGTGCTTCCCACCAGAGTCACTGCAAGTTAAGATGGCCGATGATTGCACATGGCTTGAGTGTCATTGGTTGGCATGGACAGATTGGCTTTGGGCCCAGGGCAGAGTCATTTGACATTGCCATTGAACACGTACACACTCGTTATATACCAAAGCTACAGCAGTGTCATCTTTATCCCTGACCTCCTTGATCATCGTAGCCTCACCAGTGTCACAGCCATGGTGAATCGCCTCCGTGGACGTGGCAGCAAGGGTGAGAAGGGGGAAAGGACTGTTGTGATTGAGGGATCATGGAAATTTAGTTTTTAGTGTCAGTGCTCGGAATGCAGCAGTCACAAGTTGCATTCCCCGCAGGACTGAGAGCACATCCTCCCAACTGCGAGGGTCAATGCACCGATGTGCACAAAATATGCTGGGCCGACTGGAATTGGAGAACGAGCGTCAGCAGGACATCTGAAATAAGAATTGTAAATTCTAATTCATTAATACTAAGAATGAGACTATATCAGTGCCATGATACAATATTATGTCGTCAAGTTTTATTATAATATTTAATTATTTGTTTCTCATTCCTGAACAGGAACAGCTGGCCCGAGCCCAAGCGGAGCTAGAGTCACGAGAACGTCGATGGCGTCAGGAAAAATCTGAGATGGAAGAACACCACAGCAGAGTCATTCAGGACAACTTGTTTCAACTGCATAAGACTCAGGGTTTTAGAAATTAGACTACTAACTTACTTTACTATCTTATAACTGACCATTGATCAAATACAGATTTAATATTGTTAAACCTTCTCCATGTGTTCTTTGCTTGCCCGAAGGATCTCAAGAATGACCACGCAAAGAAATTCGCCCTGCAGGAGGTAGAGTCATTGGCACAACAGGACAAGAGGGAGGAAGTCCACACAAAGAGGGTCAAGCGCTTGGAGGACAGCCTCGAGGCGGAGCAGTCAGAGCATAAGAAGTGCAAGCTCTTTCTGGAGGACCGGTGTGTCATGAGCAATTGTTAATTATTATAATAATGAATTCAAATATATTAATTACTACGCTGAAAATAACATGGATTCTGAAACTGCTCGCCCCGAAGGAGTGTCAAGGCGCACTGAAAAAGCAGAAGGAAGATCGCGACTTTGAGCAGGGTCAGCGCATAAAATTGCGAGAGCAGTTGGAGGAGAGTCAGAAGCAATGCAACCGCTACAAAGCAGAGCGTGACAAGCTCAAAGGGTCAGCGGGCAAAGCGAACGTTGTGCCCACCAAAGCCCAGACACCTTCTGTCGCAAAGACAGTGTCAGGCGACCCAAAACCTCCTGTGCAAACGGCAAACCCAGAGTCAGCCAAGAAGTAGCTGCCAGTCCTTGCTTCAGTGTCATTAATTTTTAATAACTAATTAATTTATTGAGCTTAGCAATTTTATCTAGGCACCACATGGTCGGATGACTCAGGGTCATGCCATCGCACTCCGTTAGCTATAGAAGCCGGAGTGTCAGTGTAGACTTTTTGACGAATCGCAGCTCTAGTGCCTTTCGAGCCGACTGTGGGCACTGTCAAAAAAAGTGTTTCGGTGAGTCCCTGCGAGTGCATGTTTGCTTCTATTAGTGTCATTGATTGCCTTTGCACTGAGGCACATCGACAATGGCCGCAGCGGAGAGGCCAGGAGGTCATGAGAGTCATGTTGCAGCAGGGGTCAGTGCAGTGAAGCTGCTTGCAGAGTAGTGTGATTCATTGTCATCTTATCGCCCCAACGTGTGCCAGGCTTCCACATTCCAGTGTCATCCTGCCAGATGCAGCAGGTGCCAGCCCCTTTCTGCTTTGCTCAGTGTCAGACTGTCAGACTTGCGGAGTCATGCCATGTGTTGCATTGAATTGCTATCCTCTGCAAGATCGTGGGCTCGCTGTGTCAACATGAGCATGTGAAGTTGTCAGCGACCAGAACATCAGAAACAGATATTTTGCAGCATTGCAGTTAGAGTTAAGTGATTTTCGACTACTCTGTCTCAGTCATTTAGTGTCAGGAGATTGTTGGCACAGAGCAAGCTAACGCCTTTTTTGGTTCATGGCCGACTGGCGACCTCAGGGTCAGTCTCGCGCCTTCACCCTGCTGCCTCCGAACCACCAAGTGTCAGCTGAGGGTTGTGACCGTGGTGCGGTGCAGGTGTGTTTGAGACATGGCAATGCACAGTTTGAGTGTCACTTGTGCTGTTAGTTTTGTCAACTGACACTGCTTGTCAGGTCTTCTTCCTCCTGCACTTCATTTCCCCAGAGTCAGGGGCAGACGTGGCTCGCCATTTGTGCGAGCAGGAGAAGTCAAACAAGTCCGGGTGGTGTATCAAGACAGTTCAAACGAACTTGCGAGAGTCACTTGTTTGCAGTTGGTTTTAATGTGTGCCGCTCAGAGTCAACTGCCACGGTTTGCCAGTGTCAGATCGCAACTAAGGTTAAACCGCCAATATGGCTTCCCCGACATCTAAGAGTCAGGGTCAGGCCAATATGGATTCCCGGACATCTCAGGGTCAGGAAGGTTACGAGGACGACATGGCTTCCCAGGCACGAGGGTCACTCACATTATAGTGTGTTTGAATTAATACACAGTGTCATGCATTTGCACAGTGTCTTGCATTTGCAGCCCCCTGCCAGTGGTCAATGGGGCAGACGGTCAGCTCCTTGGAGATCCAGGGGGACAGTGTCAGCTCGGTGAGACCTCCAGACGCAGCGTCAGGGACCCAGCACCGGACCTACCAGGCCTCCCAGACCCAGAGTCATGCGTCAGCGACCCAGCAGCACTACCCGCCCCAGAGTCATCATGAGACGATCCAAGACATGACTCAGAGTAGTCACTGGGGATATGTCAGCCAAAGGGAGGTTCCGGTTCCCGACTCCATGGCCAACAGTGCTCAGTGGATCAGAGTCACTGAGGAGCCGGAGGCTGCACCGGGTTTGTGGGAAGCACCGCAGCAGAGTCAGACTGAAGCAGCACCGCAGCAGAGTCAGACTGAACAGCAGCCCCAGAGTCCACAGCAGCCCGAGAGTGCACAGCATCCCGAGGGTCAACAGCAGGCTGAGACCGTTGACTTGACCTATGAGGACCAGGGTCACGGTCAAGCTGCCACCAGTGACCAACCCTCCGAGGAGCAGAGTCGGGAGACTGAAGCACCTGCCGACCAGAGTCAAGCCCCCACCGACCCAGCACAGGACGAGCCAACGGACGAGCCGCAGGACGAGCCGTCTGAGAGTCAGGTACCGCAGGGCGACTGGGGTGCGGACCGATGGCCGCCAAGCCAGCCGCAGCGTCAGGATCAGAGCAGCCTGCCACAGCAGCAAGACCAGCAACAGCCACAGCCGCAGCAGGCACAGGGTCAACAGCGGCAAGACCAGCCACAGCCGCAGCAGCCGCAGCAGCCCCAGGGTCAAGCTGATGCCAATACCAACTACTATGACCCCAACGCCAACAACTACTACTGGAACCAGGGTCAGGGTCAGCAAGACCAGATTTGGAATCACGGCCAACAGGGTCGGGGTCGCAACCGATCAGGCTCCAACAGGCGAAATCGAGCCCAGGGTCAGGAGCAATGGCAGAATTGGGGTCAGGGTCAAGGCAATGGTTGGGGCTGGCATCAGCAGCAGCAGAGTCAGAACAACTCACAGCAGCAGACGCAGCAGGGTCAGGACGACTGGAGCAGGCGCTCCCCGAGGAATCAGCAATGGAACCGCTGGTGGGAAGCGTCATCCTTTCCCAGGAACGACCCGCAACACCTGGGACACGAGTGGGAAGACAGTGTCAATACTGACTTCAACTACCCCAGCCGTCAGCGTCAGCCAGCTACCCCGTCCCAGGCCGCTGCAGCAGCGTCATCGACCCAGGCCGATCCGAACCAAGCCGGAAAGGGTCAGCGACCAAAAGGGGCTGGCCGTGGTCTGGGCCCAAGAGACGTGGACTACCCACGTCTCCCACGGCCGAACCCAGTGTCAAGACGCACTGAAACCGACTTCCGCAGTGTCATGTGGCCTAGCTGCATATTTTCCTGTCATGTGGATTCCAGAGTCATTGCCTTTCTGTCTGATTCTTGGCTCAGGGACGAGATGATGGATGACATCGCCTTCTCCGAGGAGACCAAAAACAGCGTCAGGGATCTTCTGGCGTTTGGCCGCAAGGGTCATGTACGTGCAGGTCTGATTATGCTGCTTGGTTTGCAAAAACATCATGCCAATCTCGAGTGTTAGTCAGTGTCATGCTTACATACAGTGGCAGATCCAGTGAGAGTGTCATTTGCACCGGCTTGCAGCCAAGGACACAAGCGTTACAGGCCAAATGGCAAAAGCCATATGGCCGGTACGACAGCTGGGCAAGGTTCAGAGCCATACAAGACCTAGAAATGCTGCAGGAAGACGCAGCGTCAACGCAGTAGTGTCAGCCAGCCAGCCATAAATAATAAAACTCCTATTCTGATTCTACTGATGTTTAATCAGTGTCAGAGTCATACTTCTTGAACTTGGTGAGTTGCAGAGTCACCTGGCTGACACTGGCACACGGAATCCTCTGGTGACAAGCGAGCACTCCTAGTGTCAACCATTGTACATTGGACACTTTTACACTTTTTTGGCATGTGCCACAGTGTGTCGGAGTCTCGTGACCAGAGCCGAGAGTCATGAAAATCGAGTGCGTGTGCTGTCGGACTTCTCAGAGTCAAGATTTACCACATGGATTCAGATTCGATGTGTGTCTTTGCGCAGGTGCTTGGCCCGGCCAACGGCAGAGGCAGGAACGTCTGCAGCAGGGTCACCTTGCAAGTGCTTGAGCACAGAGAGAGAGAGAGAGAGAGAGAGAGAGAGAGAGAGAGAGAGAGAGAGAGAGAGAGAGAGAGAGAGAGAGAGAGAGAGAGAGAGAGAGAGAGAGAGAGAGAGAGAGAGAGAGAGAGTGTGTGTGTGTGTGTGTGTGCAGTTTGGCCCCTAGGTAGGTGTCTGGCACATTCGGCTATGAGGATCTCTTGGCCGAATGTGCCAGACACCCACTCGTCCGAGCCATTTGGCAGACGTCCGTTGGAAGCCCAGGAACAGCTGAGGGAATGGAGTGTTGCCTTGCAGCTGCTAGAGTGAATTAGAGGTATACTTGGCCTGTATAAGAGAGTCAGAGAGACGCGAGGGTGTAGTCACCACTCCATGCATGGCCGAGGCTGACAGTGTCAACATCATCCTGCCACAACTTCTCCAACAAAGGCAAAGCTTATGGGACTCATAAGCCTTGCCTTTGTTCGAGAAGATGTGGAGCAAGACCTGAGGCGGGGCCTGCGAGTGTTGTCCTGTGCCAGTGGTCATGTCATTCAGCACTTTCAGTGTCATTTTGCTCAGTCAATCAATGAAGGCCGTTAGCAGAGTCAGCAAAACCTGCTCGCAGAACGACGACAACACAGGAAGTTGCTCAGAACAACCACATCGGGTCAACTGTTAAATCTCATTGTATTGCTACTGTGTTCATAGTGCAATGACAGCCAGACAATCAAAGTTAAGTTCAATGACTAGTCACCAGTCAGTACCTTAGTCGTCGTATTACAGTAGTGTCAGTTTCGAGAAGTTCAGATAATAAGAAATCATTGCTTTACAGAGCCAGAGTCATGGCTGGGTTTGCCTGCCGTTTGTGCGGTGCCAGAACGTTTCGGCGCAAGCCGAATAACTACTGTGAAGGCTGCCGCAGTAGTCATCGCGGGCGACACAAGAAGAAGCCATGCCGTAGACTGCGTCTCAAAGTGTCAGTTGACCAGGAGGGTCATGCCAAGCCTGAGGGCAGTGTCAAATATCAATGGTCTGGTCCGTCTGCTACAGCAATGACAGAGTCAGCAAAGACACCTTGTGGGAGAACCACATCCCGGATGCAGAGTGAACCTCGATGTGGGACAGCGTCAGAGCCTTTGCCAGCACACTCTTCTGAAAGTCAGTGTCATGATGGCGCCTCCTCTGCAGTGTCAGAACACCCAGTAGCGACGACTGGGATTTACCAGACAATGCGGTTGAGGCTCGAGAGTCAGATTGCTGAGCTGAAAAGCTTATTCGGTGATGCTGTTGCCTATAGTGTCATCGCTTCAGCAATGTCAATCGTGGAACGATTTGAGCGTCATGGACAGCAGCTGCCAGGATGTGTCAGAAGCCTCGTCTCATTCTCGTTTGCCTGTTCCAGTGTCAAAGACGAAGACGAGTGCCGCAAGAAATATTTGGCAGTGTCAGTCGAAAAAAAGCTCACGACCGTGAAGAACATGAGAGCAGGTGAGTGTCACTGGGCTATGGGGTGCCCTTTTAGTAGACAAGATGGACTGCCAGAGTAAGCGTCAAAACAGTCAGTGCTCTGAATGCTGCCATCGTCACGACAGTCATATCAATTTAAGATCAGCCAGCATTTCATTGCCAAACATGACCCACTGCTGTGACAGGCCTGTGGTGATCTGCCTGTGGATGAGTGATGAGTCAGCCAGAGCCCCGTCTGACTGCACTAAATTAAATAAGATATATAATAATTCAGGAGCCGTTGCTGGTTTCAGGAAATTCAGAGTCTTATCTTGCCCCATTTGGCTGGGTGCCTGCAAGCTTTTGCCAGGTAGCGAGCTGGAGCACCTGGTGTGGATAGCCCTGTGCTGTTTTTCCCTGTGTAAAACCGAATTGAGAGCCACAGTCCTTTCCTGTTCGCGGCATGTCCCATTCGCCGCTAGTAGTTAATCTTCCAATAATTCCACTAAGTAGCACTTTGTGCGGCAAGTCCCATTCGCTGCCAGAGCTCACAACTACTAGTTGTCTTTGTTGTCTTCAGCCTCAAGCCTTAGATTCCAGCAGCAATAACAAATAGAGTCAAACTCAGTGGCATATGTTGGCTTACTTGAGCCCCATGGCAGCATGCATGTACCAATCGAAGCCTAGCAGGGCATCTATCGCAGGCAAGTGGCAGGTCATGTTCATGTCCCATCCCCTCGGTTCCTCAGATCTTCGAAACAGTCAGTATAAGTATTACCCATGGTCAAGTGTCAGATCACTGTGTTGTTTTTTGCAAAAACCCAACTCGCACCCAAGTCGCACACTAATATTTTAGTCACAGGTGGTCAGCCTGACCGCACAGTGCCACTTGCTCAGTCTGTGTGTGGGTGTGCACTGCGAGCGTTGGTGTGCTGCCGCTTGTTTCTATCTACACCCAGTGTCATTGGGCCAGGAGATTTTCGACAGCTGAGGGGTTTCGGGTCTTTGAGACTTGACAAGTAGGATTTCAGTGTCAAGCAATTCTGATTCAAATTGTCATTCTTGAGTCCCTTAATAATAATAGCATGGAGCAGCCAACTGCCTCAGGTGTTGAAGCCCTTTCGCCGGCGGATGCCCAGCGGGTCAGCAGGCCTTCTTGGCACGGTTGCACTGTTGTGATTTATAGTCCTCTGCCAGGTTTGCTCCAATTGAATACAAGCGGGGAAGCAGAGACGCCTTAGCAATTTGCTGCTGCGGAGATGTCATAATGAGTAAGTCCTGTCTCGCGATCCAAAATTCTGCCTTGAACACATTAATGGGAGGCACTTGGCCAAAATACGACAATGAGCCGTCCGCAACAGTAGGTAATTTTGGATCCGTTGAAGTTATTTGGATTCTCAGTGCTTCAGGTCAGTCAAAGTCAACATTCAAAGGATTCTTCAGATAGCACACGGTGTGGGTTGGAAACAGTGTGTCTCCAAGAAGTGTCAGCAACTGAGCATTTCAGAACAAACAGCAGAGTCAGAGTCATCGCTGCCATGCTGAGACGTGCGCATTGTGCACCCTCCAAACTGCAGAAGTGTTACGACAACAAGGTGTTCCCTTCGTCTGGCAAAGTGTCAACTTCCATGGTCAGAACTCGTTCTGCTGCAGCTGCAGAGTCAGCACTTCAAGTTTCCTGCTCGGACAGACCCAAGAGTCAGAAGCTGGCATCTGCACATGGCACCAAGAGAAAGATGACAGCTTTCAACAACACCAGTGTCAGCGTCCAGACAGAAAGCAATGGCAAGTGTCATGACGAGTTCGATCAGTCCTGTCCAAGATGTTGGTTCCAGAGATTCAGAGTCAAATGGTGTCAGAGTCACGGCTCTTTTCTGCAGACACGTGCTGGCAAGAGGGTCAGAGTCACATGGCTCCAAGAAAGACCCAAGAAAATGGGAGGGCCATGGGGTCTCGGATGTGCTGCCTGCGCAGCCCTTCGAGCCCGCTCTCTCAGTGTCAAGGTCACAGGCAGCAGGAAGAGTCATCGCTGGGATTCCAAATGGGCCAGATATGAGATCCGAGCACTGAGTCAGATGCAAGCGTCAGCGTTGTACCAGCACTCGCAGTGTCAGATGCACCGACGAGCAGTGCATATGATGCAGTGTCCGGATGAGCCTCTCAGTTGCAGCGTCATGATGCCTCGAGAGGACGAGGATCGACTGAAGGGTCATGTTCCTGAGTTGGCAGACTGGCTTCGTGCGTGGAGGATGGTGCAGAGCCCAGTGTCATTCTTGAAAGCAGAGTGTCAGTCCCGGACCGAGTCGTTCATCGGACTTCGCCAGGGTCAGTGCTCGCGAAAAATGTACAAGCAGATGGTTCAGATCATGACAGAAGTCACTCGCAGGCGAAAGCGAAGTGTCATTCGGTCAGCAAAGTTTATTTCAGTGTCGTTGGATGACAAGGCCCCCTTCAGGGTCATTCGCTTCAGAGCAGTTGCTGGCGAGAGGAAGTCCTCTGAAGACGAATCCGAAGAGTCACACTGCCCTGTCTTCACCGGCGTCCTTGCAGTTCTCACACACCATGGAAAAGCGTCAGAGACGGATTTGCAAGATCTGGAAGAAGACTACAGTGTGAAGGTTTCTGACAGTGTCAAGGTTGGCATTGAGAAGCTTTCCGTGGTGCTTGATGAAGAGTCAGTCGACCTTGACTTGGTGACACACTTCCTCTCGAGTGTCAGATCCTGCTCGACAGACGGAGCGAAATGTATGAAGAAAAGCATGAGTGTCATGCGAGCAACTTGCCTGCCGAACCTCCAGATCAGCGTCATAGACCGGGCACATCAGTTCAGACGTGCTGGCTTGCCACTGACAATGGAGAGTCAGTTTGCAGAGTTTTGGCAGCACTTCTGCAGAGTCATTCCGAGTTTGCAAAACTCGGAACAGTGGAAGCTCAAGTTCCGAGCGATCCAGGCTGAGTGTCAGCCTAACTCTTCGCACAGTGAGAGTGTCAAGCGTGCAATCAGCACCCTGAGCTTTGCCAAACAGCGTTTCGACAGCTGTGCTAAGCCACAGAGTCAATATGTTCGGCTCCTGGAGCCGATTGCTCTGCTTCTCGCCTACCAAGCGTCAGATGTCAGGCTTACACCAAATATGCGATGGAGTTGTCAGCAACTCCTTGAGCAAATGACAGCGAAGCACGTCTTGACAGCAGGAGTGTCTGCCGACTTCCACTGTGAACTCCTCAGGGTCATTCGTTTCTGTGACGTTGCCGACCACGACATCAGCAAGTGTCAAGCGGAGAAAGACGACTTTGTCCACAGGGTCACAAAGCTTTTCATAGAAGGCCACGTGCTCGCAGATCTTCCAGCTTCAGCAACAGGGTCAGATGAAACCACATGGTCTTTGTTGGCTGTGCAGAATGCCATGAAAGCGTCAGCTGTAAGCTATTCTGGAAAGCTGCACCATTTGTGGGGACCTTTGTCCAAGAAACAGTGTCAAGATGTCATGCAGTCGGTTTCCGCTGCTGCTGATGCCTGCATTGCCAGAGTCAATGCCGACCACCACACTGGTGACCTGCACATGGTGTTTACAGTCTTCGACTTAGTGTCATGGGACAAAGCCAAGCGAGCTTTGGATCGTGGAGAGTCAGATACGTGGCAGCAACTTCTGCAGATGGCTCGCATTCGCTTGAAAAAGCTGTACCTTGGATCGGCTTAGTCCGTTTTTTGTGTCATCCAAAACTTTGATTATTAAAGCTTACAGTCATGAGTTATTCTTGATGCGCTGGATTCCAGATTCAGGTCAAGAGCTGTCAATGTCAGCAGTTCAGATGCTTTTCAGCAGTTCGAAGGAGTCATGTCAGAGTTGGTGTCAGATCCTAGCACAGTGTCAAAAGCAGCGAAACAGCACGACAACAGACCTGCCTGGGCCAGGGTCCTTGGGATTGGCACTGCACTGCAAGGCAGTCGTCATTTGACATTGTCAGATGCACTCCCTCAGATAGTGTCATTTTACCTGTCCATCTTGGACGGGGAATGTTGTGTGGAGAGAGATTTGAGTCTGCTGCGCAATTTCCTGCAAGTGTCAAAGGGTCCACTTGACTTGGATGGCATTACTGTGTCAGACCTGCTTGAACTTCGATTGGATGGGCCCAAGGAAGAGTCAGAGGTGGCCACCCCCATTCATGTCCCTGGGTACAGTGTGAACGAAGCCGATGTGTCAGAGTCAAAGACCTTGTCGTTCACACAGTTTACACGCGATTGTGCTGACCTGTGGCTTCAGCGTCATGGCAGGGCGCTTTCGAAGCTACAAGCAGAGAGCTGACAAGGGCACTGTCAGAGTCAAGAAGAAAGGGACCTTCGCTGCACTGCAGCAGAGTCAGAGAGCAGGAATCCGAACTTTAGTGTCGGGCAAGGCCCCTGAACAAACATTTTTCGGGTTCAGTGTCAAGGAAGTGCACCGGAAGGAGTGTCACAAGATGGAAAAAAACCCCAAGTGGAACAAGGCATTGCAGGACTTCCACAGAGTCACTGTCCTCCGAGAGCAGAACAGCCAGGTGGAGCGTCAGAGAAATATGCTCAGAATCAAGCCAAGTCTTCCACCGCTACGGAGAGGCAGTGTCATGAAGCAATATTCTGGACAGTGTCATGTTACAGTGCCACAGTTTGGAGACAACGATTTGGTTCTGGACTTGACCAAAGACGTTGTCAGTGACATTCCCTCCATCGTCACATACAAGCGTCCTCGAGAATTGGCCAAGGTCGACTTTGCAGAGGTCAGGAAGGCAAATCTTCTTGTGGTCGATGACAGTGTCAAAATGGAACAGCTCCGTTCATCGAATCTCGATTGTGAGGCTTAATGACCAGTATCGGATTTGTTTGTTGAGATGGGTTATTTAATTAATAATAATTGCTACAGTTTACAGAGTGTCAGAGAATACTAAGTTTAATTTAATGTGTGTCACTTTAATATTATTCAATACACAGTCAATATTTAAGTGTGTTGGCCCGGGCTTGATCATTTTCCCAAAACGATTGATTCATGTAGTCAGGTCTGAGACTAAGACCAACACTTGATAAGTGCAACAACCTTCCAAAATACCTCAAGGCTTGGCAGTGTCATGGCCTATCTGACTATGGTGGCATATGGTGGTGGCTTGATCGGGAAGAAAGACTGGCAGAGTCAGTCCAGGATGGAAAGTATCAGACACTACAAGCCCGCAGCATTCACTGGAGAGTCAATAATATTTTGTCTAACCCCAGTGTTTCAGCACAACTACCCGAGTGTTAGCAGAGTCATGAAACACATTTGCCAAAATCGTGAATCTGTTTGGACACTCAGTTGTCAGGCTTCAGAAGCCCGCTTTGAGATAAGTGACTTAGAGTCACTACACACTGCAATGGCAGCAGTCAGGCGTTTGTGCCCAAGGCGACAGGTGCCTGGAAAGAAAGGCAATGCTTGGCACTTTGGAGTGTCAGCTCCAGTAGCCAAGAAGCCAAAAACAAGGGTCAAGAAGGGTTAGTGTCAGTGTCAATCATACCTAGAAGAGACGAATAGTACGAGCCTTCTCTACTAGGGTTTGTTAGACACTAACCTTTCTGAGTTTCCTTCACTCAGTTGTCAGACCCACAGCTGTGGTCGTATCGAGAGCAATGGGGAGCATGGGGGAAAATGGAGTGTCAACAGTCATTATTGGCGTTTGCTGTCTGGAGAGTTCAGATTGCATGTCCTTCCGGAGAGTCAGCACAGTTCAAAGATGCAGATGTCTTGCCAGGTCGGGCCCCAGCAGCTTGTGCAGGCAGGGTGTTGTGCAGCAGTGTCATTAGTCCAGTGAAATTTTGTTGCAGAGATGCCTCTTCAAATTGCTTCGTCACCTCATTTTAATTAGTTAGATTGGAATTGTATAAAAAGCAACTCAACATTTCTGTATTATTCTATACTAATAAGTCGTCAATCTTGTGACTTCGCAGTCAGGAAAGCCTTCCCAGGGGCCAAGCATCCATCACATGAAGACTAATAGGGTTTGTGATACACTAATATCTTTCTGAGTTTCATTGAGTTGTCAGACCCACAGCTGTGGTCGTTTCGAGAGCAATGGGGACCTTGGGGGAAAATGGAGTGTCAGGCCCCAGCAGCTTGTGCATGCCGGGTTTGCACAGTTGTGCCCGCTTCAGGTAACGCCCATCAAGAGTCACATCGTCGAGAGAACCAAGGCCCGCTGCACATCAGAGGTCAGACTTCGCTGTAAAAGGTATTGGCATATGCATACTGGGTATGCCAATACCTCGATCGTTGGCGCCAACGGCCGAGGTATTCGCATACCCAGTATGCATATGCCAATAGCGTCAACACTTGTCTGAGCTCTTTGAGGTATTGGCTCATGCGTTCTGCACATGTCAATAGGTCGGCCGTTGGCGCCAACGATCGAGGTAT